>JAODKF010000068.1:10830504-10862095 GCA_026779585.1 Mormyrus proboscirostris
CCCCCCCCCCCCCCCCCGACAAAATAGTTCTATTCATCTGTGGTGTCACTTTTGTGAGAGTGAGAGAGAGAGCAAGTACCTTGAGAGTGGGCCTGGGTGAAATTTGGGCTTTTCTAGCAGAAAAGGAGACATTTGCTGTGTATGTGCAGTGACAAGGGGCATTGCACTGTGGTAGCGCTCATGCATCCTGGCTGAGCAAAGAAATCTAGCGTTGAGACACCTAGCTGCAACCAAACCGGCTAGCGCTAAGGCACGTGCTGAACACCTGCGGTGAGACTTTTTTTTTTCTTTTTTTTTGCCAACCATTCTTTTTTATACAAAACTGCTATAGCCTTAGCAGGCTAATTATTGAACACGTTTTTTATTTCTGCAGTCATAATATATCTACTGCACTGTCGATTGTGTGTGAATTGTTGTCTGAGTCTGATGTGATCTGGCGTGTTTGTAAATTTTGGCAGTGCTTTAACTGAGTCATCACAGCTACTCCAGCCCCATATAAATGGTAGCCATGGTTTCCTATTTGTTTTCTGTTTTGTTTTGCCGGTGGGTCGACTCCTTCAACCTGAGACGTGGCCTTTCCCGTTCTTTATTTTTCCTTTCAATTATGTTCACATCTGTTCATGCCCCATCAAGGAAATGTAAATAAATCAAGAGGTGTAAAATAATTAAAGGAAAGCTCATTACATGTTCTTGCTTTCTATGCAATTTTAAATTGTTCCACTCATATGTAATTGAGTCAGTTGCCCGTGTGAGATACGAAGACATTCATAGGTTGTTAATTTACTAAGAATGGTGTCCTCCTGAGTCATGGTTATGATCATGGGTGGTATTATGGTGTATAATATGGTATATTGTGGTATTTTAACTAAACCTCAGTATTTTGGGTATAGGCCCACTTAAATATTTATCGTAGGGGACTCGGTTTGGCAGATTTTAAGATAAAGATTTCAGAATAGTGTGGATGCTCATGTTAGTGCTACTGCGAATAAGTAAGGGAGTAATGCGTGAAGATTAAATGCTCTGACAGGTGGGTAGAAACACCAACTGCAACATAGTGTGTCCATCGAATCACACTCCTACTCCTAACGTCTATAACAGGAAAGTGTTTAATGGTTTTATTTCAGGGTTGTAAACACAAACAATGTTTGATTCTTGTGACCAGCACCAGCATTGTGTGTTTTTCTCTGTGTAGATAAACACTAGTACTTGGTAGTGTCCTGCGGTTTGCTGATGTCCATTGCGCCTGGCTTTTTACAGTAGCATTTATTCATACAATGCTTCAGAGAAGACAATAAGTGAAACGTAGTACATCTGTATTGATTTGTATTAAAAACGTTAGCCTCTGCAGACTAATTTCTATAAGTCCCTTAAGTCAATTAACACGTTGGAAACTTTGAAAAAACGATTTTGTTCCCCTAGAGAGAGTGAGTGTAATTCTGTGCTTAAGAAAATCCTTTATACCTGATATGTTTATTTTCGGCGTGGACCAAGTCTGTGAACAGCGTAGCACACTGTAACGGTGAAGCACACTGAAGTACAATACGGTACTTTTGATATTTAACAATGTGGTCCTACATTCAATCTGTTGAAGTCTTGTTTTGGTTAGTACTGCAGTTTATAGTTGCTTGGATTATCTTGCATTACAGTGCAGTTCAATCTAGAAATGTGCCCTTATGTTTTATTAAAGGGTTTGGATATTACACTGTTCTCAATAGTAGCAGTTTAGATAGTTTGCCATACTGAACTTTCTATTGGTAGCTTATGGAAGTTACTGATTAACCAAGATGTCTCCACTTAAAAGAGTGGGTTTTCAGTAGGCAGGGTCCCTGGTGGAGAAATCCCCAGTCTCCATGACCTGCTGGATATTTCTGTTTGATAATGAGAGGGATGCACTGCTTCTCTGTGACATCCCAAATCATCTTCAGAACTCCGCTTCAAAGAGTGCACAGAAGCTCTTGGGCACATGTTGTCCTATTTCCAGCCGTCATCTCAGTGGCCTCATTTAGATGGAGCTAGAATTAACATGCGGATCTGACTGTACAGACAGTAGGGGAGGAGTGACCAAACTCATCTCTCTTTCAATCTCAGCATTCTCCCCACTTCAGTCCCCTTACACATGAGGTCTAGACGCCCCCGTTCGTGTGTAAACCTGCAGCGTTCGGATTAAATGCATCTCTGCTGCGGCCCTTAGAAAATCAGTATTCTCACATGCTGGGTATGTATCTGAACTCCCTTCTGTGTTTACACAGACAGCTTTTTAAATGCGTAACACATGCTGCATCTTTCTAGGTCTGCGAGGCACTTGGCTTTATTAGTATTGTGAATTAGTCTTTACATAGTTTATCATATCACCACTGGGCCTTGAGCATAAACCGAAACCCCAGCTTCTCCTGGGGCTCCGCCTGCCTGCTGACCCTGTTCACTGACCCCAGCATTTTTTTTCACCTGTATATACATGTATGTTTGTGCCTCCCTGGGGCAGTATTGGGTACAGATAAAATGAAAGAATTCCTGTCCACACATGGAATAGGAGGTATCTTTTTCTCTTCTCTTTATTCATCAAACGATTTGTTGGTTTTTTGGACAGCCTTGTGGGTGAAATGCCTGACTAAATAATCACATTCTTGGAAGCACTATAACCCGTCTTTAAATTTGCTTTGAATGTTTAACATAATATTAGGCCCTGAAGTTCCTAATGGTGGTGTGATGATTTGTATTCCTCACGTTTTGTATATGTTTTCCCAAGCCAGGTTAAAACGCCCTCATAGGAGTTCTGCTCCTCCTCCTTTAAAGAAAAAGGCCGAGATGTCAAAGTGCTCCTTATTCTTCCATTTGTCAGATGAAATATCTCATTTTTGCCAGATACTCTTATATAAGGATGCATTTTGATTTGTGTAATTGATGCACTGAGGTACCCACCACCCCTTTACCTTATATATGAATTGAAGATATTTTTAGGTGCAGTATGACTGTTCCAGACAGTCTCAGAAGGGAACATATCCTGTTCCTCTGTGTGAACCAATTACTTGGTAAAGCCTGTATAGATTTTATAAATGATAGCGATTACTCTGTAGCGTCAACCTCTGATTCACAGTGTACTTACTACAAAGAGACTGTAACAGAAAGCACTTTAAACAAAAGCATATAATATATGTGGAAAAACTCTTCCGGAAATGATTAATTTAGCTACCCTAGTTCTGTGTTGTATTGCAATATAGATACACAGTACATTAAATAAAATGAGTGTGTCCAGCTAAATGTTAACAATGAATATATAACAACATTTACAGGTTACTCTGGCTTATTGTAGCCTTTGTGGTCTGCTCTATATATAATATCTGACAGAAAGCTTGTATGGCCTTCTACTTGCAGCTATAATGTATTGTACAAACATCTATGCCTAATGGTGTACTGTTTCATTTGATAGTGACACATGGTCGCCACTGCCAGAACTTTATCACTCTCACCCGGAATGTGGTCACCCAGGGCTTATCAGCCTGTGTCTTCACTGTGTACTGTTTACTCGCCAACTGAATTTTCCACTCACAAGGGCACAAACAATGCTTAGTCGCTCGGATGACTTGCCTTCTGCAGCTATTTATAGTTTGTGAAAACATGTCTTTATCCAAGTCCAGGAATCCCAAGGATTGAAGGAAGAAGGACCAGTTGATGAGCTTTACCTTGCAGGGGGAGGGAAGGAAAGGGTGTGCACAGAAAAAAAAAATTAATCAGTCACAGTCACATAGCAGGCTGTTTACCGTAGATGTGGTATTGTGTTTTAACTATTATTTTACCTTTGTCACATATTTTTAGCTTATAAGGGAATGTCTTTCATATATAAATAATAAATTAATAAAAAACTCATGACTGTTTTTCTGTCGATTTGAATCTATCGACTCTCTTACCAACTGGCGGATTAATCAAATCAACCAATTTTCCTCCAGAAAATCAAATTGACTTTTTGGACATCTACACCCAGAATTTGATAAGCAGATTAGTAGTACACCTAAAATATCAATGGGAAGAATATTGTGATGCCCAAAAGTATCTGTATAAATTCGGCCACATGTTACTATTTTGCATGTATATCATGAAAGCGATAAGCAGTGAAGTGGGACACGTCAGCAGCTACAGCATCTTGTCAAAGAGGAGATATTGTGGTGGTTCGTTTTCCAGTTTAAAGTACGACACTTGGTAGATTTCATTTTCATTTCATTTAATGAATTATTTTCCTGTGAATAATTTGAAATCACCATAGATTTGCATATTATGCCATATTTAAATAATCTGGAAAAAACTGTGTTGTTTCATCAAGGGGAGTGACATTCCTTTAGTTATAGTGTTTGGTTTTAATTTCCCTTCATGTTATGAGTTGTTTGTATGTATACTGTCATAGCATAGCATAAACAACATATATAACATTTCAACTGGCAGCAAATTATATAATGTTATTTACTGCCTTAAGCACTATGGATCACTGTGAAGAATATATTAGAACTGGGCAATAAGGTCAATAAAATTGGGCTGCCACTAACGACTATTTCTCTGTAGATTATAGATTGTAATCTATAATCTATAGAAAAGTAATCAGTAATCTAATTTTACTGATGTGGTAGATTAATCGAAACAATTTTCCTGAAAAATTAAACTCAAATAGACTGTTTAAGTTAATTTAATTCTGACAACAACAAACTATGCAGGGCTTTTCTGCACTATACGGACATTATTTTCACCCACAATTCGATAAGGAAATTAGTGGTATGACTAAAATATTAACGAGATGTGAATTGTGACGCCCAACAGTTAGTAATCTGTCTAAATTCAGTGTATCCTTACGGATAAAACGTATTAAAAAGCTCTCCGTACTGATGAAAATTTAATAAACTAGTTCAGTTCAAAAAAATGTCTCAAAGCATGTCCAAAAGCGAACTAAGAGCACCATGTAGTGGGCTCTAAAAATGCTGCAGATGGTTCATGAATTCTCGTTTTGGTCATCACAATCAAACAGCATTTCACAATGTGTTGGCTTATTGGCCTTTAGTCTTGTTTTTTTTTTTTGCCCTTTATCTGAGGACTTTGCTTTCCTCCCACAGCCTACAATCATGCCCTTGAGGTGAACTGGTGTCTCAAACATACCCTTATGCGTTCTGTATTTCTTGAATGTGTGCCCTGTGATTTACAGTACTGGCATTCCATGCATGTCGCCCCCTGTGCTCCTTGCGATAGCCTCCACACTTGCTGTGACCATGACTGGATAAGTTGTTATGGGACATGGATGGATGGGTGCAATATGATCCATATCATGCGTCTGATAATAGACCTACCTGTCCCTTTAGGCTATACTCTACCATTCTGTTATTTGTGGCCATTGTGACAAACAGCCTTTTCGGTTCACGGCATGGTCACATTTACCTGTAGTGAGTCATTATTCATTGTATTTTTCTCATGTTCTACATCTTGTTGGGGAGGGCACTCTGAATGCATGAACCGCTATTTAAAAAAAACTAGCGACAGCTGTTTGACGGAGTCCAGTAAGTGATGATGCGACTCTGTGTATGCAAACAGACGCTGCCCTCTCTGCCTTGTTGTCTGATGTGCTGTTGGCACCATATATTTTCACCCAGTTGGGCATCCAGCCTAAATGGCTGGCTTTTTGGAGTCCCACATGTCAACGTGTTGACAGAGCAATTGCATCTTTTAAACGACTGTGCAGGTGTATTGGGTCATCAACTACATACTAACAAATGCATTGCATTTAGTCCATGGATCAATTGAGGTTAAGGGCCTTACTGATGGGGCCGGTGGTGAAATCACTCTGTCAGTCATGGGATTTGAACCAGCGATCTCATTGTTGGCACAGAATCTTAACGCACAGTGTCACATCCCAGTCATTTGGATTGGATATTATTTCAAGTAAACACTTGAATTGGGTAGTGGGATATGTTGTCTGTCTGTAGGTATGCCAGTTCAGACCTGTTTTAAGTGCTTCTCGGGTGCTCTTAGTGTCCATTTCCCGGTATCTTGCTCATAATTTTGCACAAAATATTTGCTCAGCCATGAGTGCATATTTTGCTGCAGACAAAATTAGTCTGAGTAACAGGGTTGTACCCCAGAGCCCACTGTAGCTGTAAAGTTTCTGAAAATATCCAGACACACTCCACATACACAGAAATTTCCCAAAGTCTTCCCAGACACACTTGGCTCACCCTGGATGGTCAGTGGGCTCCCCGCCACGGCTGTTTCACCATGCTGATCCCTCAGTCTGTGTCAATGAAGTGGCAAAAGGCATCTTATCTGATGAAAGACCCACTGAATTAAAGTGCCGTTAAAGGGCCCTGGGGCTGATGAGCATCAATCGTCAGGGACCCTGCATCAGTGGGAGTCTGAGTCTGTTCTGCTAGTACAGTTACCTCTTCACATTCATGACGGTTAGGGGCGGAAGACCGCCGCGATTGTGACAGTTCTTGACTAATACTTGGGTCTATTATTAAAAATGCAAACTTGATGGCAGTGAAAAGTTTAAAAGTCACTGCAGGAAACTCGTGATTCTTCAGTCACAGAGGCAGCTAACACAGTGAGGCTGGTTGCTTGGGACAAACATATGAGGTTTGCCCAAGCCAAGAAGCTTAGATCTTCTTTTTTTTTTTTTTTTTTTTTTTAAAATTTAAAAAATAAAACTTTTAATATTAAAGATACAGTATGCGCATACACTAACAGATATTAAAAAACACTGATATCCATATATTATGTAAGTATGTGGTCCAAATCGTTTTCAAGGTTTGTTTATGTATTTTTGGCTTAAGCATCGTCCAGAAATATTCTCATTTAGTTGTTCACGGCCAGCTTGCAAATAGCTAAAACTAGAGATGCACCGATACCGATATTCGGTACGAACAACCAATGGTGTAAGAGACATTCCTTTTAAGTTAATATTATTGGCTAAGGAAGGGCAGAATGATAGATTTACATGAATGGGTGGTCAGTTTATTCTACTCAAAAATAATGCTTTGGAGTGGTTCTTGTTTTTCCCCCAATTAGTCAAGAATCCAATAGGTTATTGAAGGATGTGGGACAGAAGGTAGTTCATCTATCTCTCATGCATGTTCCAGACACTTATCTTGACTAAAGTTGCTGCCTATCCCATAGTGCATGAGGTATGGGGTCCGCACTGGATGGGATGAAAGATCATCATAGGGCGTCCACACGCACTACGGGCAATTTTGAGATGCCAGTTGGCCTAATTGCAAGACTTTGGGCTACAGGAGGAAACTGGAGCACCCGGAGGAAACCCAGATGATACGGGGAGAATGTCCAAACTGTGCTACCCGCTGTGGCACCATACTGCCCTACAAAAAAAACAGTCATATACTATATTAGAACACAATAGATATGGTAATTGTCACTGACTACCTGTTTTCAATGCAGAGAACTTGAGTTGGTGTCAGCTTTGGTGAAATTGCTGAATGTCTAAAATCCAGTTTAGCTCTTTCTTCGTAAAACGTCAAAGTGCATTTCTGTCTAAGTCACAAATAAACTATGTTAAATGTGATTTATTTCTGTATTGTTTTCCAGTTAGGTGTATGCTTCTGGAATCTAGAGATTAGAGTCCCTTTGTCTTTCTGTTCCTGTTTATGATCTTTCCACAATGTTTAGGTGTATATTCCACATCCTTTAGACTTTTCTCTTTTGTTATATCTCTGAGGACAGTGCAGTGTGTGTATGCACGTGCATGTCCATTTTTTTTTTTGGAAAACTGTCAATTAAAGGAAACATGAATGAATAAAACTCTTGGGAGTGGTGGCTGTCTACTGAAGTATGGTATAAGTGATTAGCTCTATTTTTGTGGACTTGAGCAATGTAGTAGCACTTATGGCTGGTTCCTGTGCACGTGACGTTTTTTGCAGGATTAGGGATTTTTTTTTTTCTTTCATGACCTTAAAAAAAAAAAAAAAAAAAACTGCCACCCCCCAAGTTTCCTTCCCCCCCCCATGTAATCTGATAATTTACTGCAGATTTTATACCAGGAATTATTGCTGAAAGATTGAAAATTATGTTTGCTTTAAATGTGTTACTTAAATACTTTCTAAATAATTTCTGTTTTAATCAGACATAATTATATTTTGAATGTCATTTGCTTAGAAATTAAAATTAGCATGAGAACCTGAATTAAATTCTGCAATATGAATTTTTGTCACAGCATTTTCAGTAGTAACATGCACGTCTTACTCATTCACACCCAAAAACCAACCATCATTTTACTGCGTCATTAATGCCAAAAAGGAGACTACAGCCCAGTCAAGGACCCTGCCTTGGAGTCTGGGGTTCTTTAAAAACAGGAGTTGATGAAAACTATAAAAGGAAATATCCAAGAATAGCTTGGGAGGGGCCAGCGACGGGTCAAGAGGAAGGGGAAAATGTGCTTTGTGACAAGAGCAGGCCTGGGAAATCAGTCACAGACGCTGGAAGATGAGGTAATAGTGCAGCCCTAATCCCTCTTAGAGGCTTCATTTGCATATTTTTGATCAGGGGAAAAAAAGCTTGCAGATGGTAATAAGTTCGGAATGCTGCGCACATTCTCCCATTACGTTGCAATATAATAAACCACTCTCTAATTGCAGAAATGTGACAACAATGTATTGGATATAGAGTTTCTCATTCTGTAGGACATTTTTTTCGACGATACACCTCGGGGAATTTTTGGGTGGTTTATTCTGTGGAATTACATCAGAAATGTTACACTGTTTGAGATCCCGTGGTCTACATGAGGTGTTGTGTTATTGATTTTGAGCTTATCAGGCCATTTAAAGACTAGCACTTAGCCACCACTAAAATTGAAAGGTACAAATTGGTGTGTGGCCGCTGGACTAGAGGGTTTCTGTATGATGGCGGCGTACTGATTGGACTCTCTGAGAGATTCAGTGAAAATAACTATTATTATGGATTGTTTTAACCCGCGTGCTTTAAATCTCTGAATGTTTCGATTGTGAGGTTCAGTCGCTGCAGAACTGGAATCCCAAAGGACGTAGATGTAACAGTGGTACATAATAATGCTGCTACTCTTCTGAAAGTGTTCTGAATTACAGTATTTAGTCGGCTCTCTGTTGCGAACTGTACTGAACTCACTACCCTTTCTGTCCCCTGCAGGAAGGGCCCAATTATAGGGCTATCTGCTAAATGCAGAATATGAGAGAGCCTGTGAAATGTCTTCCGTGTCACACAGAAACAATATTTGTCTTGCCACAGTGCAAACAGGATGTTATGTGCAAAGGGGCAGAAAGAGATAATGTCCCTTTGAATAGTGTATCTAGTCCCACTCCGGCAGAAACGGACGCGCCTCTGTACTCCCTTACTTCACTCTCTCTTTCTTTATCTTCTGTATAAATCTACTTACTGCCGCAATAAACGCGTTGTTTTTTTGCCATTGTTGAATCTGATGTCATTAGACTCTAATGTTTATAAGGGTATTTTATTTCTTAAATCAGAGCGTGATGTACTCATTCGCTGGAAGAGTCTAGAAAGAAAAAGAAAACAGTTACTTCCTGTACTGTATTATAAGAATTATGTAATGTCAGGTTTTGGGGGTGATGGACACCAAATTTACAGGTTTTGATAGGTCAGAGCTTAACGTGCCTTTTTTTTTTGTGCCACTTTTTTTGGACTGGTATTTTTCAAGTTCGCTGTTTAAGATGCAAGTAATAGATTTGCATTTGTTTATTTGCTTTTATTTATTTATGTTTGGAAAAGATCATTGCCACTTTTTGTGATATTAAAATCCTCCCTCTTCCAGCAGTCAGCTTTCTTTCTGTCTACATGTTAGGCTTGATTTTTTTTCTCGCATATGACATTGAATGTTTGTTTCCTGTAAGTGAGTTTTTTAAATGGAAAAATGTTTTATACTAGTAAAATTGTTTTGGTTTCAGTTTTCATGCCCTTTCACTCTGACAGTATGTTTGAGTTTTTTATGACAACTCTTGTGTTTTTGTTACATTCTCAATATTTCACACAGGGAGCAATAATGCCATATTTCACATACTTTTTTAAAAAAATCATTATGCTGAAAGTCTTTACATAGATGCTTAATTTCTTTTCACCATCTGTAATGTGAATATTGGTACTAAAATAAATCTTTGGCACATAACCATAAACCTTTGTTAAAGGTGGGTTACAAAAGAGCAAAAACAATAACATTTAGGTTGATAAAGTTTGTTTAATTAAGTACACCTTTTTTCACTGTTGATTTTATGGTTGAATGGTCGAGTCCTGCTTTACCATAGTTCACACTGTGTATGGATGCGTGTGTTCAGTGGCTTCACTGCAATTCAAAAGTGTACTTTTAGGGTGTAGTCACTGGTACATTAGAAATATCTATATATGTACTTTTAGGGTGTAGTCACTGGTACATTAGAAATATCTATATATTCTTGAAAATCATACTATTTTGTCCACAACAAAGCATAATATTTAAAATGTAATTCTAGAAAAGTCACAGTTTTTGTTCCCGATCCGATTCAACTTGAAACGTCGTTTTAAATATGTTCCTCTATATGAATATTAGCAATTTGATGGGTAGCTGATCCTTTTACCACAAGTTTACTGAGCTACCAGTTTACACAGCAGAGTAAATGATGTGCAGAATGTCACTTTAATAACTAACTGGATATACTTTCTCAGAGTATATGGATTTCTGCTTCTTTGTTAAATGTTATATAATATAATACAGTATAGCGTAGGCTCCATTTAGCATGAATCTCCAGATATGCGTTTTTTTTGGATGATTACAATATCATAAACCGGAATATGTTTTGGCACCCTATTCTCAGTTATTACACCTGTTTACGGGATAAGCTCCAGACCCCAGTTATCCTGTATAGCATAAGCGGAAGAGAAAATGAACGAATGGGCTATTTTATATGAGAGAGAACAGAACTATGCTATAGTATAGTGTATTTTGTAGTACTTTAACACAAAGTTGTATGTCAAAATAAACAGACCATTAATTCTGGGGAAAACAGCAGTGCTGTGTCACATTTTTATAAAACCACTTTTAAAAAACCCATAAGAACAAAAGCAGCAAATCAGCTTGATGTTCTCTTTGCTTTTCATGTCCCACCAATCAAAGTCAATAAAGCCCTTAAGCATGTCACCATTTTAGAACTCATTCTACTCAATTATACTCAGTTTTAAGATGCAAATGGTTAATATACCCATTTTTCATATTTTTCACACTAAAATATATGTTACTGATTTATTTTAGACAACTGACAAAGGGTATTATTTGACTCCAGTTATAATTTTCCGAAAATTATACTATTGATCAGGCAGGTGACAACACATGCATTAGTCACATATATGTAATCCAAGAAAGATTTTAAAATCTTCTTTTTAAATTAATAAAGATTTCAGCGTTCACAATAAGACTAACACAATATTTAGTGTACTGCTTCACAGCTAAACATAACTAAACAAAAACTGATATATGATAAAAGGATTCTGTTTGATACATACAGACTACGGTCTTCGTTAGGTATATGTTTTGAGCAGCAAATTGGCCTCTACTGCATGGATTCATAAAGAAAAACAAGGAAAACAGTCTGAACTCGTCTTATTATTGTAATTATGCAGTGTAATTGTTGCATATGTATCATGACAGAAACACATTAAATAGCAAAAAGCACAGTTATGCATGGTTATAGCAAAACCCAAAAATATAGCATTTAGTTTGTTTCTAATATCGTTCAGCCCAAAATAGTGATCTGCTAATATTGGGGGAGTGACGTGTCTCTCCCGTTCTCCCTATTTATTCATGCTCCTGGGCACATAATTCTAATTTCTACTGTTTCTGTGAGTACTTGAACCACATAGCACATGGCTAGATGGAAGAGTGGTAATTATTTAACTGAAAAATAAAGAGTATTTTCTTTTGTGTATTATTTTACGCCTCAGTATCTGTGAGTTACTATTCAGGAGCACGTCTTCTGGATCATTTTCTATATTTCTCACTCCTATGCCTGTAGGACTGAGTATTAAAATAAGGGAAGATCCGGTGTTTACCTTATATTAAACTGAGCTTATAGTGTTTGCCTTTGTTAAACTGAAATAGTGTGTCACACTGGATCATTGCTTGTTAGATAAAATGCAAATACATTTAAGTGTGCCGGGTTTAGTTAGCTTGCTACTTTATTTCAAATCTACCACAGCTGATGTAGCCCTTGAGTGTTATAGGCTGTTTGACCTGGCTATACATTCCATTGGTATTTAATGTGATTCATTTTGACGAGGCTGCTATATCTGTAAGAAGCTAGAAGTAACCCCCTGTTTATGAAATATGCTTCTGTTTTATAAATTGTTTAAGATAAAAGTTCAATATTAGTTTTACGTTCCATTGCATGCTCTGAAATTTATTAAATAACCCACTTTTTTGATGTTGAAATGAAAAGTACAATATATTTTATCAAAGTTGGTGTTGTCAGGTGTTTATAGAGTAATGTTTTTGAAAGGGAACTCCTTTCCTGAGAAAACTGTCCCTATCAGCTAAAAAGATCTCTCTACCTGTATTTACTGTTGTTACCAGAATGTGATGTCTGCTCTACAGTTTAAAAAATGTATTTCCCAGCAATTTATCTTGGCATCCTCATATGACACAAGAAACTTTGTGGTCTACCCGTTCGCATACGTGAGCTAGTCTTCCCCAAGAAGGATTCTACTTCTGTTCCAACAAACATGTTTTTATAAAGGCCAATTCTTCAGTGTCTGTGCCTCTGTTCATACCCTAACTTTGACGGCTGATAATGGTCAACTTGGGGGGTCTCCTTCAGCTAGCTGAGGTAGACCTCTCTTGCTGTGTCGGAATGAGTTTACCGAAGGGCGGAACTCGTAAAGACGCTCGACCATCGCAGGAGGAGAACCTGCTTCCTCCCCACGACACCCAGCTCAATCAAAGCCTTTCCTCCTTCGCTAGATATTTTTAGACGGCACAATCCCCAGGAAGTGATGCCCTGCTTCTTGGACTTGTATAAATCGTCAGGAGTGCTTTGCTTCTATGAAAGGAGGCCAGTCTCTCACAGTGGGGGTCAGCGGGGGCCCCTTGGTGTGTGACATTACTGAAATGCCAGTGTAGAGAAAATAAGCCTGTTACTGTTTTGGTTTACTGTGACCCTGTCTGATGTACTGCACAGTTCACTTATAAGTGCATGGTAAAGATTTCAAATTTATAGTAGTTTAATAATTTTCAATATTTACCGGCATTTACCTTTTTCTTTGAGAATGTTGATACATTTTCTCTTGTGATTGTCAGTATTTCTTTTGTATAGTAATATATGCAGTTATGCATTACATGCATATCATAATAATATGTAATAGTCAGTAGTCTTCCAACCTGACAGGCCATCACATGTAATTTTAAAATGACTTTTATTTCTATTCAAATTGATATATTTACAAAATGCATTGTTAGGTTATGTGTATTGTACTATGATGAGTTAGAATGTAATGCAAGACAGCACAGTGGCCCGAATATGTACAGCACTCAATGCAGGATTCAGAAATTCACTTATTGTTTAACTGAACATTAGAACACGTACAATGTCTAATCTGTATTTTTGGTGTCATACTTGGTTGTTCCAGCATCTCAAGAAAAAACCTTCCTGAGATTTTCACGTAATAGTGTCTAGAATTTACAGAGAATGGTGTGATGTATGAAAAATGTCCAGTTTTAGTGACATTTCTGTGGTTGAAAACACCTTGCCCTGAGAAAAGTTGGAGGAAAATTGCCAGACCTGTTAAAGCTGACAAGGAGGTCTCAAGTGGTATAACAACAGTTCAGTACAACAGGAGTGTGCACGTAAGTGATCTACCAATAGCGTTTCTGGAAGCAAAAGAGGTTCCTACAGAGTACTGGCTAGGGTGTACCTAATAAAGCGGCCAGTAAGTGTATAAACGGAGCAAAATATGGAAATATTACACTTTTTTTTTACTGCAGTTTTCTCTGTGCAGTTTATACCGTAGTCAAAGTTAATGAGAAGTGATAAACAGAATATAAATAATGAGACACATAAGCGTAATATAAGTATGACATTTTAAAGCGGGGACATCGCAACCTAGACAAAGACATACAGTAAACCACTAGATTGGTGGGGAAAGATTGTGCAAATTTGACATTGAGCAAAATGTGCAGTAAATTGATTTAGATTCAGAATTATGAGTCCTTTTATTAGACCCCAGTCCTGACTGGGAGGAGCCAGACCGTTTAGCACTCGGATTGTCTGTGGAATCCTCACTGACCTTGAGGCTGCAGAACCTCCTACCAGCAGCAAATGGACCTGCAGTGGGTCCTTGATGATGCCGGTGGCTCTCAGGATACAGTGGCCATTGTATTGTCCAGTTAGGGAAGGTAGAGCGGTCCCGGAAATCTGTTTTAATGACCCGCTGGAGGAACTGGCGATCTGAGGTGCTGCAGGAACCGACCCAGGCTGTGATGCGGTTTGTGAGGATGTTCTCGATCGTGCCTTTGTAAATCTGGACAGATAGGGGGTGGCAGTCTCGCCAGTTCACTGTTGGACTTTCTTATTCAGGGGGAATTCATGTTAGCTCCAGGAGAGATGCTCCGTGAGGTGCTCAGCCAGTACGAAGCACATTTGGCATTTTGTCACGAAACCAAAACTGGCCGCTATTTGGCTTTCCTGGAACAGCGGCTGTATGGTGGCTTCCAATGTACATTATGCTATCAGGGGCTGGTGTTTTAATTTGCAGCAAAACTTCACATGTACACGTACACCTGCCTCACTGCATGGAGCACTGTTCTCCTGAAACATTTACGGTTGTGCAGAGTTTACGAAATGAATACTTTATTATTTTTTCTTTTAAACACCATTTCCAATCCATAGTAACGAATTCTCTCATATATATATATATATATATATATATATATGAGAGAGAGAGAATGGTTATTACGTAGATTATGTATACAAAGTGAAAAGCAAGTGTTATATGATTAACAGCTGAATGATTAGTCGTTGTGGAGAATGAAGTGGAACTGCCTTACAGTGCTGTACACTGGCTTACATATTACATTTACCTCTGAATAGATAGATTACACTGAAGGGTCAGTTTCTTTACATTACCTTTAAACAGAGAAGAAATTCATTTATTTATTCAGTAGACAATTTCATTTACAAGTGCCCGGAGCAGTTGGAGTTAGGCACCTTGCACGCGACCCCAACGGTGAAATCACAGTGCCCGCCACAATCTGAACCAGTGACCTCCCCATCACAGATCCTTAGCTGCATAGCCATACACTTTGGCCGGCAATCAAACATGTAAATTCCCTTGTTAACATGATGTGATGTTCGGTAATTCAGTGCGCTTCATGACAGATGATATTTACAATGTTAGGCAGTAATAAGGACCCAAGCAATACAGCCTGTAGTTTTTTTTTTTTTTATCACATCCAGTAGAAAACATTCCCCGGTTGTACCAGGGACTCGTGTGTTATTAATTGTTATCGATCATGAAAATATATTTTTCCCACCTCTGCTGTGCAACATGATGGCTTAGCTTGGTATTGTCTCCTCTGTGCCTGTAGGGTTTTAGGGGTTCGCGGCGGACACGACTTTGTACAGTTTACATTTCACCCCAGTAACTGATTCTCTTCGGTCTTTTGTGATTGACACGTTGCCATTCAATTTTAACCCTGTGGCACTGAGAGAACACGGAAAAGAACACGGCAAAAAGTTTCCATTTGTCACAGTCTAAATAGTATACCAGCAAAATAATTTTCTTTCCCGAGTTTTGTTCATTGCGATTTGATTATGTGGAACGAGAAATACTTTCCTACGCATATGCACTATTTAGAAAAGAAGAACCGACACACACTGTGGGATTGTTTTGCAGCGTGGCTTCTGGTTGCCAATGTTTTCTGGTTTCCATGAAATGCACATGTATCCGAGCAACAGCACTCTTCTGTTACTGCGCTTTAGTATGACAGATGGAATGGAAGTGATTGTTATGATACTAGGCCTTTGAGTATGCAGGCAGGCATTAACAGTACCTTAATATGTTCTTTTCTCAGTTAAAAAAAAACTCATCTGTAACTTTGATATTGGTGTGGAAGTTTTACAACGCTTACGGAGGTGGGTGCAGAGCTTAACTGCTGCTACACTTTAATGAGTACCAGATTTCTTTTAAGGATCCCCCTGGAAATGCGTTCCGTTTTTAGGTGTACCCCATACCGCCACATCAGAGTTTGCATGAACGGAGTTAATGAAGTGCTTGCAAATTGGCCTACTTTAGCTAGGCAAAGCTTCTGAGTGAGGCAGTCTTGCCTTTTTGCCATGCGTGTGCTCTGTAGATCCCAGTATAACCTGAGGAAAGTGTCCACACATGTAACCAGTAAAGAAATGGAAGGAGATGTGCTTTTTAAACGAACAAAATTCATTCCACATCAGCATTTCCGTATTTACTAAATGAAATGAAGATTATTTATACTTTGGTTGCATACCTGATCCTTAGTTGGATATGTAGGCCCTATAAATTGTCAAGGTTAATATTTTCCTTGGAATTTACTTCTCAAGATGACGTTATTTTCGGTGCTTATGTGCTGTTGTATGGCTTGTATTCTGATTATGTTTAGATTCTTGGGTTTGATGAAGGAGTGTGGTCTGATTCTTAGAAGCATAACTGAAAACAAGTTCAGTGCTTTGAGGAAATCTCTGCTGTGCTAGGAGTCCAATCATTAGTATTCAGATTAAAATTAAAAACCTGATTGGCGAAAGAGTCAAAATCCTGGATTCTCATTGGTTTTTTGAAAGTAGGTCAAAGTGACAGGTCCGTACAATGCCAAAATGCTATTTTTAACTTCTGTCACTGATGCTCCCTCTTTAATTAAACTGCAAATTAACTTTTGATAAGCTGTGGGAGTGAGTGGGGGCAGGACTAATTCTGGAGTTGCTGTGGGGAGGGGGGGGGGTGGTATTTGTATCCACCGGAGGTGAACATAAAAGGTCACTGAGTGTTGTGTCACCACCCGACCTTATTGTTGGATATTAATTTTTCCGTGCCGTCTTTTTTGTGGGACTTCTGATGGCTTTGTAACTTGTCATTTTCTGTTTTGTTTATTACAGGCCATCTGCCTGTAATAAGTCTGTACTTTTCTAAAATTCCCAGAGCGCCTGGACTCTTTTTAGTGGCAGGGGCAAGGTCTAGTTAAAAAAGGAGGATTAGAGAGCTCATTTAACGTCGGAAAGTTTCATCAAGTTTTCCACAGGCTTTCAGTTCGAAGCAAAGAAATGTATCTCGGTCATTTCAGAGCATTAAATTGTTTTTTTGGCAATGCAGAACGCACATTTCATACATGTTTATTAACATAATGCACTGCGACGTATGGTGATTCAGCTGGATTAGGTTAACCTGGTAAGTAATCTTATCTTTAATAGATAAGATTAATAAATAAATGGGAATCACCCCTTTTAGACAAATGAATCAAATGTACCTCAGTCCAAGTGAATATGGTGGCGTGTGGCTCAGTGGGTTATGATAGTGTCCATGATCGGAAGGTCACTGGTTCAAATCCCATGGCTGGTGCAGTGATGTCACTGTAAGGCCCATATGCCACAGTAAGGCCCCCTTAGCATCTACTAAGTAAATACTGTCTACTGTATTTTCTCTAAGGCTGTATTGTAATGGTAGCAGGACCAAAGACTGCATTGCAGGTTTATTTGCTCATGTTTTCGTCAGTTATATAAGGTGACTTCTCTGTACACACACCAGTTGTCTTAAGTAATTTATTTTTAACACCTCATACAAAAAAGAAAAACTTAAGTGCTAGAAATGCTCAAAGATAATATCATAGAGCAGTTTTTTGAGGTAACACTGGGTGACTCAGGTAACAATGCTGTGGGCAGTGGTTAGGGAAGCGCACTTGTAATCGGAAGATTGCAGGTTCGAATCCCTGACCAGCAGCGTACCGCCCCCAAGCACTGCTCCCCGGGCGCTAAATTAGCTGCCCCCTGCTATGCTACATTGGCACATATGGGTTAAATGCAGAGGACACATTTCATTGTTGTGTGCTGTGGTGTGTCAACAATGGTCACTGAATTCATATTTAAGGTGCCATTAAAATGCAGAGATTCATATATCTAGAGTCAAGTTTTGTAACAAATTTTGCAATTTTGCAAAGTATACTGTTTAAATTAGAATATGCAGGAAATAAGCATATCTGCTTATTTACAAATTTGGATAATCAAATGCAAACCTGATCAGATATGCACTTCAGTGCTGCTTTACATAATAATACTATTAGGTTAACAAATGAGTTTAGAATAGTGTTATCCTGTATTTGTCACCGTTTTGTTCTTACATTAATGTAAGTCATAAATATATTCCCATAAAGGTCATTCTTTAACTTTTAACAAAAATCTGAGTTCTTTATTTCTTTTATTGCAAGGTTTGTCACTCATTCTTCTTTGATGCATTTTGTGTGTGTACACCAGGTTCGGGGCATTCTGGAACGCATTCATCAATTCCAGTACAAATCAGAAACTGGACTGGAGTTGGGACTAGAAAAAACTATGGGGAACAGAATTGGAGTTGAATTTGAATTTCAGGGAGATTTAAATTGCAAGTCAAGTTTCATTGCACTCCAGAATGGCCCTGGTGCACACACACACACTACATGGACATATATATGCACACAGAAATACAGTATGTGGATAAGTACACTCTGTCATTGAATTCGGGTGTTTCATTCAGACCCATTGCCATTGGTGTATAAAATCAAGCACCTAGCCATGCTGTCGGGTTTACGACCATTTGTGAAGGAATGGGTTGTTCCTGAAGAGCTCAATGAATTCAAGCATGGCGATGTCATAGGATGCCACCTCTGCAATAAGACAGTTTCCATGCTAGATATTCCATGGTCAACCATAAGTGGTATTATTGTGACGTGGAAGCATTTAGGAACAACAGAAACCCAGCCACAAAGTGACAGACCAGGAAAAGTAACTGAGCGGGGTCGCCGATTGCTGAGGTGCTTGGTGTGTAAAAGTTGAAAATGCTCTGTTGGCTCAATAACTGCCGAGTTCCAAATTTCTTTCCCAATGACGCCCTGGGAGCTTGATGGAATGGGCTTCCATGGCCGCACAGCTGCCTGCAAACCTCATCTCTTAGACCAATGCCAAGTGTCAGATGGAGTGGTGTAAAGCACACTGCCACTAGACAGCAGTGGAAATGTGTTCTGTGGGATGACATATCAGGCTTCTCTGTCTGGCAGTCTGATGGACGAGTCTGGGTGTGACAGATGCCAGGAGAACATCACCTGCCTGACTGCACTGTGCCGACTGCACTGTTTGGTGGAGGGAGAACGTGGGTTGGTTTTCTGGGGTTGGGCTGGGCCTTTTAGTTCAAGTGAAGGAAACACAAAGCCATGTCCATAATGACATGGTTGGGTGAGTTTGGTGGGGGAGAACTTGACTGAGCTGCACAGAGCCCTGACCTCAACCCCATCAAACACCTTTGGGATCAACTAGAACAGAGATTGTGAGCCAGGCCTTCACGTCCACCATCAGTGCCTGACCTCACAAGTGCTCTTCTGGGTGAATGGGCAGTAGTCCCACAGACACATTCCAAAATCTTGTGGAAAGCCTTCCCAGAATAGTGGAAGCTGCTATAAGCAGCAAAGGGGGGGATCAACTGCATATGGATTTAGAATGGTGTGTCATAAAAAAGCTGCTTTTATATACTGAATGTATTCATTTATCTAAGAAAGAAACCAGTCAGAAGCTGGGTGCAGTTTAATTGTACACTAGCATTTGTAGCTCTTTGACATGAAATAACATAATGAATGAGCTGCCCAGAAAATTAAAGAGCTAGCTCTAATGTTTTCACCATTACTTTGATCTGTAACCCCGCTCATCAGAATATATAAATACAACTGATTTGAAATTATAGGGCTTTTAATTATGGGTTTTTTAAATCATGCAGCAATAGCGTACTATTATAATTTGTTTTCAGAACACCTGTGACTAATCTCCACCGATAATTAGAAAGTTAGAGGCAAGTGATGATAAGCTCTGCTCCATATATGTTGGAAGTCAGAGCTAGGAATGATGTCACACCCAAGTTAACCGCGTTCCAGTCTAGATTGGTTATTAGCAATGCCATTCATTGTTAGCAACTGTTAGCAGTAACAGATGTTAATGCATCACGCTGTATTTTGTTCCAGTGGAAATTAGGAGTCCATAAATTCTGACTTCCCTTTTTAAATGAATCCATCCTCTGTTTTTCTTGATTACATTATTCTTGTGTAGAAATGGAGGATGTTATACAGAAAAGGATAAGACGATCTGGTGTGGTCCATCTCTTGTTAATTTTAGAGTCGGTCTGCTGCTGAATCGGATACCTTTAGCATTCTGCTGAGAGAAGTACGCAAGTATTTATTCTACTTCAGTTTTTGAGGACTTAGTTGGGCTCATTTGACTTTCTCTTTCCCTTTTGAGGATAATTACATAACATATCCTGACCTGTAATGATCAGGTTTGAAAACACATCAATTGAAAGTATAACTCCAGGAAGAATGCTGGAGGACGTCGCTCATTAGCAAGTTAAGATGGTTCATTGACGTGTGGCTAACAGCCTGAGATGGGCTTGTTTCCAGTGTCCTTGTGTATGTAAATGAGGCCGGGATAAAGCTTCTCAGCAGAGGTGTGGAAGGGAGAGCTTTGAAAGATCATTTGTTTTGATACTGTGTGGTGCAGTGTTTCGAGTATCATCTAATGTTCACCATAAGTACCAATGCCAAGTTAGGTGTTCCTGATCCAGAAATGTCAGTTACATCATAGTGTTCTGAATCAGTTTTTCTAGTATCTCTGCTGATTGCTTTTTAGTAACAAGAATGAAAACAGTTGGATCGTCTTCTTAACCGTATGTGTATTTTTATCGTATATATGGAAACCATATTTCACATGAAAGCTGTTGTACATCTTTTCTAAGTTCTTCCCTATTTAATAACACCCAGGATCAGCCAAAGATGTGACCTGTTCAGTTGCCCGTTACAGTGAGGATTTAACTCTCTGGAAGTAACTCCCCAGTTGAACAATGGCGTTTCATGTGACAGTTGATGTAAAGCAATACTTCGAGGATATTGATATTTATATATTTCACTTTAGACTCAGCTTTGATACTGAGTGAAGTTGGACACTGTGTGGTGTGAATAACATTGTCCTTGCAGAGCGGATTTTCCGTGGTGTGGTGTATGGGGGCATGTTATAAACAGGGTGGCACTGGGCAGAGTTCATCCCACTGGAAAAGAAACTCAATGGCCAGGCCTAGAGAAACAGCCATGTTTAGTGTAGGTTCTGCTGCCTTCCAGTTTGCATGATGGATGACTGTATTTGGCACTTGTCCTTATATAGCCTTGTAAACAGAGGCAGAGCAATGTGGTGGCTTCTACCAGCACCCATGCAATAAAGACTGAGGCCTTTATTTGCCCTGAAGGATTGGGGCATCTGTGGTATAACCTCTTTCAAACATATTTATACCTGTTTATTCACTTGCATGTTTTTCTCGTTCTGGAGTGACTCCGGTCGCACCGTTGAACATCTGATCAAATCCTACGCTGTGCAGACAGCTGTAACCTCTCTGGACAGAGTCCCTCACAGTGCAGCAGCCGACAGTTGTCCTTAAATGGTAGAGCACCTTGCAGACTGTGTCTCGTTGTATCCACAGCTGAGTGTGCTGAACTGCCGCTGCAGCTACGCAAGTGGCATTTATGAATCAAAATGAAAGACGAGAGACACACTGACTTTTCCAGAAAATGCTCTCGGGATATTGGCATTGTATTTACAAAAAGGACTTGAAAACTTCAAATATTTAGGATATTGATCCAATTTTTTGTGGCATTAATCAGTATTAATCTGATCAGTATTTAAGCTTAAACTTGCAGCTGTTTGGATGATGTTTGTACTGTAAAAGTAATTGTGTTGCAGGGTATGTGATATTCTTAAACAGCAATAAAACATACATCCAATCCAAGCTGTAGCCCAGCTCTGGAAAAGCCTCAGGAAGCCGTGCAGTCCTGAATAAGCTTTTGGAAGAGGGTGGGTGGGTGGATGGATGGATGGATGGATGGATGGAAGGAATAAAATAATAAAGTTGTACAAAGGATCTCAGTCATGAAGTTGTGTGCCTATGAGGACCCACCTTCTAAGCTTTGAGGTGGTCAGTCTAATATGACTTTGGGAGGATGTGATGATGACTTGGCTTGAAGATCGTTTCTAACATGAATATAAAGCTTCTTAAAACCTAATCTTGAAGCACTGATTTTCCAGAAAAATTCATGCATTTTCTTTCATTTGTTTTTCAGCCAGAAAACCTACAGAAGACATGGCTGCGAGAGTTTTACCAGGTAATTTTGCGTGATGTGGTTGAGTAGAAGTATTTTGACTGTCTTTGCATTCAGTTGCTTAGGCAGCAGTTTTATCCAAAATATCAAAAATGTTCAGTTTCTGCCCCTTTTACACCTGGCAATTTCCATTGAGCAGGAGAGCGGAAGCATGCTTAAGTGTACATTTACATTTGGCTATTTAGCAGACACTTTTATCCAAAGCAACATACAAGTGAGACAAACAGTGCATTACAAGCATATGCCTGTCAAGGAGTCAACTAGGCATAAGTGCAGTTAGGCTGTTTCCCCACTGAATGGCTAAACTAGTGTGAGCAGTACTGGAGCTAGAGCTAATCACTTTTCAAACATAGCAAGAACATAATAAGACAACTATTCAAATTAACCACAAAGTGCAATATTAAGAGCATTCAGGGAACAGAAGAGATCAAGGGTCTCAGTGGTATTGTATCAAAGGTCCTTTTTTGCCTCCAGTGAATTTTTAAAGACTTTTCGTCCTGGTATCTTTGCTTCTAACATCAATGCACACAACATATCCTTGAGGCCTGCGCCACATGACATTCATAAAATGGCTGTTTTCTTCTTCTTTCCTTCAGTACTCTCTTAACACTGCGTTTTTTTTTCTCATTAAATGACTGTGTGATGGAAAAAAAGTTGATCTCTTACCTTTTATCTTGATGGTAGCATCAAACAAACCACAGCTTTTTCCACTCTGTGATAACATGAATGTACTTCCTCAAGCCGTTGCATACCGCTGTGAAGATGTTCTCCGGCAAAGCTGCTCTTTCTCTTTTCTGCATTGTAATATGTAGAGATGTCATTGAGAGGCACCACGGCTGAAGAGGAACGGAGAAACAAATTCAGCGTCGCAGTATCTTAGATATTTGATTGCAAGAAAGTGTTTTACGTGTATGATGAGGAATGCAAATTTTAAAATCCAAAGTAGTAAAAATGCTTTTGCATCAAAGTGAAAGTAAACTTTTTTTGTACTGGTTATATGATTATATAGTCTTATGGTTGTCTTAAATGTAAATGTATATAGCTGAGTACAGGAATTTGATGGACTTAGAGGCCTGTCTTTAAAGTAAGAAGGTTATACACGTGCTGTAGATGAATAGCGCAAAGAAGGCCTATATTCTGAATTTTCGTGATGAATTTTGAGGGAGCTACAAGCTCTTTTTTTTAACTGCCTGGCTACATGGGAGCAAAAAAATTTCAGCCTATGGGGTTCAAATCCCTAATTTAAACACCGTGGCTACATGTCTGGAGCGAAACATGGTATTTTCTGCACTATTGTATACCCCACATTTGCCCTACTCATACCTCACAGTGTCAGCACCATATTACCACAGCACAAAGTGTTTTCAGAATTATTAGGTCTGTGAAAGTGAGGATCAGAGAGCAGGGTCTGTTAGTCCCCTGATCATTTGGGGTTAAGGATTTGAACCAGCAACCTTCCTGTCATAGAGAGACCTGACATGCAGAGCCACACCTACTATAATATATAGAAATGTTAAACTATTGTTTAAAAATCTAAATTAACTTAGTATTCAGGCATCTTAACCAAATAGTTACTATTACAGAGTTCTATTCCCACATTTTTGCCAGCGCAAAATGCATGAGCCGTTTAGGTTGTGGAAGCACTTTAAGTAATTACTTGTTGTGTAGTGCATGGAATTAAATATGCTTTCTCTTTGGTGTAGGTGATAAAGATGTAAGAAAGCCACATGAAATGGACACCTTCACTTTTCACAGTACCCAGTCTGTGGGAGACCTACAATAATTAAGTGGTATTTCACCACTTTGAGTGTTTTCATTTTGCGGCAAAATCTTATTTATGGACGTTATAAAGTATAATATGTATGTATGATATACATACACACGCACATACAGCCGAATGTACGGAAGCCATCCATATTTGTTCTATGTAGATATTTTTTTTTTAGTCTTGAGCTGAAGTTTTAGTGTATGTTGTACGTAAATGTTTCGTTCTGTTCTGAATGAAGTATTCCATATTCGTCATTTCACCAGTATCATTTCTGTTCATTATTTAAGTTGTCACCTGTTTTTCTGTACAGTTGGAATAATCTAATAAAATGTGTAACAAGTGCTTCCTGTGAAGAGAAAAAAAGTTGTTTGATGGGCTTTTCCGTGGTTTGCAGTAGAAGTATCTTGCAGACCTCACTCGCCATAAGCATTTTTTTCTGAGCTTTGTGAATGTGACATTTAATTGCTTTAAACTGCTGGTCAACATACTGACTTATTGAACAATCTGTTGAGATTTGCCTCAGTTTGCCACCTCAGGAAATAGGTATGAGTATTTTCATTTTGAATGCAACATTATATGAAAAAAATGCACATGTGAAAGTGTGCAAAACAGAAAGGCAAATATCGCTTTGCTGTTTTTTTTCTTTCCAGGATGTTGGAGTGAATTGTAGCGTGCGGGTGGGAGTAGCGTGTTAGCATTAGTATCAGATGCTCAGGCAGAGATCCAGGAAAATGAACACAGCCTACCTGCAGAGCTGATTCTGGAAACATTGTATCCAAAAAACATACCAATACCCACAAACACCTTACAAAAAATGTCTTAACACGATACAGCCCCTCGTCTTGTGTTGTTGTAGATCAGCACTAACACAACATGCAGTGAGGTGTGGAGTGTCTCCCTAACAACAAGTTTTTAGGTTGGTTTCCATACAACATCCTCTGGGTGCCATTTTAAGCATGGTAAAAACAGAATGAAAATGAAAAATCAAGTGTGAAGGTATTCGGGATAAATTTGGAATTAATGAATTAATAATTGTAACAAGTTTTATATTGATAAATATATGGAATAAGCATGATATCTTTGTTTTCTACTCTATGTGCCATTTTGGTTTCCCAGACGAGTCTCGGGGACTCCCCGACAGATCACATTTTTGTTTTCCTAATTCCCTGGGAGTTGGGAGGCAGCAAAAATGTGGACTGTCTGGGGTCCCTGAGGACTGCCCTGAGAAACACTGCCCCGTATGGTATTGACGGTTTAATACCAAATTATTTGCTGTGCAGAGGGAAATTTACACCAGGTAGCACTTTCAAAGCCTTCATTTTCAGTCTGCTTGTAACAGGAAAAACATCTTGTGCCTCTATGGAATGAACTTTTTGTCGTCAGGCCGCATTCTCGCGTACAATAGCTGCATTAATCTTGAAAGGATTTAAATCATGAATGTATTTTAAGTATCTTTAATTGCCTGCATAGAATTAGGTACCGAAAGGTTCCTTTTCAGATCGTTTAAATATATATAGTGGGACTTTATTGGCCATGGGGACTTTTACAAAGAGATTCGAGATAAAGTCGGAATAAGTGTTGTATTATGTGTGGTCAAACAGTGTCCTACAGGATCTGGATGAGTGAGGAGTATATTTTTGGCCCTATATTGAGTTTCAGTACCTGGATTGACCAGTTGTGCCTATCCTATAAAGGAAATGCAGTTGCTTAACTATTTAATATTGAAACTCTATACCTTCTGCTGACAGACAGGCATCCCATTCAGGGTGCTCCTTGCCCTGTACTGCCTAGGCCTGGTCCCAGACCTCATACCCTACCTTTGGACAAGCAGCTAGGGAAAATACATGGATTACCTCCAAGAGTAAAATTCCCATCTTTTCAGAATTTATTAACCAAATTCTCATTTGCTCATTTAACCAAATTAAAGAATACATTTCTTTTCTTAAGTGTGCGATTATCAGTGATTGTTCCTTCGAAGGTGTCAGGAGTGCTTCTTATTTGGTTAATGCACCATGTCTCCCTGTCAAGCTAGCTGTTAGCCATCTTTGGAGTCCTTCCGAAATCGGGTGATTAATCTTTTGTTCCCACTTTGTTTCGCGGCCTATGAAGACGTTTTATTTTGTACAGTGGTTTCAGAAAAAATTCAGGCGCCTATGTTTTCCAGACTTTGTTGTGTTGTGGACATTCGAAATATATTCTTTCGGTAACGCTTTACATTAACTGCACCTTCATAATGCATTTATAGAGCATTCATAAGAAGCATGCAAGTATTCTCTAATATCCTAACATACCTTAACAGCCTTAATATACACTAAAAACAAACATATAATACCAAATATTATAATCATTTAATCTAATCTGATGTTTGTTATTAATGTATATTAAAGCTGTTAAGGTATTTTAGGATGTTAAGGTATAGATACATGCTGACTATGAGTGGTCTATAAACACATTATGAATGTATTATGACAGTGCACTGAATGTTCGATTAAGGTGTAGTTAATGTAAAGCGTTACTATTCTTTCTCATGGTTAGTGGACAAACCATACAATTCCGGATATGCAGAATGAAGTAGAATATATTCTCCTGGTTTTCTGCATTGTCCTGAGGCCAGCTAACTTGTTAATCTGTGGCACGGCGTGCCTCTTGCACCACAGGGGAGTCAGTGAAGCAGATGCTGAACTACTGGGATGATACTAACTGCTAGTGAGATGAACATCATCTCAGCGTTGTTCCTAAAGGCAACAAGGGGATCATAGAGAGCAAGCTTATCCAGCCTAGTGCTGATGTCCTACACATATCATGGCCCTGGGGAATGCAAAGAATCAAAGTTCCTCCAAGCACCATAAAGACTTCGCTAACATTGTACATCATCCTCATCTCACAAACAAGAAAACACTGGGTGTTGCCAGATCTGTCAGCCCCATGAGAGGAAAGCTTGAAGGAGGCCCTCGAAAGGAGCATAATGAACTGTAAGGGACTAATATCCAAGTGTGGGAAGGAGAGCAAAACAGAAACACGCTTTCAGAAGTGGGTAGCTGAGGATTTGCAAGACAATCTATGAGCGGAGGCCTTCGAGTGCTTGACATCACTAGATCAAACGATGCCGTCAGTAACATCTGGCAGCAGAAAAAGCCTCAAGATGGCTCTACATCAGATTTTGTTTTTTGGCATACCACAGAGCCACAGACTTAATCAAGGTGTCAAACCTTATTCACCTATTAACTAATCTCTCCAAGTTGCTTTGAAAGATGCATATAATGACTAATAAATATTTATTAGTGCAGCAATTAAAATATTGATGAATATGTATCAATGCTGTCAAAAACATCAGAAGTATTGATTCTATCACGTATAAAACGTGTTTTCATAGTATCGATTCTACAGCCTGCTCTTCCAGTTCGCCTTGACCACTGAGGCTTTTAGACGACCAAAGCGCATGCTCATTCTGGGTCACGCAGAAAAAAAAAAATGGCTATCCAATTGAATGACAGAGATGTCTGATCGCCTGAACAAATCATTCTTTTGAACCAGTTCTTTTCAGTGAACAGGTGAAACCAGTTTTCAAATCTAAAGGAATCAAAATATTTTGTACATCCACGGATTGCACAGATCATTGTCTTAGATTCTGAAAAAACTATCAATAATTGAACTTATCGTAAAGACACACTACAACCTTTTCTAACTCGCATTTGCTTTTTGTAGACTCTGTCTGTAGCCATGTTTAGTTCAGCGCCCGGCACTGGTACCCAGACAAATGGATCCATTGTTTAGGTCCTAAGTTGAATATAATGTTTCCATTTAAGCATTAAAAAAAAAACTGATTTATAAACAAATTTAAGAAATATTTTGTTTCTGAGGATTGTCAGTAGAGAACCTATGAGAAAGCTAAACCACTGGTGTATTTTAGAGTTTCATTATATAAGTCAGAAGCCTTGCTAAGCTCCGCGGCCTGTTTTAGAAACATGTTCTTACATGCGTTTGTGTTAGTGCACCGTTGTATATAAACAGTGGTCAGGAAGGCATGGTGGAGCAGTCATCTGGCCTGCTGCTGAAAGGGGGGGGGGTGCTTGGTGGCGTGTTTGCGTCATTCGATAAAGGAATGTTCAAAACAAATAAGTGAGGCAATATGAGAGTGGTGAACCATGCTGTGTGCATAGCGACTGCTATTCCCTGGAAGCGCAGGTAGGACAGGCACAACAAACAAAGTCGTTATAGCTCTTCAGAACCAAAACGGTTCACTGTAACGTTCATAATGGCCAGCATTATAGAAGTGAAAAGTTGTCGTAAATATTTATCGTATTCATAATTGATCATATTTGTCATATTAGATTTTGGAAATATCAGGCAGTAGATATGTCTTAGAGTCCTTCTTTGCATTTTGTTCCCCCCCCCCCCGTTGGTTAAGTAGGGTCCATTATGCTTGAAATCGAAGAAGGTAATTAAATAGGGGATGGATTTCAGTGTGCTGAAAGGCAAAAAGAAGCTGCTTAGGATGAATAATTGTTTTGTGAAGTCTCACAGTCCGGAATTCAACTACCAGTTTCTAAAAATACAGAGGAAGCCACCACGAAATCACCAGGCACTATTTAGATTAAGTAGTTTGCCCTTTAAAGTCCATAAAGCAAATAACTGAACTCAAGTAAAACATACACACCTTTTTTCTTGCGTAAAATAAATATGCGATTTACTGATACCGTGATGGAAGAAGGAACTGCACGCAGACACTTGCTCACGCAGTGCTGCGTTAATCAGAGTAACCTCCCAGAATGAGACCTTTTTAGTCCCGAGTGACAGGGTGAGGAATTGTTTAACACTGAAATGTTCTTTTGGCTAGTCTTGGGTCATACAGCTAAGTGACAAGCCATAGGTTGATGGAAAATCCATAGCGTTATTGCTGTACATTAGTTTTATTCGATTTCACCTTTACCGTAAAATAATATGGGCCTGTGTGTGGAGTAGGCCTTCCAGTTCCAGTCCCCGGCATAACATCGCCCAAGGGGATTACACATCGCCCAAGGGGATTACACATCGCCCATGACGGTGATCTATGGCCTTTGCCTCTTTCCCTCTCCCCGCATCCATTCTGTGACCTGAGTGTGCCTGTGAGTGCTGTAATTCACTTCTCTATGGATTTTCTGTTATGAGTTGACACCTTAGAACAGCCTTTGGTCTTCACTTGCAAACAGCCTTAAGTCCAGCAAGGCGGGCAAGGCCGGTGTGGGGGGGGGGGTGGTCATATATGCCTTTATATGGGCTCTTTCGTGTGGGAGAGATTTCCAAACAGAAGGCGAGCGTGACGCTGAAATGTCACACGCGCATAGTCAAGCAGGCGTGCCTTAAGAACGATATACCGAAAATAAAGGCTGGTGCAGGCTATAAAAGCAAAACCACGAAATTAATAGAGACCAGGGCATGTAATTTCATACCTATGCAAATAAAACCTTCAAGTTTATTTAAACTCACGTGAAACACCAATGTTTCCTTAAGACTATTCCAAAATTATACATGGTTATTGTGCAAGAAGGATGTTGTGTGTTTGATAGCATTTAAACTGAGTAACACGGACTTTATGTGTGGTTCTGTGTTGTCTAGCAATGCTCCTTGGCTCTGCTCGTTAGAGTTCTGCACCTGTAATTGGAAGGTTGCCGGTTCAGGTGCTGTGGCTGGCAGACTCCGGTCCCTGTTGGGCATCTTGATCAATGCTTTTTACCTTAGCTATTTCATGAACACTGTCTGTTTCTGATCCTCACTTGTATGTTGCTTTGGACAACGGGTGCTGCTAAGTAAAAATAAATGAAAATCCTCCATATGTGTATTGCAATTCTGATAATATTCTATGTAGACATCAAGTTCATTTTAGTAAAACATTCCAGCAAACACTATTGAATGGTGTCTTTTAATAAACAAAGTATTTGAAATTATTAAGATATTACTCAAGAAATGTGTTGAGTTATGACACCTGCAAACACTCTGTTCTTAGAATCATATTAAATATCATGTTACCGGTTGCGAACATCAAACTGCAATCTCTGCTCGACTAGCTAGGGATGCAGTGTTGTCAACGTCATAAGTAGTGCGAGAGAAAATCTTTTACTGGTTTTAGCTTAGCAGTCTGTCCCAGCTGCCGTGACACACACATCCCACTGCGTAGTGTGGATAGAGCCTGTCGTATCATTTTCTGTCATACATTTTCCACACGTCTCACTTTGCCGTGTAGCCACATAGCAGAAATCTGTCTGCATCCACCACTGTTGACTCATTACACCAGTTTCTTACTTTACTCAAAACATATTTGAGAAGTGTGACGTGTGGTTTGGGGACTATACATTACAATGTAGCTCAGTAGATTTGTAGCCTTACACTTTGCTGATATAGAGCTTTCTGATGAGAAAGTGATAATATTAATTTTAGCTTGCTAGCAAGATGATGTGGATTAAGGACTGCATGAATTAGGCAAGAACTTTTTTTTCCCCTAGACTCAAGTACAGCTTTGAATAGATTACATATTTTTGCTGTTTTCTCTCATCGATCAGGGATATCTCTGTTCTAGTCTGATTGTTTGAGTCACACTGTAAATTACATACTTAAGATACTAAACGTTTTTCCATTATGCAAGTAATGTATCGCTCTTATCTATACATATGTATTTTTTCTTTTTCAGGCTGTTCATACCTATAAACCCCATTTCATTGCAATACATTGTCAAGAGGTGGGCGGAAAGAACTATGAAGAGTCCATGACACATGTGGACAACTTTGTCAAGTAAGCAACTTTTCTTACGTGTGTTATGGTTTCATTATGCGCAAGGGGAAAAAATGAGAACGGCGTGTTTCTATACTTTTCGTAGAGGACTGTGTAAATCTTAAATGAGGGAACAGCGCCCTCTGGTGACAGTAATGATCGAGGTTACATTCGGATAGTAATATGTTCCCATATTATACTCCGTTTCTGTTTTTTTTCCTTGCATGCATTTTGGTCATTATTATCAATTTTAAATAATTGCCTTTCTGCAGTAATTACATACAGTTCTTTTTGTGATTAGTCTACCCTTGATTTATCCTAACTCCTTACCGTACATCGAAAAAAAACATAAAGCGAAATCCTGTTTTAAATAGGAAATTATAATGCGTTTCCTGGCCAAAACAAAACCTGTTTCCCGAAATATCACTAGAAAAAAAACGTCCTTATAGGTAACACACGATAATTTGAAATGATCAATAAAGCGTAATGAAGCTAGTTTCTTGTACTGATTTGCTACGTGGAACCTGATGGCTGATAAGTCGTTTTTATGCGTAACATTTGCGGAAAGCATCTCGAAAACTCTTTATTTATCTATTTATTTATTCATTCATTCATTCATTCATTCATTTATTTATGTGTTTGTTTGTAGTATATTGTGCAGCTAATAGCGTTAGTTCGAGGTAACC
>JAODKF010000068.1:10868486-10891973 GCA_026779585.1 Mormyrus proboscirostris
GCCCTCCCCGCGCAATCTTTTCTGCCAGATAGTTAGTTCTTAATCTCCGGCTGGATCGTTTCCGACGAGATGCCAATGAGTTGTTGTTAATCCACTCGTCCATTGATCGATCGGCCCCCGACTCAATAAACTTGCATTAGCAGCCTTTTATTTAGGACCCTCCGTCATAATTTTTTGTACATTTAAGCCTGACTTTTTTATTTCCGCCGTAACGGATGAGATGACTGCAGGCCATCAAATGTGTGGGAAAACAATTGCTGCGAGGTTAATTTTATCGCCAGCTCCATGCATTTTTAACTAGGCGGTACATGTTTTGTGCCTGGGTCTTGATAAATGGACGTTCCTACAAGGCAGGAATGAGAATGAGAAAGGGAGAGACCATGCAGTGTAAAGATGAAGAGGAGGCGACGTGGAACATTTAAACAGATTATTTGACATGCTGTTTTTCTTTTTTTTTTATTATTGTGTTATGTGCCCCCCCCCGCCCCCCCCAGGTTGTCTGGACTGTCTTGTTGATCCTGGAGCCCTTGTCTTGCGGTGTTTACCACTTTATTTGCTATGTGCGGTAATTGCTGAATGTCGTGTCCCCCGGGGTGTCCGTGTTTAAACGCAGTGTCAGATACCTGAGGCTCCCCGTTCTGTTGTGCCTTCAGAGCCGTAAGTGGCTCTTCCAGTTCGGCGTGTCATTGATCGGCTTAAGCGGCAGCAGCTGCTGGCGATCTGTTTGAATAAAATGGGGGACAGCTGCGCGTGAAGTGAGACACAGCGCTGATACAGATCTGTCACTGAATGTGAAGACGCTGGCGTCGACAGTCACACATTAAGCTGCTTCTTAGATGTGGAGAGGACTGAAACTGAAACCATCACGAGTGCAGTTTAGGTCCTACCTGGGTTCCCCTGCTTCTTACTATAAAAAATGCACTGTCCTTGCTTCCTAAGCCTCAATCATGCGATTTCCATTTACGTATCGATTCCTCTGCCGCTTCATTTGCATGTCCCATCTGACCCTGGCAGACACCAGCCATTATTCTCCCATTAGCTAATCTCTCTGGTTTGATTTCCATAATCCCCCACTATTTAAACTTTGCACAGCCCCTTGTCCTAGAAGGGGGGGAAAAAAATCCACAGTGTCCCCTAACCTCACACCCACCTCTGTCCAGCTGGAGCGAGGCTTGTTCCATCAGACTTCCTGGATGTCCCCAGACCCACCCATTCTCAGGTTTTAAAGTGTTTGTTCCTTGTGCGGCTCCCCTTTAAAGTACCCCACCTGTGTTCCATGCATTTCAAGATTCAGCGTTCTTTATTTGTCACATGTATTGTTATACAGGTACAACACGCAGTGAAATGTGTCCTGAACCGCTCATACTTTGCGCAAATAACAAAGAGACTATAAAATAACGATAGAAACAAACATGTGCAAAATTGTAGAAAATGTAAGCATAAAAACAAAAGAAATAAACTATGAGTTTGCAAGAGTATATACTTTGTGCAAATAACAAAAAGACTAAAATAAAGATAGAAATAAAACAAAACAAACAAAAAAAAACGTCCTGCCAAAACAATAAATGAATTGTCTATGATTGTTTGTGCAAGCACGTGCCCTGCAATAGACTTCCTGGTTCACTGTAACCCTGCACTGGAGAGACTAATATTAATAAAAGCCAATCCATATATTTTCTCTAACACTTACATGTTACAGTGCATAGTAAAATAATTGAAAACTTAACCAGCACTTCAAAATAATTCTTCTGCCCATTGAAAAGAAATTTTGCCAGGAACATGGTGTCATTATTTCAGTATCCTTGCTCATTGTAAAGGAATCTTTTAGACTGTGCTACAGTACTGCTGTCTATGCAGCTCTGTAATAAACTGCTTTTTAATTATTACATATTATGGGAACCGCAGCCATTATTTTATTTAATTTACAGTTTATAATGGCACTTTAGAATGAGAGTTTTGATCTTATTAACTAAAAACAATGATCTCCCATGGCGTATCATTGTTAGTTTATTTTAGCGCTCAAGATTTGTAACTTTAATGTGCAAGCCCATTTCCGCTATATTGCATTTTAAAAGCATTTGATTTTTTTTCAACACTCCTGGCATGCAGCGTCTCAACATTACAGCATATAGATGCACTTCCTGTTTGCGTGGATGCCATAAAATTATTGTATCCCCTTAAAAGGTTTTTTTAATTATGTGAAACTGACTTTGCTTACCCTTGATTGGGAGGATTCTCGAGTGCTGGGGTTTCTGGGTAACCGGGCTGCCTCCATCAACATTATTAATGCGTCTAAGAGTGGTTTAATGCACAGCACAACCATTATGCATGCTAGTGGTGGTTTTGTGAGGACTCTGGGGGGGAATTGAACTGTGCTCTGCTCCCTCACCTATTGGTTTTATTGTAGACCCTCCTCCCCCAATCAAGTCCCATTATGGGCCTAGCCAGCCTCTTCTCCATCTCACATGCCTCTGAAAGAATTCCGACTGCTCTACCTCATGAGGGGGAAAAATTATTGGGTTAGCAGATTCTAATTGATTCCCTTAAAATTCTCACTGACTGCCCCATTGATTGTGGAAGCGAGCCCCGAAACCAGCTGATAATTAATAAGGCGAGCTACACAAACGCAAGTCAACAAGCCCAGTGATGGATCGCGAGCTGGCCGATCTGGAAAGCACTTCAGCTTTTGCTCTACAGTGCTCAGTGTCCATTAACCAGGCCCATTAACAATGCAGAGCAGTGCCCATGCTAATTAAATGCACAAAGGTTGCCTTTGTTTTAAATGCAAAGTGTTTTTATTTATTCATTATTGACAGTAATTTAAAAATTCATTAAGCTGTGGCATTGAGGGCGAAGTACTGCCTTGTCATTGTGTGATGAACGGCTCTTCTGTGGCTCAGGGTGTCCTAGAATAAGGACAAGATGGGCTGCGGTTTTTATTTTTTCTTTTGCAGCAAAGGAAATGCCATCAAGGCCCCTAGTGGTGAAGAGGTGCAATTGCACTGCAGGCAACATTTTTGTGGAAAGGAATTCCTATGTGATTTACTACCAAAGATCATGATTTACTATTTCGAACTCAATTTTCTGAGCATATGCAATAAAATAGCAAGCTGATTTAGTGTTCTTCAGAATTATTGCTGTTATGATGAGCCTTGTGTTTTGCAGTCCAATACTTGCTATAATGATGGTTTGGATGAAGGGACCAGATTTACCTTATCCTGACTACAGATAACTGCAAATACCAACGTCGTTTTTAAACCCACATGTACGCCTCCCTCTGCTGGTCCCGGTAAGTTTCATATCCAGCTCAGTTTTTTTTTTTTTTTTGCCTAACTGGACAACCGATTCTTTATTTATGTGTTTATTTCATTTATGGGATGAAAGTAGTCTTTGACCTTACACATCCCTGTCAAAACCCAGCCAATCATGCAATTATATTTGCCTAGAAAGCCAGAGTAGACCTGGTTTTATAGATAACATTTAGTAAGAAGGTTGATAGGACAGGTGGAAGGACTACCCATAAAATTTAGCAGTTCACATATAAGGGAAAATATCCTTATTGCCTCACTACTCAATGAGATTAAATACAAGGTCATCTGAGAATATCCTCATAATATCAGAAACATTCTACGTTGTATCCTCTTTCTCTTAGAAAAAAATCTCGTCACTCATCTCGCTGTGGTTCTTCTTGCGTCGTGGTACTCGATTTTGAAACTTAACCCTTTTTTCGTTTATAAAAAAATTAAAACAAGATTAACTTTAATGACAATGACTCCTGGTTATTCTTTGTTTTTGGAGATTCTGAGAGCCTGGAAGCTCATCATAAAATCATCTTGCTTGCGCATGTATTGAACAGTTGAATTGTTCCAGTGGTTCTGTAAGATGATCAATTGATGAAATTCATTCCTAATGCAGTAATGCAACATGCAAATTGTAATTATCTTCATGAGGATAGCATTGCATAGCTGCTCAGCCCATTAATGTCTTGGTCATCTGATCTCAGGTCTGACGCTAAATTACTGAAGGACTGGTAACACTGTCAGCATGTTTACAGGAAGCCACGCCAGTTTGCCATGTTCTCCCATGAAGCTTAGCAATTTTAATGGACTCGTTATTTATAGATTTATTAATGAGATTAAACGATGTAATGATTTCGTTTGGGTCTAGGCTTACACGTACTGTACAGGAGAGTGAACTTCTGTGGCCTCATCATGATTTAGACTTCCTTAAGCAGCCTCAAGGAGGAGGTTAAGGCTACAGTGATTTGTTTAATGCTAACCATCACAATTACTTTAAGGGCTTTTCAAAAACCAGGAAGAAATGGAGCAAAAAATAATCAAATAACACAATTACTGCTGGATTTCATTCGAGAGTTAAGTGCATTTTTATTGTCCAACTTTTTTTTTCCTTATTCCCTCCATTTTTCCTCTTCTTTAGCTAGCATTCCCTCCCTGCCAGTTTTCATCTAATATCGCAGTAATTGAGTTTGCTGCAACAAATCAAATTTCTTCAATTGGGTTATCCTCTTCTGAAATTGGAGAGCAATCCTGGCAGTCAGGGGCTGGGAGTTAATCTGCTTTTGTTAAGCCCCCGGTGGCAGTGACTGCAACAGGATTGCACCAGTTAAAACATTCTGCTGTCACCGTGGACATGGTGTAATTTCTCCCCGATCCCTTGTGCAAATAATGACATTTGAATCGAGCATTAACAGGCTTAATTACTTTAAAATTGTCATTTTAATTTACACTGATATAGTATTGATCATACAAGCAGAGATGAAGCTGCTCAGTGGAGCGGATGATGTGGAATTAAGCAGTAAAGGGTCCTCTTGGGGCCGGAGCTCGTCCTGCTTCAGCCAGAAGAGGAATGATATTTCTCTGTAATGAACTGGCAGCATGCAGAGACATGAATCTTTGGCCTGCTGGAAAAGAAGAGAAATAATGGGGTTTGGGAAACCGTCGCAGGATATTCATTCACTGCCATGCACCAATTCTCCTGTGATTCATCTGGCCCACCGCAGCGTATTTACCCGGCACATTCGGCTTCTCTGACCTTTTCCGGCTAAGTGTATATATATCCACGTCCGGTGGGAGTGCCCCAGGCAGGTGGCATGCGGGCAAGGGGAAGATAGCTATTTTCTTTATGAGCCAAATTTCACTTGAGGGAGCCATCAGCTGGTAATCCAAACATCCCCAACAGCAAATGTGTCTGTCTGTGATTTCCCTTCCTCTTCATTGATGAATTCAACAAAAAAAGATACTTCAGCTGAGATATATATATCTTTTACAACGCAACAGTGTGATTTAGCAGTACTAAATTCGAATGAAAAACTTTACTGCTGCCACTTTCTCATATTAAAAATAAACAAACAGTACAGACAAACAAGGTGCCCACATATTCCCCCTCCTGCAACTCTATCATGGCTTCAGCTCCAGCAGTAAGTTATCAATGAAAGGCAGTTTCTAACTAATGGACCTTGCATATAAATCAATGGGTGTCAGAACATTCCACTTGAAAACGTTTTTATTTGATCTGTGGGTTGAGTATTCTTTATGTTTGATGGCCTGGAAAGGCAGTGCAGAGGGGCAGCACACACACACTTGTTGGTTTCTGGTATGAGTAGGATGATAAATATGTCGCGCGTGTGCCCTGCGCATTTAGTGTGCCATTGTTTGTTTATGCAAAAGCTTGTTAAGTGACTGTATTCAGTTCACACCAGGGTTTAAAATTTGTCTTAATGCCAGTTTAAGACTGTGTGCATCAGATTCCATTCCTCGAAGGTATCATGTGACCTCACAAACACTACTGCCTTTATACACGACAGAGAATATGGTGCCGTGCTGAAGTCGATGCAAATGGGAACAGCGCGTCAGGCGGTGCTGATTACCCGTGAGTGTTTACCAAAGGTGACTGTCATCGTTTAATTTCACTCCTGCATTTAGACTAAAGGAAACATCATGAAATCAGGCATTTGAGCAATGTAAACTAGAACTGTCAAGATGGAAGTCAAGAAAATATATAGTTGAATAGCTACATTAATTAACTATATGGTCAGCTCCATTTTTGTCTACTTTAATGGGATTAAAATATGGTGCAAGAACATGAGGTGGGTAGCCATCTGTTTCACCACATTTTTTTCCTTCAGTGTCGAGAAGCAGAGCCTATTTTTATGATGAAGACTCAGTGTTGCTTAATATCTGGAAGGAGAACTTTCTAATGTTAAGCCCTGAAATGCTGTTGATGCTCTAATATGCATAATAGTCCCGGTAGTTCATAGGATGTTCCTGCTGGGGTTCCCTTAGGTCACCGTCTCCCTCCATCATCTAGTCATCTTTCTGTGTTCTTTGTAGTTTGGTTGTTCTTTTTCATCATTCCGTATCTACAAACCAACTAGATTAAAAAGTATAGTATAGCCAAGCTCTGTTTGTGGTTACTCAGACAGGGCTTTATTGTGAATAGCGTCCTTCCTGTCTCTGCATCTGGTGAGCTGTGTGTTTTTAAATTGTTACTGTCATTGGATTTAATATATTTGAAATAATCTGCGGTAAGAGAATATCTTAATAGGACTAATTTGATTGAGAAAGCATATCGCGACATGTTTTACATCTGTTTGGCAGGATATACGTGAACCGTTAGAAATTGAATGTCCACATGCTTGGAATTTGTAGTCATATGCCAAACATTCTTGGTGAATGATTTCTGTATTTCAACCTTTGAGGACTCCTGACACTTCAGTACTATCCCTTAAAAACAGATTAGTGTCATGCGCTGACTCCCATGTGATTATTCAAGAATAAATGCACTTCAAATCACCAAAATTGTTTTAGCTTTTCATTTTCTAACAATATTAAGCATGCATAGGGCAATTGATTTCAAGTGGCCCCTTAAGGGTTTTCCAGATGAACCATCCCTTTGTCTTACCTCCGTCGCTTTTGGCCCAAGAAAGACCGTGGATCTCCAATTATGGCTGGCTCCATGATCTCCCATAATGAGGTCTTTCTTCCCAATCCTGGAGCCTCTTAAATCAATATTTTTTGGAAAAACTAATACTGCTTCTCAGAGTTAGCAGGTCAGATGACAGCCATCAAGTGTACAGTTGGACGGTAATTGTGTGTGAAACTGTGGACTGATGTCACCTTGCGGTTCTGCTAACATTTTACGGCAGTGTGTTTGAATGTGTTTTCTATTATTTTTCTCTTAATGTCTTACTAGTTAACATATTATCTGACTGCCGTCTGATAAACTTCAGTGAAAAAATTAATGTAGTAAGACTCTAGATTCAAGATTCTTTATTTTTCACATGCATAGTTATACAGGTACAACATGCAGTGAAATGTGTCCAGAACTGCTCATACTTTGTGCAAATAAGAAAACTAGAAAATAAATTGTAAAAATATACTGTAAATAAATTATAGAGAGTGAAAAACAGAAAAAAAGAAAACCTATAAATTTACAGAAAGAGTATATCCAATTTTACTGGATGAAAAGAAATACTGTGCAAAAAAAATGCTTATAGCCAGTTTTAAAGTGCAGTGTGCAGTGTCAGCACAGCAGTGTAAGGTTGAACTGATAACCATACCACTATGACCAGGAGAGTGGCATGTCTTGATTGAGGAGTCGAATCGCCTGGGGATAGAAACTCCTCCCGAGTCTCTCCGTCTTGGCCGTAATGACCCGGAACCTTCTGCCTGAATGCAGGAGTTTGGACAGGAGTTTGAACTCTAGCATTTATTGGTACCCTTTGACCGCTTTATGGGTTATTCTGGTTCTTAGAATTCTAAAGGGTATAAGGTAAACAGCAGTATTTTAGTGGTTCTGTTTTTTTGTAAGTCGATTTAAATGCCTCTGATTCTATAATAGGCCGAAGCACAAGTTCATGGGCAATCTTGTCTGTCACACGTTTACCAAGAAATTATGGACAAACTAAAGATTCATGTAATTCGATGGGTACTATTTTCTTTCCTTTTAGTTTTTAGTTTCTTAGTTAAAATATTTACTTGTAGGAAGACAGGTCATTTGCCAGTTATTGTAACTGTATGGTATATGTACACCATGTGTTAATGTACAATGAATAATTCATTCTTAGTTTCGAAAGACTAAAATTAACTGAGGGAGATTGGGGATTTTGGGGTACTTTGGAAAAAATATTTCCTAGGTGTTTATTATTATTATTATTATTATTATTATTATTATTATCATTATTATTTTTTTTTTTAAAAAAAAAAAAAAAAGCAAATTTTAAATGTAATCTCTCATTATGTCAAAGACTCGTGACCACATTGCATTTGTCACAGGTTAGTACTTTAGCTGTAATTGACTATTATGTCTATACTTTTTCTAAATTGACTTTTAAATACTCACCAAATAACTCATTACGATTATCAAATTAATAGCTTGTGTATTTGTGTTCCAGTTTAACTAACTATGTTGTTTTGCACAGCGTCTGTGAAAAGGAAAGGAGAATCATCAAGATTAAATATAAATGGTGGAAATAACTAGTCCTGTGGCTTATAATAGAGAACCTGAAATACATATAGGAACACGTGGAAAATGTATGTTTGTATTTTCATTGAAACGGCTGTAGCCTAAAGTTCTAAAGTTACAGTTTAGCTGGTGCACTCTATGGCACAGAGAGACACAAATTACTTTTTTTTGTTTTGTTTTTTGTGGGAACCTTTCATTGACTGTGGGAATCAGTTGATAATTCCTTAACCTCATTCCTACAAAAGTCCTTCCTTTTTTTTTTGGGGGGGGGGGGTGCATTTTCTGAAAATTACATACACACACACTCGCTTTCCCTCTATGCAGTTTTTCTTTCGTAATGCAAGCCTGTAAAGGGAAAATGGTGGAAAGGACGACGAGTGCGTAGCCGAGCATGGAAAAGGGAGACTGCCCAGCTTTCAGCTCCTCCTCCAGACTCTGCTCATGAGGATCTTTTTCAATTGCCATATTCCGATTGTGTTAATAGACTGAAAGACATCTGCAAAAAGCTCTCCCCGCTCTTCATTTCAAAGGCCAGGGTTTTTTTATTTATTTATTTTTTTTAAAACCTTGACATAATTTCTGTTATCTAAGAGGCTGGAGTCGCATTTACATGAACTTTTCATGCATTAGGTTTATGCAGGGTCAGACCGCTCTCCACGATGCAGTGAAGTATAACTAAGCTAGCATGCTGGATATCCACCATTTAAATCAGCCTAAGAACTTTACATAACACATCATTGGCAGGCATGCATTTTTACATAAAGACAAAAGCACCTCAGAGACAGAGCAGATCGCGTTTTAGAAGAGATGACGACCTCGCATTTCGGTCTTCTGTTTTCTGCGGTTTCACGGTGCTGTGGTTACTGTTTGTTTCCAAAGGACACGTCGGGGATATTGGGGGGGGAAAGCTGCCCCTTTTTTTTGGGATGTGGAAAAAGGTTTATTTTTGCACCACAAAGCAGATATTTGAAAAACTCCATTCAAGTCCTGCCTGGGTAAAAGCCTCACCCTACTAAAGCACCAATGGTTATTAAAATTTCCCCTTTGATGGATGCTTTATGAGGGTTTTCTCCTGGAAGCATGTTGTGTATGTCTGGGAAGTGTTGTAGCTACATACAAAGATGCATGGAGATCAGAACTGGGAAATGGGACTCCTTAAATATAGTCTTTGATGCAATAACTGATGGATCTTACAGAAGCACCCCATAAATATGTACTTCGCAGTGTAAATCGGGGCAGCAACTGTGTCTCCCTGGATGGGCCGAATTCTTCTTGTTTTTTCTATCAGTGCAAGGCTGCAGTTGCATGAACAAGCCTGCCAGTAAAGGCCCAAAGGCCTGCAGTAATAGGTTGCTAAACATCCTAAACTAACGTTTCCACGATGACAGCAATCCCAATATCCCCAGCAGGGAAGACTGTAATAGACCTCTGACTTGGATAAATATATTGCACTGAATGCGAGTTAATTTCTGAAGATTTCACTGAAACATCTTCCCTTTCAATATCCTAAAACGTTTAAATCATGTAGAAAAATATGGAAATTAAGATCATAACTTCATATACAGTACTAGTGAAAGGTTTTTACACACCACAGGTTTTTACCACTTTTCCTTGTATTTTATAAACTGCAGATTTTTTTATTCTTGTTAATCATTGCAAAGTTGAGTGAATAAATATAAATATAAAAATAAATGAATAAATATAAATGAGTCAAATAATGCAAGTTTCCTTTATAACATAGAAAGAGTATGCAAGAGTGCATGTCTGACATCCTGTTAACTGGTTGTATGGTGATGGCATAGTCGCATTCTAGGCTGTCCTTTAACTTTAAATGGACTAGTTAACTATTTCATCCAATGAAACAGGGCAATACTTGATGTCCCTTGTAGAAAGAATGCCTCAGATTTTCTCTGGTGGTATAATTGCGAGAGGTTACTTTGAATCAGAGATGACTTTTTTTGGCAATAAAGGTACTCAAATGGTGAATATACTGTAAATATATTTGTTGAATGAATTTGGCAGATTCTGAGCAGACGTATTCCGGGAGTACGGCCTTGCCGTTTTCCTCGTTTTATGCACCAATCAGTTTTCAGTGACTTTTTTTCTCCAGAAATAGAGGTGAGCTGGAGCCCGTGGTGAAAAGGGAGAGTGCACGTGTCTCAGGGCTGTTGTCGGGTCAGGGGTCATTCACATATGCCAAGGGAATGTTACCGGCACCAGTCTATCAGAACAGCATGCGTTTAAATTCCGGGTGAAACCTGCAAACCCACAGGTCTTCGCAATAAGCGCATGAACAACATTTAGGGGCTGGTGCTGGATTCAGACCTGTAAGTAAGTGTGATTTAAAAGTGACACTCATTGAGCCACTCATGATGTTTGTTTGTGTGTGTGTGTGTGTGTGTGTGTGTGTGTGTGTGTGTGTGTGTATAAAAATGACACATTGTGTTGCATACAGTGCACACAGAAAGCCTAGGAACACTTGCTTAATTAATTAAAAATTGCATTACAATTAAAGTGTATTGCAGAGCACTGTATATACATGTTAGTAGTGTTCTGAAGCATTGGAAGTCTGTATATAAAAGAAATTATTCGTTGAAAAATGTTTCAGCGGCCATACAAAAGACGTATCATGCCAATAAAAGGAACACCTGCAACCTAGATATAATATCACGATTATTAAGGGGAATAAATGTTGGTAATTCTTTCTATAGACTCAAATCCAATTAAATAAGTAAAAAAATGAGCAATTGAAATATTAAATCATGATCATCTAGATTGATGAATGTTCTTTGTTAAGTGCTTTGGGGGGGCAGCTATGTTAGGAAAGGCGCTATGTAAAATGAATTGAACATTAACAATGTCTTGAGATGAAAAATCAATTGGATCTTAATTTTATAATTTGCATAAATATCATTTGCTAATGGAAGTTCCTTTTCGAAAACAAGTTGAAATTTTCTTTGTAATTATTGGACATCCATAGCAAAATATGATTTCCATTAATGAGCATAAGTGTATTAAATGCATTTTATCCATGGTATTCAAAAAAAAATTAAATAAATAATGACCTGGCAGCTGTGTATGGCTACAACCGATAGAATGGAGGTACTGTCATTGTGCAGTAATTACTAATGGATGCTCCAGTTGTTCTGCATTTGATTTTTCAAAAATAATTGAATAAAATATATGATATTCATCATCTATGTATCCTTTTAAAAGATGATTTGATTAGCTTCTTCAGTATAACTACTCAGAGAAAGTGGTCATTCACCACACTGGCCTTTAAATCACTGGTTTATTTGAAGATTACAAGGGGTGATGGCATTTTCCCCCCGAGTCTTTCCTAGTGGCCCATCGTGTTTGTCCTGTAATCTTTTTGCCAGGATATTTGGCTGGCTCTGGGTGACTTTAGGAAATCGCTGGCCTGTAGTCTGGAGGATAGCATAACTCCTGCTATTGTCCCTTTGGACAGAATCTCTCTTGCAATCTCCTACAAAATATCAGTTTATAAATGTCTGTTAAAAATGTTTTGCTGCCGGAATGGATTTGAATTTCAACGGGTGTAACTTGTAGCTGTGGTGTTCAACAGGTACAAGCAATGTAAAAATCTATATTCAGTCATGTAGTACCAAAATATTGCGGCTATAGATTACTCTTAGCAGAGGAGTAGCTGTTAATGGAGATGGCTGCAGTGCAATGCTGTGTTAGCTCAGCGGGATCGGGGAGTAAAGAAGATGACGTCATCCTCGTGTAAGCGCTGGAATAGTGGCTGTCATCTCTTTCTGAGATGTAGTTAATGTTTTTGCTGCTAATGAGAGGTGTCAGGTTAAAGAATAAAGCACGGTGCTCCTCTGATTAATCAATCACACTTACACATTTACAGTCAAGATGCATTTCATGGAATATTCTGTTTTTCTACTGAAGTGCCCTGTCATCATAAAATGCTATAGTTTTTATAGTGTAAGCCCCATTGCCCACCTCGCAAAATGCCCTTAAGATGTCTGGAAAAGCCGATAGCCAGATTACATAGATATGTAAGCGTACGCAAATCAAATTCGAGGTTTAACACTTCGTTTCAAAAGATCAAGAATGTTGGTTTTTATAGTGTCCTAAAATGGTAATAAACATGTTTTACCATATTTATATGGATTATGTATAAGATGGGATTTTTTGGTGAAGTTAAAAAAAAAAAAAAAAATAGAGCGTCTAAAAGTAAAATGACTGAATTGAATAAAACACAAAAGGACATAATCCCACTTTCAGACAGTTTCCTGGTACTGGAGTCTGGGCACTAGAGCTCTTTTATGCTGTGTGGATCATGCATGCTATTTATTCACTTCTGCATTAGTATTCATATTAAAAACACAGCTGAAGCGCACTAAGGTTCCTACAGGTTTCCCTCTATTCTTTACAGCAATGATTATTAATGCTACATTTTGGAAGCTGGTCTCCTCAGCACCCTTTACAGACAACCTTTACAGCACAGAATAAAGCAATAATATTTCTTGAATAGGTTCTTTAAAAGTCTGACCCGTTTCATTTATAAACAGATTCATTCTTTGTACACTCTTATTTTTCTGATGTTTTTATTGCTTTAGATCCCGGAACCTTGCAGGTTAAGGATTTTACTGCAGGAATGAGGAGCGTGGCAGAAAATTGGCAGATGGGAGCATCCATTTCTCCGCTAATTACAGGGTCCACAAGCTCGAGCTCTGACACAGTTCAACTGGGCAATGTAGTGCCTGCCAACTCCTATCCTGTTCGCTTTATAAAATGCTCTTTAATTCTGCGGCACAATATCATTAACTTTGTAAGTGGATGAACACAATGGACAAGCAATTTAATTAACTTCTGCCATTGGATAGCTAAATGAAATTAATGCACAATATTTCCCATGGAAGCGGCCAACCTTGGGAGCACAGCAGATTGTTGGCAGGTCAGGCCCTTCTGTTGGTTTGTCCAATTACTCCTAGTTTAGACCCATCCATAATATTTTAATGAAAAAAAATAAAATCAGTGATTTGTAGATCAATCATGCACATCTGTCACTGCAGTTTAAGAGGTTTGTAAAGCGAGCAGTGAGCCTCATTCAGAATTACCCCGTAGCCTTTGCCACGTCACAAAAAAGTCAGAATCTGTTGGTGGATACCCTCAACAAAGGTTATTGGTTTGCTTTTTGTTGTTCTTTGGACTGGATTCAGCACCCTACATTGTCCCCAAGAAGAATATTACTGTTACATGGTGGCGTTTTACAGTATGTTAAGTAATATTGGCCCAGGCATTAGTTTTTCTCTTAAGCCAGTACCGATATTTTACGAAGCAGCTGTTTGAAACGCCTGTCTCCCACTTCCTGATATTCTGTACTGTCATAAAGTTCAGATGGAAAAAGTGCTTATTAATTTGTGGTTTTGTTGTCTACTTCAGAACAGAAAGATGTGCAAAGGGCAGATATATTAAATTGAATTATAGATGTTTGATTTGGATTTAACTGGCTATGTTTGATGCATACGTTGTCATATGTGATTTATTTTTGTTTACCTTTTGGTCATTCTAATTTTGTTACAGTGTAATAGGACAGCAGGCCTACGTTTTCTTGCCTGCTGTTGAGGCGTCTTGGAAACGGGCTGGTCGTCGACGTTACAATAAACGAAGTAAATATTGTTTCTAGTGTTAACACGGAGCCACCCAGTTAGCCATTTGTTGTTCCACTCCCCCCATTGCTGGCATGGAAGTGCCAAGCAGAGAGGGGCGCGTGTGAATGTACGCTGCTGACCGGTGTTTTGACTCAGATAACAGCTCTTTCAGGAAATGATGGGTAGTCCAACAACTAGCTTGTTTGCAAACAGGAAATGTGACAGAATAACTTTTAATGAGTTTTTTTTTGTGTGTCCAGTCAGCTCCTCCACCATCCAATGAATAATAGACACTGTAGCTCAATACTCTGAATACTCAATCAATTGAGCTGTGAGCGAAGGTTGGCAAACACATACGGGCAGAGCTGCTAAGCTTCCCGATCCGTATTTCAGTGCTGAAATGCTCCCTGGCTCTATTGACGCTGCCCCCCCCCTCCCCTTTTTCTTTTTTCTTTTTTCTTTTTTTTTTTGGATGTTGTCATTGCAGAGAATGACAAACATCCTGTTTGTGCAGTATTGGAGATTTTCTTCTCAGAAGGCACTGTGTAAGTTTGGTTCTTGAATAACAAGTGACGCTCCATAGAAGCCTTGTTCCGCTTGAGCCAGTAGCTGCTTTTGTTTGATCATTCACTCAATTGAGATCTACGTCAGTTGTAGTTCTTTTTACTTGGTGGACGTTTTCTTTCCTTATTTCAAGACCTTGAAATATGACTGAAGAATTAAAACTGAATGCATTTGCCAAAGCTATTTGTCTCAATAACCGTAAAATCCAACGACTGTGTAAGATAATAGAATGGAGATTAGAGCAGTCTGGTGTTTTCTCTTTTAGCTATCATTAATTAGGTGATAAAGAGTAGATTGCATAATATGGTGAAACACAAACAGCAGCGGTAAAATAAAATATGGATCGAGGCAGCAGCCACCATAGGGAATGCCGTCATCGGCAGCCAGGCAGATCGACCCCTTCCATCAGAAAGGCTGAGCTACAGTTCTGGCATTTGTAAGTGATTTAACCAAGAGATGCTGTGATGAATGGACAAACGCTGTCATGAGGAGATTCAGCTTAGCACATGGATGCTGCCTACATCTCAGTGATGGCTTAAGCTCATGGACAGTTCTGAGCTGACATTTTAATGCTCAGTTGTAATTGTTTGATTGTGGAAACGATTAATTTTCTTTTTTTATGCTGCCATCTAACGCTGCAGTGGTTCAAGATAACAGTAATATTGTCGGTGTTACGATCAGGTCCTTTAATGCATAATCATTGCTGCAGAAAACTACTCATTCAACCCAGCGATGGAGTGAAGTAAAGCCACGTTGCAAATTGAGAAAGTGTCACTCCCATTGTTTGCGCTGTATTGGTTTCAGCAAAACCAGTTAAGAGCCTTGTCTTGCATTTTAGCGAGGCACGTATGAAGTCGAATTAGCATGGTGAGTGTTGGTAGGCATGTAAAACCTCTATCTCCCTCTATATTATTGAGATGGTTTTGTCTTTTGATGCCTCTTTCGGCAATCGGAAATGGGGGAAGCCTTCCAGATGACCCTTTAATTTCCTTCCTTATTTATTTTGCGTTCAGTGCTCACTTTTAAATGATGCACGATTCCACTACACTTGACTTGTTTTTCGCATGTTTAGGATTATGCTGCACGCCGCTCTGAATCCTTTCGAGATTCTTCAGATACGAGCTGACATGTCCTTTCCCTTGAATAAGTATTTCTGTAATGGAAGCACATACTCATCTGTTAGCTGTACCTTAAACGGGCATGTGCGATGCACCCTCGACCTGAAACATACGGTGCCTCAAGTGCAACTCAAACAGGAGAGCGTTGCTGGAGGCAGAAGCTCTCTGGTGGTTTTGCCCCAGAGACCTGTACTGCTGTGCTGGGCATTGCAAGGTAGGCGAGAGGGTCAGGAGGCTGCAGTAAAATGATCACTTTTATGTTTGGTTTATGGTTCATTTTTCAAATTAAATGCAGAAAATCCATTGAGAGGTCAGAGAGGTATCTGTGCTACTTTTCACAGTGTGAGTGTACTTGGAGCAGGAGAACTCTGAGTATGTCGTCCTATGAAGATATATTTGTGGGAAGTGTGTGGTCCACACTCTCTTCACTACTTTTACATTTTCCATGGGTATTTATGTTGAAATCTAAAATTAATTGGTCAAAGAAAATATGCTTTATCGGTCAAAAGAGTGACTCTTTTTTATCTCTGCCCCCCGAAAAATTATCCAGATCTGTTTAGCGATTTTCTCAGTTTTCATACGCTTTTTGTACAAATTTTCGTAACCTACTGGGGGTCAAATCCTAGATATCTGTTGAGGTACAGAGATCAATCATGTTATTTCAGCATATATTTTTGATAAATTTGTTCTTGTCAGTTTTTAAAATTTTTGTTTTTCTTTTCATAACATGTACTTCTCATTCTTAACGAAAGCTTGCTGCAGTGGTAGGTGTAAGTAACCCTTGTGGTGCTTGGTGAATCTGCCGTGTGGTATACACAGCTCAGGCAGCAGAGCTTAGCCAAAATCACCCATAAAACCCAGCCTTTTTTGGCATGCTTATTGTCTTTCTGTCTACAATTACACTGATTAGTCATTCCTTACGTCTTCCTGGCTCGAGTGCTGAACTTAATAGAGTGCATTTTACTAATGGAAAATTAAGTAGGACTAGTGACAGTTTGGTTTATAAATATGTAAAATATACTTTTAATTATTTCAAGCGAATCTGGCAAGTAATCAATAACGAGAGACGTGACAAACATACGCTTGACATTGGCTATTGTGTGGGGGCTGGTAAAAGATAAGCACTTCCTGTCATCGGAGACCTGGTCTAATTAATATTTTGAACCTGTCATGTCTAATGATAAATGGATTAATTGCACCCTGCTAATATAATAGGCTCTTCATGCTGAAGGTTGTGGGAAGGGAGGAAAAAAATGAGCCAGTCTGTTTGAACTCTGATGTTAAATATTTATTAGAGGTTAAGTATAGATTTTTATGATTGCGTCTAAGTGGCTATCTTTGCTATTGTTTGTCATTTATTTGAAACTCGATTAATTGCAGTTTGTTTAAAGTAATCATGTAAATCCCATTTGCAGTAATTGCATTTGTTGAGGTAATGGGGTAATAAGTCATCAACGTCCCAAGAACAGAGTATTGGAGATATATATTTTATTAATTTTCTTTTATTCCCTTATCCCCGTAGAAGTGGTTAGGCACTGTTTGTTACCGCAACGCACCTGTTGCTATGAGCCACAAGTCATGTTCATTAAGTGCCTCAAACTTTTTTGCAGTGTTTTTTCATATCACAGTGCAAACGACTTAAGGTTAGTTGTCATGAGCTTGTAGGTGGATAATTTGTGTGTGTTGTGACGGCGTTATTCACTTACTTGTGTATCACTAGCACTAATTTCACTATTCATTTGGAATTAATTACAGAGGGTAATGTGGGCTTAACTGCTGTCATGTAGACAGGCGATGATTGAAACACCGAAAACCATTCAGGCATGCGATTATAAGTATAAATAAACTTATACGTATAAAAAAAATATACATTTCTTTAGCTATGTATACTGTATTTTATATGAAGTATAAAATCTGCGTTGATGGATTTTAACTATAGCCTTGTGTTTTTCTGGGTTTCTCAATTTGGTTGATTATATGTGGATATCTATGTGTGAAAACTGAAGTGGATGTATTTCGGTATCATAAAGCAGGATGATAAATTCTGCATTGGGTGCAGGTGCAAAGTGGATTGGAGGTGATAATTAAATGAAAATAGGAACAGAACTAAGCATGACTAGGAGATGCCCTTTTTTTCGAAGTTAACCTTGAGCTTCTTAGCAGTTTCTGTAGCTCAGATCTGACACCTTTGAAAGGGAGAGGAAATAAGCAAAGATGTGCCGTGTTGGGGCCGCGAGGAACGGTTCTCATCAATTAAATGCATGACGTTGTTTCTTGTTGGATGAACTTATATGTCAAGGAGATGGGCAGGACCTCATGTTTACACTTTTGACAAATCAGCAAATGTTTAATCTCAAGATGTGCTCCGTCTCATAAATAATGCAGCGCGCGGTGAGCCAAAACTCAGACTGCCAAGAGGCCGTCTCCGCCACAAAGGAAAATGACTAAATGGGACTAAGTCCTTTCCTACTGAAATCTGCCTCGGCCTCTTTTCTCCGACTTTCTTTCTCACTTTTCCTCATCTACACATCTTGTGTTATTGGGTTTATTATCTTCGCTGCCTGTGTTTGTCTGCTGAAGTACTTGTGATGAATGAGCATTACTAAGAGATATAATGTAGTGACCGGGGGGGGGGGATGCGGCAGCCATACCACTGCTGTTCCAGGCTGGTTCAAAGGTCAAATTAATGTACAAATGTAAAGGCTGCTTTGAGCACTTGGTAAATACATGCTTTTTTTCCTTTTCCTTATGGGAAAATCAATGTGCGTACTTGATTTTAGCCCTCTGGCTGTTGGTTGAATACCAACCTTTGGGGTACGCCATAATAATTATTGTCTTACATATGCACTTTACTTACAGTTTATTCTCAGTCTGTTTGTTTGTTTATTAACCCATTCTTACATTTTTTTTGTTTATTTACCACAATGTTTTTTGGGCTACGTATTTTGGTATTCTGATTTACCCACTGATCTTGGTGATTTTATAGTCTAAGAAAAGTGACAAAAATTTTATCTTTGAAAAATGAATCATCCATCTCCAAAATGCAAAAATATGACTTGCTTTACCTGTTTTTTTTTAACGTGCTGTGTTGGCTACAGGTCTGCTCTTCTTCACCTGAGAATGTGTGTTTTGCATGTTACTGCCTTTGCGTACTTTGGTAACAATCTGAGCTTCTTTTTTTTTCCTCCATAGGCACTTGGAAATTGCTATTTTATTCACGAAACCTTGAAAAACGTCCAGCAATTTGATTTTAAAGGTAAAGTTTGTTTTATTTCCTAGGAATAAATTCCTCTATTACCGATGTTACACAGGACAATCCTTACTAGTTTTCAAAAAAAAAAAACCTGCCAAAGTACACATACTAGTCTTATTTGTAAGATTTTCCCCATAATAATTGAACTTGGAAGTTATTGAACAGTTAAGCTTGACTCATCACTGGTTGGTGTCAGAGAGGCAACATCCCTGAGGCCACACTAATTAAAGCTGGGATATAGATATGAGGGAAAGTGTCTCATTACAGTGGAGTCAGCATTAACACGGGTCACCCCAGTGAAGGACAGGGCCCCTATGGACACCCCCCTCCCCCTTTCAGATCACAGACTGACTTATTAAATTACATGGATTTGTGTAGTAGCCTATTGAGAAAGTTGGCTACACGCGTGTGCAGGTCTGCTTCAGAATCCTCTGGAATGGTTTGCAGGTAACTTTTATGTATGGCCTTGATTTGCATCCTTTTAAAATTGTTTGCTGCAGCAATCGTATAGTACTGACTGAATCATTCTCCTCACACTGTCCCATAAACAGAGTAGGAATTGAATTTTACAGGTTCTCTGAAACTACAAACCAGTGGCTGTTGAGTAAAACAGAACATGTCTGTAATTTAATTGATGCAGTTTTTTTTTTTTTTTTTAATTTATCTGCAAGATTATTTCTGATGTGATGGAACAGTCAGACATTATCTGAATCCCAACTCTCTTGTTTATCTTGTCTCGCAAAAGGATTATGCTACAACTAGCCAGTAGATGGAGTAGTTGCAAGAATGGCTTGTTACTAAGTGGCTGTGGCCTCAAAATCTATAATGGATTAGCTGGCTAATAGGTTTCTTATACTACTAACATGCCACAAATGATAATGCTTAATTGTTACATATCAATAATCTCTGTTCACCTCTGTGCCTTTTTTTTAGCTAAGAAATACAAGAAAGTGATTGGGAAAGAGATCTACTCAGACACACTAGAAAGTACTTCAATGGTGGAAAAAGAAAAATTCCCGCAGGAATATTTCCCAGAGGTAGGTTTTCTGGATTTATTAAATAAGCTGTCAGTCTTGGTTTTTTTTTTTTTTTTCCTCCTCGTCTGGCAAATACCAGCTGAATGGTTTGCTTGTGAAATAGAAGAGAAAGGAGTTTGTTTTCAGCCACCTGTCTGATATGAAATCAAATAAGATATTAAGTATATGGATTATGGATTTTTCCTAATTAAAAATATTTTTAAAAGTTTTTTTAAGCACTTTGAGTCTGTTTTTGAGTCCTTTTATTTATTTAACAAAAAGAAACGTTTTCACTTTTCTTATTCTTTTGCGTTTTTTTTACCAATGCATTGCAATGAAAAAAATGTATTTAGTTGTATTTTTATGATTTTGTGTTGTTTGCTTAATAATACTACTTGATAATGAATACACCATAAGTAATGTATACTTAATAATTTTTGAGTACAGATTTGAGTAGGATTGGGCAATGTCTACCTAATTGATGTATGACACATTGTGGGGTTGTGTTGTCTTGAAAAGGTAAACTATCATTTTTTATATAGTTTTTTTTTTGTTGCACTTTTTAATAACTATTTTAATAACTATTCTGACTATTTTTTTGTGCATTTGCATTCTTTCGCAGCCTACACTCCCCTGCTGATCTGGTCTTTTCTTACTTTTCATTTGTACAGCCTGCTGCGAGTCTCCAGTCGCGTACTTCACTACGCAAACTTATTATTTTGAGTACAGGAGTGGAGAGCTTGATTCCCGGTGGAGATTCCTGGCTGCTTTTACTAATCATAGTGATGTAGTAATGGCGTCAACAGACCTGGTTACTAAAAAACATAACGTAGCCTATAAAGTTTTCTGCTGCTCTCTTTTTTTTTTTTTGGTTGTCCTTTTATTTTAATTTATCTATTATGGCTATTATTAACTAATCAGAAAAGTAATTAATCATTTGAAGTCACTGACGTCTGGCTAGGTGATTAGCCTAAACTAGGGCTGCTCAAAAACAATGTGGAAAATTAGAATTATATCAGCAAGCGTTTCCTCTAGTGATTACAAAATTAATAATCAATTATATTTTTCCTACGCATGAAATATTCTCTGTTGTACGTACAGGGCGAGAAATGGAGAAAAGGGTTAAGGTTTAAGACAGGTGTAGCAGAGAATGGGAAAGTTCGCTCTGTCAGTAAGTTAATTCTCAGTTCTTAATGACTTATAAGTACTTGCCTGCTTATTTACTGAGGCAGGTGCAAACCGGGTGAATGGGAGAATGATAATGCTGGTTCCACGTCGTGATGTCTCTGGTGATGTGTCTGGTGATGTCTCTGGTGATGTGTCTGGTGATGTGTCTCGTGATGTTGGTGATCAGCCCAACCCTACAGTATATTATGTAACCTGAAGGGTACCAGTTCAAGTCACATAAAGTTAAATTAAACTATTTTAAAATAATGGTAAAATAACAGTAGCAAGATAATAATGAAAGTTCAGTATAGTAAATGCATAAACCAGTAACATAGTTATTATCATCATTAAATATTATAAACTTATGTTTACTACTATAGTTATCATTATTACTATAAGTATTATAAACTTATGTTAACGTGCAGTTAACAGAAATGTCGTTATGTGCCGCATCTACATAAAAACGGGGCAAAATCAAAGCAAGAAAGTCTGAACTGAAGTAAATGATTCGAGTTCATTTGTGGCAGAAAAGAAAGAAAATGAAAAGCTGCCTTTGCTTAATGTGAATAGTATACACGATTCCCATTTTACCATTTTAAAAAGAAGCCACTTTTATCATGTTATTTCAATTTTTTATCTTATCTTAAATATTTTATTTTTCTTGATATAATGTATCGAAGGAAGGAAAATCTGAAAATCTAAACATGGCACATTGTGAATGGTGACATTTTTGGCTTTGACCTTTGACCGTGGTATTTTTTACTTATTCTTCTAAAATTGATCTATATCCTTGAAATGCTTCCAGGAGCTCAGAAATATGTCCGAACTCTTTGGTCGACGTCACCATTTCTGAGTCCCGTTAGTCTGGTGCCTCAGTATCCTGTGGTCATTTTCACCTGTGATGGGTGTGTCTTCGTCAGCTTTGCTGAAAGTACCCCCCCCCCCCCCCCACCCCAATGCACAATCCAATTGACATGATTTTACAAGCACTTTTGATAAAGTAATAAAGACCATTTCCAGAGTGACTGCGCCAGTGTCAGCTCCATTCTTCACCTCATCCGTTACCCACGCTCCAGCAAGCAGCATACAAATATATGCAAAAGAGATGAACGTGGCCTTTAAAAGTATCTTTGTTTGTTTTTCCCCTGTCCTATAACCCGTTTCATTTTCCTGTATCCATTTTAGGATGATATAGAACTAATTACATTGACTGAGGTGTGATGCGATTTAAAATAATTACCGCCCGACTTAGTCTGTCAAGGAAAATAAACAAAAAAAAAAGGGCAAACAGGGAAATGACAAAAGTTTCCGTGTGATTTATGAGTCCTCCTGGGCAGGGTTATGAATCTCAGATGATCCTCGTGGGAGCAGCACTTTAGATAATGTCGGCCCATTTAAAAGGAACAGATTTGTGTAGTCTATCAGGGCCGAGTTTTTTTTAAAGCCAGTAGTGAGAAATTGGTTGTTATCATAGATCACAGATACTGCTCAAACCTCTTATGAAAGATGAATTAATTTCACTAATGCTTTAATGCAAAGCTCTCATGAGGCAGGCAGGCAAGCGATAACCCCTGTGCCGTCCCTGCTTTCTCAATGCTGATTTATGTTGTCTTTTAGTAGATGAAACCACCTATATTTGCAATCCATCTGCAGCCTAAAGGAACCCTATTAACGGAGGATCTGGGACAAGATGGAAGGCTGTGGGTTTTGTACCCTATGTTTAGAGTAAAGTGGTGCGGGACAAAGCCAGTCACGTGGCGAGTCGTAATGGGACACACAGCATGGCAGTTAGATGCTGTTAGATTGAAAAACACGAAGAAAAAGTCAGTGGAATTGAGCCCTACTTTTATGGAAAGCTTTCCGTTTTTCTATAAAAATACATTTTTTAATAGAACAACATGTTAAATATAATGTACATTAAATAAAAAAAACAATAATCTGCCAATAATGTAACCTTTTTTCCATGGATGTATTAGAACATTAATTATTTCTGTTGTAAACCTTGTTCATAAGGTGCAGTTCAGTAAAGCTGGTCCTTTGTGTGTGTGTCCGTGTGTGTGTGTGTGTGTGCGCGTGTGTGTGTCCGATTCCGCTCCTGGTAGGAGCAGAGACTTACAGCAGTGATTGCTGCTCTTCCCTGACCCCATCCCTGGGTGGAGGTTATGTACTACCCAAAAGCGACCCCTCCCCATATGCAGAACACATGACAGTAAACACACCCCTTGGAGAGTTATGGCTCTGAGCTGGGTGGGGCG
>JAODKF010000068.1:10893105-10907949 GCA_026779585.1 Mormyrus proboscirostris
GCTTACAGGATGGAGGCCTGTGGCAAGTCTGTTTCTTGTTCATCACTGTCAGTGCCTGAGACCCAGTGCTCGTTGTCAAAGGTCAGTCAATGTCACCTACAGTGTCTGACCTTTAGCAGTGACCTGACCCAACACTCGTGGGACAAATAGGGTGACACTAGTTCACAGGGCCGCCTTATGCTTGGTAGACCTTTGTGTTCCTCTGGTTGAATATATTTCATGTGGTCATATTTTGTATAATGCATATTTGTCCTTCAGTTGCATATTTCAAACTAAAAAATGAATGGTATTATTTTTTTTAGAGTTAATTGTTGTCTATCTTAATGTGAGTTTTCTGATTTTTGGTATATTTCTGGAAATATCATCTAATATGCTGAAAAATGCTGAAGACTCCACTGGATATTTAATAGAAATTAGAAATCTATATAGAGTAGGGGGGGTGTGAACAAGCGCCTATGAGTAACTGATATGTCGTTAACATCGGCCAGGAGAGGCTGGCATTTGATAGGAAATGGTGGGTGACAATCAGATGATCAATCAAAGGAGTTTAGGTGGCATGATTTTAGGTGCCAGGGAGGTGATGCCACAGGCTTGTCCTGGGGAGGGTGTTTGTGCAGTGGGGAGCTCAGTCATGCTGAAAGCCAGGCTGTGGCACCCAAATTCATGCCTGGCTTGACTGTAGGGGGGAGGAATGGATGGAGTGTTAAAAAGGGGGACTGAGGGCAGCTGGCTTTCGGGGGTTGTCGTTTTCCTAAGCTTTAGGGTCAGGTAGGCTCCTCAAGCGTTTCGCCAGCCCAAGTGGACGCAGGCACTTTCCGAGGATGCCGGTTTAATCCGCAGCCCCCTCTCCCTGTGCCGGGGCATCCTGCTCCCATCCTGCTTCCATCTGCGCTTGATTAGGGGCGGAGCCTGGATCCTGCTGTCCGCCACCTTGGTGCTGAATCCTGACAGGTGGCTGCTGGCCTTGGTACTGCGACTCGGGCCGGACCACCTGTCAGGCGGCGGAAGCAGCAGATCAGCAGCGGTCCCATCGGTGGTGCCGTGACAGCAGTCTATGTGTACTTTCCATTTTTGAATGGAAGCTGGTTGTATTTGAAGAAAATCCATTACACATCCAATGAACACAATTTGTCGTGTGAAGCCATGAGGGATCTAATACATTCAGTGTCAGGAAGGTGATAAATTTTGTTGGTTGTAGTTAATGGGTCTATAAATTGAATGTAGATAATGTTTTCCCCGAGTGTACTTATCTAAGGTATTATTTCTGAAAATTGTCTTTAAATGATGGAATATAAAGATTACAATATATGGTAAGAAAGATTATTATGTTGTAAGACTTGACAGACCTCTTTCTGATTTCATGAATATTAATATTAATATGAAATATTAATATTACCTAGAATAATATATCATGTGTTGTGGTTTTACCGTATACACTGTAATAGCTTGTCTGTTAAAATGTGACATTAAAACAGAATAACTTCAGTGTGTTCTGAACATACAGAAAATCTACTCATATATGCCTGTATCCTGTGTTTAGTGCTCACATTGTGTGTGAAAAGTATAGAGCTTTGTTAAATTACAAACTCAAAAGGTTGTCATTTCACGGTTTCCCCCTATAAAAGGACCTGGAATATATATGCTGTGAGAACAACATTATAGTAACAACTTTGTCACTTGACAATTACATGTTGCATCACAGATTAAACTAAAAAATCACTCCGATGTTGGACAAAAAAAACAATCAGAGGTAAGCATTTGGTCATGAGGTGTCCAGCTAATCATGAGCATCAAGGAATGGTGTTTTGTTTCTTTATAATATACGTCTTTGTAGAGAAGAACAATGTTTATCATTTGATAAACAATTTCATATACATTTTGATGTAGCTGTATTTACCTTTTATACCTAAAGATGAAAAGACCATTTCAGTACATGCATTTCTGTATATAGGTTTGTGATTTCTTTCCTGTTGGATGGTACACATTGAAGTCTCAGAATTATGGTGAACTATAATTAGGACTGTATGTTCACTGAGGCGGTATAGATTAATTCAAGTATGCTAATGTGATTCAATTTGATGCAGTTAATCTTGTACTAATTCAGATTGAACGATATGAGATGTAATCAAATACCTCTCAAGCTTTTATGCGCATATGAATTTTTAAATAAAATTAGTCAATTTGTAATTATGTGACCTATGTCTTAATTAGTTTATTCAACATTGCAGCTTATCCCTCATTAGGAATATTTTAGAGTTTTATTTTTTATTTAATCTAACTGATGAGAACAGCACCATTTTTCATGTGCATTCTGGAGCAAATGTCATACATGAACAGGTTCAAGTCATGGGTTCGAGTTCCCAGCATTAAACCACATAAATGGATAATTTGCGATATGTGAACAGAAAGTGATTCAGGACCTTTTGCTGAGAGATTAGGTCATGCGGGTTCATTGACACAATAAACACAATATATAATATAATATAAATGTATTATGTATCAGATATATTTATGTATGTATGTATGTATGTATGTATGTGTATATAATATAAATCTGTTTATATGTTTTTTATTGTGTATCCCTTTTTCTTACTATGTATCTTTACGGTGTATTTTTCTTTATTGTTTTTTTGCATTAATGAAATACAGTGTGGTGATGACGGTAGTCTTGTTGTCTTGCAGTGCAAGTGGTCCAGGAAAGGTTTCATCAGGACCAGATGGGCCCTGGCTGAATGGTAGGTGTGCTTCTCTGCCTGCCCCGTATCCGCCGCTCTCCCTAACCTTTCTCTGCAGGCCTCATTTGCCACGAGGAGCCTCTTGAAGGGAATGAAGAGAGTTGGGTCCACTCTTGTCGCCGTGCAAGGAATCTGGTCAATTGGATTAGACGTAATCACGTTAATCATAGAGTTGCCTATGACAGATGACAGAAATCATTACATGCAATTGAACCTGCGCTGGATGGATATCAACATCCACTCCTCCGGGGTGGGCTGTAATCTAATAGAAGGAAGACACGAGAAGAAAAGGACGATATTGTAACGGAGGGATGACATGGAATGAAAGGGATGAAAATGTTGCAGAGGTATTCCAGATTGCAAGCGGGGAGATGAGACAAGGCAGCCGTCGTTTTGCTGGAGATGGGGGGGGTAGGGGGGGGTCATGAATCTTGTTAAGGGTATGGAGTGAGCACAGTCATTTATGCCTTATATAATACACAACAAACACACCTCCTCCCCTCTGTGTGTGGTCACAGCCTAATGCATGTTTTCATTATTGCACTATAGCCCTTTATACTGCAGGGTTATTATAAACATACAAAGTGGCCCTGATTTACAGCCCATGCAACTCACGACTGGGATGTGCATCCAAAAGTAAATTAGGTAAATGTATGTAAAAATAATACATTATATAAATGTGAAGATAATTTTCAGGTGGCAGTATGCCTAGTAGCGCCACGCTACCTAGAGTATACTTTGCGCAGTATGAAAGTTGTTGTGGGAAAGTACTGTATTCTATGGCAGTGCAGCCATCCGTGGCTGACGCGCATCTCCCAGTCTGTTTCGGTGTGAATGTCTTATTTCAACATACATCCATTTCTACATATGGGCCGTCCGCTGAAATGGAGCCCAGTCACAAGTCAGGGACAGTCTGTAATCAGAATCAGAAAAACTTATTGATCCCAGAGGGGAAAAGCATACTTTCACAAGAACAATTTGCACATAGCTGTGTTTCTGTATGCCTGCCCGGCTGTTTGTTCGTGCAGGCGTATGTGCTTATGGTTTTCAGCCGAACGGACATTAATGGTGTATGACAGAGCTTAACCCAAATGGGGCGGCTCAAGCCTCTAATGCACGACCACATAAATAACTAAGAACTATGTACTGGAGTGGGGCAGTCTTAAATATTTTTCGCTCAGAAACTCGGATGATAATTAATGACTTTTTTTTCCAATTTACGATACGTCTCTGTAAGCTCTCTGCAAGAGCTCTGCAGACCTCCAGTTGAAAACCCGTGCGCTACAGCATTACAAGGTGAACACAGTAAGCAGTAAAGCGGAAAGGTTAACACGCAACATGCTATGTTGGGCCAACCATTTTTATGTATGTATGTACGTATGTGGAATCTGATATACACATTTTTTTTTAATTTCCACCAGCACTTTCGACCTGGTGAACATTCATCTTTTCCATGATGCTTCCAACCTTGTGGCTTGGGAGAAGAGTCCGTCGGTGTATTCTGGAACACGACAGAAGGCCCTTGGCTATGTTCTTGACAGGTGAGGACCTTTGCCTCTGCTCCCAATGGTGCATTACCCATGTAAAGGTCTTTCCATGAAGCTGAAATGTAGAACGTTGTGAAATTTGATTTATAGTTATAGCTTTTGACTTTCTACTTGTGAGATCAAATAATATAATGACAAATCTATGATTTGATAACATATTCCTGGCTGGGAAAAGTAAGTTCGAGGAAAAAAATTAATTCATCCAGTTTGGAACAATGTTTGATGTCATGCCAAAATGATTATCGTTGTTTTCATTTTATTGAAAATAAATTAATAGGATGGTCCGCTGTTGATGAACATCTAGTACAAATGGGATGTTTTTTCGATATACACCGTCTTTCCTCTCAAAAGAATTAACTACAGGGAGAATACAACTAGCTTATCAGTCTTGTCTTGTACTTGCACTGTATTTATGAATAAACAGCTTGCATTTATGTCTCATACAGTTAAGCCACTTGATAGAATGCCTTTTTTAAAATTGACTGCAATTTTTTTTTCCCCAGACGTGGTACTCTTACTTAATGTGGCCATCACTCTGAAATGTCATATGAAATCGAAAGCCTTCCTCACAGCCCCTTGATGTGATTTAATTTATATATATATATATATATATATATATATATAATTTTTTTCTGTATGACAATTGAAAAGTGCCTTTTCACATGGCAAGCAATCTAACTGACAACAAAGGGTTTTAAGTTGTATGTTTGTTCCAAATTTTGTAAACATCCAGCAATAATATGGTGGAACCTGTGAAACTGTATGCGATTTCACAAAATGAAAGTACTTGCAAAATATAGTCAGATGATGATGGATTACAACAAGCACTCTCAACCTTGTCATGCAGTGAATAGAACACACCTATCGTACCCTACTTATTTGTGAATGACACGAGTCCTTCTAGAAGTAACGCTAGAACATTTCATTTGTCACTCCGTACCTGGTTATCTATTCCTCACAGAATTATGGGGAATTGTAACATTTAATATTCTTCCAATATTCTGTTCTAGCACTTTCAGTTATGTGTTCAACCTCCGTTCAGAATCTGAATTCATAATGTGGCGTGACTTTTACCAACATTCAAGTGTGTTTTTCGGTGACTGTGTTCGTAGGGGCAGCATATATTTCTCAAGGCTTTGACACGCGTGAAATACGAGTTGCTTTTTAAATTTCAAAGACCATATTTTTCCTTCTCTCTTTTTTTCCCTGCTTCATTTTTCATTTGATAAGAGAATGGATTTAATGGACAGGGAAGTTGGAGTGTTTTAGGTATATGGCACCCTTTACATTTTTTTTTTTATTAAGCTGTAAGTTAAATAGATTTATGGCCATAATGAAGTTTAAAAGGACCTTCCCAGTTGCTTACATTGAAGATTTTCATCATATTTTCCTCTGCTTTCATCATATTGCAGAAACTGATTTATTTTTGAAAGTTCCCCCATAAATATGTTCCAATTGTGAGTTTACGCATAAAGCAAAACCATATTATGCTTGCATCTTTATGACCTGCTTCTTTCCCCACTGTTTTTTGGAAGTAGTGCCACTCTCTTTGGTGTCCAATTAAAGGGCATCAAGTTGTTCTTGCTTTTTGAGGTGGATGAAGGGAGAGGCCTCCACAGAGGTGAATGCAGGGCCCGGGTCTCGCTCGCGCGAGAAGGTGCGCATCGCGGCCGAACCGCTCACTTTCTGGGCGCGGCGGTCCGCAGATCCGGACCGCTGGCGTAAATACAGCAGGCCAGGCCACACAAAGGGCCCAAGCTCTGTAGCAGCAGTGAATAACGGACGAGCCCCTTTCAGAGGGGCTGCTAACCTTTTGGCAGCCACCAGCGAACTCCATTCTCATCTGCCAATCTGGGAGGACAATACAGCGAGGCTCCCTTTAAATAAAGTGCTTACCACCAACAGTGTCCCATTCAGCGAGGCTTTGGGAACCATCTTTACACATTGTCTGTCCCCTGACTCCCTCCAAGAGAAAAAGCAGGAAAGGGAAAGTGAGAATATCTATAGTGTGTAAACCCCCCCCCCCCACACACACACACACACACACACACACACACACACACACACTTCTTGCTCACCCCCCTGGAACTTTAATCTCTTTCTGGAGGTGGAGCTGGCTGGTGGGGGGCGGCAGTGGACACCTCCAGCTCAGCTGGACCAGCTCCTGGCGCTGGATGGTCACGGTGGAGGGGAGTCCTGCATCAGGCTCCCCATCTCTCTTATCTGCCTCAAGCTAATAATACAGCTTACAGCCTATTGAAAGCAGATCTGATAAGTCTTTTCCTCCCTGGCCTTTTAACTGCTAAACACTGTTTATCACCAAGGCGTTTCAAGATCCCACGAACAATGCTGAGAAGGAACGCCGTTTAGCCGGCTGAACTCCCACCGAATCACATCAAAAACACTTTTTTTTTTCTAGTCTGTTTTACTTGTTTTTTAGGCAGTATTGAGGTCGATCTTAAAATGCATTACGCTAATTTTTCTCCACGTTTGCATTTTACTCGAACAAAATGTTCGTCTCTCTTTTTTTTTTTTAAATTTTTTTTTGTTGTTTTTGTTTTATAAAATCACACATTTACTCCTTTTGGATGTTGATGAAGTTCAGTTTCTTTTTAAAAATGCGTGTAGGCGATGCCGCTCTCTGTTTTTGCTAGTTGAGGTTCTGAATGGTTTTAATTGAATGTTATTGTCCGGGTTTGTATATTTGTCTTGAAGAAATGCCTTGAAATCTTGGAAAAAAGAGAACAGCAGCAGCAAGCTGAGCTTTGGTTCATAAGAGGCTCCTAATTTGCTTAGGCTGGAGTTCAGACTGCATCCATGATAGGGTGTGTTGATTCAGCACTTTCTAACAGTGCGTGCCAAAATGGGAGACTTCCTCTGATTGTTAAGCAATGCAAACAGCCTAAGGAAATGGATAAAATAATCAAAAAATACAAACAATCAACAGTATATGTATATAGAAAAATATTTTGTTCTTTTTTTCTGTTTTTGTGGTGGATAGTCCAGATTAGCAGCAACAATTTTACATTACAACTGTGAAATTCAGGCATAAAGACCTCCTTTGTCCCTCTCCATTATTTTCTCACAAATATAGTCCATTGTCACATAGCTGAAGTTAATTTGATCAACATTGGGACATTTAACTTTTATGTTTAGTCAAAAGGCTTGTTTCATGCTCATTTTCGGGCATTGAAAAGCCATGATTGGCAGAAAAATAATGTTGCCATTAACAATTCAGAGCAATTAGTTTCCCAGGGGAAGCGATGGGCAGCACTGGCCACCACACAACAATTCTTTGTCATTTTATGGACGGTCATCAGTCAACTGTCAGTGTGTCTCAAAGACCCCTCCAATCTAAATGTTTCCCTTTCGGCTTTTCCCAGAACAAGCAGCTGAAAGCAGAGAGAAAGGCGACTCAGTTTCTAGGCAATAGACATCTTCAGCGGGAAGGGGGAATTATAGGGAGGAGCTCCACAAAAGCTATAGGAATCTATTAGGTTTTGTGTGTGTGTGCTGTGCTGTGCAATGCCGGGGCAGATTTTTTTTTTCCCCCTCCCCTGGTGTAATTCTGAGCGCTTCCGCGAGAGGCTGTTTTCATGTTTATAAGCATCGGAAAGAGCGGGGGATCCTGTGCCAGGCGGCAAATCCGAAGTATATCAGCCTTAAAATGAATGCGTCTCGTGGTGGAGGGGCAGGCTGCCAAAATCGGAGGATGAATGCAGAAGCATTGGCTGATGTAGCATCATTGGTTATGGCGCATGCTGTAATTGGGTTGTGTGCAGGGGGTCCTCAATTAGGAGTTGGGTGGGTGATTCGGGAGGACTGTTTGGAACCTTGCAAGATATGTATTTATCTGATAGATAAGGGAGTGGTTAGCGGAATATGATGTGATTGTGCGTTGCAGACGGGGGTGTGTGGGGACCCAAGATGAGAATAAATGTTGTGGGTGGCGTGTAGGAGCTGTCGGCAGCTCTGATAGGGATTGTCTCCCAGCTAACCGCTGAATGGGGGTATTAATGTCCCTGTCGGTGACTCTGTGAACTGCCTTTTCACCTTGGGGGGTCTCCCAGCAGGGGTCAAGCTCTTCAGGATTCTGTCACATCAGCTTCCCTCCTTACCGACTCCTAAGTTGCCTTTGTCTGGATATGTTTTCTTGCCGCGAAATCTGGACGTTTCCGTAGTTGTTTCCCGTCGACATAAGCTAATTAGCTTCCATGCTATTCGATTGCTGCTTAAAGTATTTAATAAATTTTTATTTCTATGTCTCCACCATAAATATATTATGTTATCTAAATGAATAGCCTTACACTCCAAATGACTCCATGTGTGAGCGATTGTTAAATTTCTGACATCTCCTACGTTGTTTTTTTTTCATTTTCAGTTCATTTTTAAGCACTGATTTTAGACATTTTACTGAAAAATGCAAAATGTTTTTATTCAGCTGCCCTATGATATATATTCTATTTTTTGTCCAATTTTTGCTTCGCTACAAATATTTTTGTACATTTTTATTATTCTTTATTTGAAAAATCCCTATAAAGAGATATTTAGATTTTGACAGATATATTTCTACCAGTCTAGAAAAGAGCCGTAAGGTCAGGGGTAATTTAGATGGAAATGTATTCTGCGTCATCACATGGGATTCATGTTATACATCTTAAATATTAAGGAAGCCTCAAAGGGCCTTAGATTAGCTCTGGTAGCAGTGATATAACACAGACCCAAACAAGCAACACGGCCCATGAAGGCCCGTGGGCCAGTGCTGCTTCACATTTTGTGAGCTACGCTGCTCTATGCGAGTCTTTGCTCATGTCATGGGCTTTGCACTGCTTGGTGGCTAATCCACTAAACTCTAACTGACCCCCACCACCAGCACAGTCTCAGCCTCCTGACCCCCCCCCCCACAGGTCGGACGCCTCCTGACTCCGCTGGGACAGGCATAACCTGGACATGTCACGAGGAGAATACGTTTCTTCTCCGCTGCTGTAACTCTGGGGGGCACAGGTCAAATTAGGGGCCTCCCAGAGACCGTTTGCTTCCCTGTCAGGGACCCTATTCTTTAAAATGTTAACATTATCCGAAATTCCTTAATTATTAGACGGGTTCACTAAGCTCCTTTTCCATGGTCAGCAGTTGATTATCTCCATTTGGAGGTAAATTCTCACAATTATCTCATTCTTTTACCCTGAAAACTGCTACTGACGGATCAGTACAGTATTGGTGTATGATTTAGTTTTCATGCCAGTTTTGATTAATAAGCTTAATTATTTATGGTGGTTAATTCTTGCACAAGCCCCCTCCAAGGTCTTGTGTTGGCCATGATTCTGTGTCTGCAAGTAACATTCAGAGAGTGTTTGCAGTTTTGGAACACGAGGCATTTAAAAATGCAATATTTACATGTACACCTTAAAGTCTGAGAATGTTGATCATTGCATTTTCTACAGATTAATAGGAAGCCAAAAAATTAATAGGAAGTCAAAAAATAAAAGTACAAGTTTAAGGATGTTAATACATGTGCATATAAGTGTTTGTACAAAACAGAGAGAAACTGTGTGTGTGTGTGTGTGTGTGTGTGTGTGTGTGTGTGTGTGTGTGTGAGAAATGTGCTCTTAGCTCTTTGTGGTTTGCTGTAGGGGGCCTGGGAGCAGAGAGGGGGACTGTGTTATAAATTAGCAACTGACCCCGGCTTTGTGTGTTCCCAGGAAGGCCTGACGAATAGCCCCCCCTCAGTGAGAACGGCGTTGTGAAGAGCCCTTTTCACGAGTGTCACAGCACGATGAATTGGCCGGGGGGAAGCATGTTTATAGACTGTGTAAAGAACTGCGTCTTTGTGTGGGAATGTCGGTGACACTGTTACAGTTCGCCTGAATGAACTGTCATGACGCGGCTAATAAGGGTTCCTGCTGGGGGGCCTGTAGGGGACCCCCCCGGACCCCCCACCTCTGTCAATTCACGCTCAGCTCACTGTGGCTAATTTGCCAATTCTTCAGCCTTCACAAAGGCCAGAAAAGTCAACTCTCACACTGCTGGGTCACCATAAGTGCTTTAGGAAATAATTGTGTAAACAGAATGTTACCTTCTGACCTGCGCCTGATACCTTGACTGTGAACAAAAACCGCAGGGGCTATCACATTAGGCATGGTTATTAGGGGGCTAGAGTCGGCGGCTCCCTCCTCAATGGGAGCTAGGCAGAAATCCTCAAGGACGGCCAGTGAGAGTCCCTTCGGCTGCCTGAGCCAATAGCTTTTCAGCTTAGAGCCTCTCCCAAGACTTTCATCCGTGGCAGAGAGAGTTGCTTATATCTGGCGACCATTACTACACCTGTAATCAAACAACTGTCTCATTGCATGACATTGAATAGCCTTGTCCTTATCAAGCCAGCTATAGCTGCAGTTCAGTTTGTAAGACTATGAATAGGCTGTTGACTTTGCCAGTTTTCCCCATTCCATTTTTTTACCCCAAGAATTTTTGTAGGTTATTAACAAAAAAGGTATTTATGATACGATACTAATGATAATGAAACCTGCCTTAATTAAAAAGTAAACTTGTTTTTGGCTGAATTTAGTTACTGTGATTAAATTGTTTTTTTTTTTTTTTTTTAAATACATTTATTAAAATACTTGTGCATATATATGGGAAATTGCTTAGTGTTTATAAACTATATTACGCGTCTTAGAAGGGTCACCCTGCCATAATACCTCTGACGTGAACCTGCAGCTTTATGGACAATAGTCCAGTTTTAGTGATTTTCACATTTTAATTTGCACAAACTTTAGTGGATTTACTGACAACATGTCATACACATCAAAGCATATGAAAATACAGTCATGAATTAGCGCCTTGTTTTGGTTGAGTAGCACTGTACTTTTGTTAATGCTGGCCTATTATAATATGAGCACCTCACACAAACTAAATCAAAGCATGGCTGATTGAAGATGTCCTGACCTAGGGATTGTGGAGTGAATTTAATGAGCTCTGGATATCAGCTCACTAAAGCCTGTTGGCAAAATATTTGCACAACTCTTCATCTTGAAGGTAGTGGAAAATGCAGATAATTTAGGGACTAATGTTGTTTACTGTTTATCTACTGTTCAAAAAGCTAGTTGATTTAATTTGTCTAATTTCCTTTAAGGGTGAATCCTTTAAATATTTATTGAAGTAGATAGACTACTTATGCAAGGAAAATATTGGTGTCGCGTTTAAATGAAAGGGAAAGGACAGCTCTAAAAAATGATTGCATTATAGATAATGGATTTCCTTACAAAATACATAATGCATAGTTCGAGTGAAACTTTGACTAAGTTCCAGATTTTCATGGTACTTAGTACCTGCTAATGAAAACAAACCACACAGTGCTTCACATTTTGTTGCTTAATATAGTTGAATATTTTTTTTCCTAAGGTGACCTTCAGTTTCACAGCAAAGTTTTTGCAGTGTTACTGCAGTAGATTGTTCATAGTAGAATTACAGTAGTGTATTGTGATGTCACGGTTATAGCTGTGCTAGATTTATAACACTGATTCTTAGACATCCATAAATTAATAATTAATATGTGTTTAATATCTACTTCACATACCTCCGGGATGTGGAACACTCAGCACAGAACGTGCAGAGGGTTTGACTAATATAGCAGTTGCAGATCTAGCTCTGCTGATCTGTATTCCTTGGCATAATTCTGGGTCAGCTATAAGGCTATCACTCTGCACATAATTTTAGTTCGGACTTCGTTAGCTTATGCCCTGATGGTTGCTTCTCACCCTGTTAGTCAAATTATCTTAAAATTTGTGCACTGTTATTTAAAATGACTCAGTCAGGAGTTGTCTTGCTTGAGTTGCACTAAATTTTTCCTGCTAAATGGTCTAAGCATGGGGTGTCTGTACAAGACAAACAGTATATGGAAATAGAGCTGAGCATACTGTATTAAAATAGTCTTAGTAATAGCACAGTGTTTTTTCAGTAATACTTTCTGTAAAGTATTTAACAGTTAAGTAACAAGTTTTTAAGTCTAAGCTACAGATGCAGTCTAAAAAGATGACAAAAAGTACATGAATTGGCACCAGAAATAGTTTATATTCACTTAAGCTCTACGTCACACGGTATTATAGCCAATAACAACAACAACAAAGTATTTTAATATAGTATTTCAGTTTGATTCCTGATTATGAGCCAGATAAGAAAATATTCTAGATAATAGCTAAAGGTTCTCATGTGCAATATTACTACCATAAAGATAAATTTAATGTAGTAAACGCCTTGTTAAACAGTTAGTCATCTTTGCCAGTACTACGTATACTTGGACTGTGAAACTGCAGAATACACTTTATAATAAAAAATACAATAATTATATATATATATATATATGATATTTTTAAACTGCGCAATATTTTACATTGATCCCTGGACTTGTATGCTAGAGCGCTTGAGTCCACTTGAGATCCTTGGATCAGAAGTGCATTTTCATGCACAGGGTGCCGCTAAGCTGTCAAATTATTTCCTGCTTTGAGTAAACCTATATTCTAAATCTCTCTAATGAGTTATTGGAAGCATCCGGACAGATTGGTTCTGTCACAGAAGCAGCTCAGACTGGCGACTGTGACATTGCCATGGGCTTTTCTTGCGTTTGCATCGTGAGAGTTTGAGCGTTAGGGCTCGAGTGGAAATGCTCGATCCCAGAGCTGTGGAAGAGTGAAGCGAGGCCTGTTGGAATGGGCCCCTCCGTCAGCTGCATGGCTCTCTCCACACGAAACCGTCTCTAGCTAGAAACAGGCTCTATTTTATGGTGAAGGGCCAGGACGGCACCAAAAGCTGAGTGCCTTTTATGGCATCATAAATATATTGTTATCAGGGTGAAGTCACCAAGATTTATCCCTCTGATTAGCTAGGCAAGCATCCTGAATCATTAATTACACAAAGGTACCTTCTCTTTTTAATGTCTTATCTCTCCACTTTACTGGACCCTTTCAAGTAAATGATTAGGTAAAGGAGTCAATTATACACAGCTTAACTGTATTTTAAATATACTGAAATGCTGGCTGGTTTTACCTTTGAATGTCCCTGATTTGGAAGAGCTTCATGATTCCAGAATCAAGACTTCATAAATCTTGAGAAAACCATCCCCCTGTGTGCATTTAATATACTGTCCTGATGCTCTCTCCAGTTTAACACATATAAAAACCCTTCACCTATGTAAAAGCAACATGCAAAAAACTGAACAAATATGCTGGACAAACCTTATGGTGCGTTCCTATCTTTTTTCAGATTGAATGATTAATAAGCTAAGTGTACAAGCCACACACACTGAACTTGAAAAATACTCACTCAGCTTCACACAAACTTCAACTTACTCACCCCCCAAAATACTCAGTCCTATGCTTCTACAAGAAAAAAATTACCACATGCATCCTTTATTTTTTTACTTTCATCCAGTTAATAATAACACATGCTATTTGCTAATATCTGGAAAGTCAGAGATGGAAAGCAGCTACTTTCTGCTGCCATCAGGTGGCGCTGTGCTCCTCAGAAGAACCACTGAAAACAAACAGAAGCTATTAATGTCAAGGGTGCCTCTCGCTGCTCTGAATTTATTAAGATATATGCTGCATTATTTGAGTGATCTAAATCAAATTCATTTTATTTATTTATTATATTTTGTTTTTTTTTTGCAGGATTACAGACCAGCGGTATGAAAGAGTGCCATATTTTGTCTTCGGGGATTTTAACTTCAGGCTGGATTCAAAGCAAGTTATTGAGGTAGGCCATTTTATTCCATTAGGGTATTATTTAGTGACTAACCATTGTGTATGTCTGTATACAAACAGAATAGCACAGAATTTTAATTTTTCTGCTTCGGATGTAATTTATTATTATTATTCATAAGAATGAATGAGGTTATTAGTTCCATTTTAGTCTGCCACTTAAGGCTTTCTTGAGGAGCACGTTTGTGAAGCTTCAGAACCTCATTAGCTCTCCACTGAAGACCATCTATTCTGCATGTTTTCTTTGGCCCACCACTGTGCGTCACTCTGGGATCTGGGGGATGCTCCGTGCTTAGCCATAATGGAGGGTTATATTCTAGGCCCTCTTCCTGGTTGGTAGCATGGAGGTGGAGCCTTGGGCGTTCAGATTTATGGCTCATTATCCCCTTCTCCAAGGCCAGCCCAGCTGTGTTTGCCCTCCAAGTGCATTGTTATGTTATGGGTGCTCTCACCCAGCAGAGAATAGAGCGGTCAGTTGCTCCTCACTACGTGCAAATGAATCCCCGAAAGAATGGGCGTGCTGTCATTTAGCATTCCTCATTATGAGATAGGGGTTGGTAGATAATGAGCTGTAAAACGGGAGAGAAAAAAGACACTCTGATAAGAGTGGGATCACTTGTATGGTAATTGCTGCGCTCACAGACAATGCTGTAGCTGTAGTAACTCACTGCAAGGTGCTATTGTTCATTTGGAACAAGCCTCATGAGAGTAGTGGATGTGTGTGTGCGTTTGTGTGTGTGTGTGTGTGTGTGGGGGGGGGGGGGGTGTTGCTGAATTAAAGTCTTTGGGTAAATGGTCCAGAAAACA
>JAODKF010000068.1:10908049-10926072 GCA_026779585.1 Mormyrus proboscirostris
TCATGAGAGTAGTGGATGTGTGTGTGCGTTTGTGTGTGTGTGTGTGTGTGTGTGGGGGGGGGGGGTGTTGCTGAATTAAAGTCTTTGGGTAAATGGTCCAGAAAACACTCTGTGGTGACCCAGGTGCAGTTGCTGTACAGTGAAGTAAAGCTATATATGTTCCTGCCTCTAGGGGCAGCCTTGACCATACCCCTAACATAATGGTAGTAAACTTAGTCTTGGTTTTCAGCGGTAACTTCATTTGTTTCATCAGGGCATTGATATGTGTCCTTGTATACTTATGCTAGGGTATTGACATTGGGTCAAACTGGATTCTTTTAAACCTGACTTTGAGTCGTCATATATTAAGATTTATTGGTGCTAAAAATAGGATAATACTGAGGTATATACATATACATTTACTTACATTTACTGTAGCATACTTTAAGAACTTTAATTTTTTTTTTTTGGACCTGAAAATATAAATTATCTGAATAATTCTTTAGAAGCATCCACCTAAAAATGTACTCAAAAGTCAGAATAAGGCATGGCACATGTTGTAATATCTAATATTACAAGTACGAAACACTTTTTCATTCTTATATCAAAATGAGTTTATACTTCCATCGTTGGCTCCAGTTCCTGTTCGTGCCGGTATGATTTTCCCATGCTGTACAGAAATGTGTTATCGCCTTTCACTGCGATAGGTAAACAGCAGCAGAGGTCTTATCCCTGTGTCTACCACTCAGAAAATGCTGTTTAAATTGGGGGGGTCACAACCTCTTTTCTATAAATGTGTATGGCTGTGTTCAGCTCAGGTCTGCTTTTTCCTTTCACATGCGGAGGCAGCATTCCCTCTCCAGTTGTTGGGCCAGATGTTGCCGATTGATTTTTGTGGCGTGGAGAGAGGAGGCCTCTCCACGGGGGGGGCTTTAGTTTGGGATGGAGATTCAGGAAGTCCGGGCTGTGGACCATGAAAGACCCGCCCCCAGCCCTCTCCGAGAATTAAAGGTGTATTCTTCCCCATTGCAAGTCTTCATCGTTGAATTGAATTTTTTTCAAATTTCTGTATTTTTTTAAATTTATTATTTGTCCGGTTGTTGATGGGGAATTTTATTGTTAGCAGAATGCTTTCTTCAGCTGTGCAAAGTTCAAATTTTTAATAGGATATATGTTCAATTATGGAATAGGCTGCCTGCAGCCTCCCCAGACATGCCTCTGACAGCAAAGATATATTTCGGTGCTTTAATGACAATTAACGTCAGCTGCACAATTATTGTTCATTTCCTAGTCCTCAGGTTGAGATTGGCCATAGTGTATTGATTGTGCATACTTAACATGAGATTGATTTGGACAAACACTGGCCCTGTTTGGCGTTACTGAGTCTGTCTCATAAATCTCCTCAACTGTAAGACTAAATTGAGACTGGGAATCATTCACCATAAAGCAGCATCCTTTTTTTTTTGTCAAGCTTCAGTGGTTTCAGAACAAGGAAAATGGCTTAAAGTAGAAGTAGGAATTATGTATTGTGAAGCATCCTCGTTTTTGAGCCCCTTCCAGCGTGTTTGGTGTCCCCCCTGCCTTCCTCAGCTGGGATGATACCCCGGCTCCACATTGTCCTTGGCTGGACCCAGGTGCCGGATTCTTAAAATGCTTTCACCACTGGGTCAGTAACCACTGGCTGTGACCGGCCCACAGACCAGGGCTCACTATTAATGGTGACAAACAGAAGGAATTGGCTTCAATTGACCTGCATTCAGGGGGCCTTTTCACAGCAGGACAAAGGACACAGCCACGTGGGTACTAATGGTAGCCCTGATCTCCACTAAGGTGGTCCTCCTTTTTTACAGATGATTGAGAAAATCTCCAGCTTTCAGCTTTGGTCAGGAAGAGGTCCAGTCACTTAGCCTCTAAATGCTGTTGAATTGCAGGACAAGCTATATACATAATAAACAACTCGGGATTTTTACCCTTTTATTTCTCTGTCTGTAGTTTATCGACAATATTTTATCTTTTCAGGCAGTTTTCCAATGTTGCCTTTATAAGGATTTAAGATGTTGATAGTGACAAATAGTGTGCAGCAGATATTCTGCATCATTTCTTTTTTTCTATAATTTGAAAGATTCTTATCACCTATAGGTTCAGGTCACATTCATTTTTGCTTATTTCTTATTATTTTTCTGTATTGTAGACCAGTTACTATTCATTTGTGCATGTTTGTCCTGTTAAATGCATGCCAAGGCAGTCCATGCGTGTGTCTCTTTGTGACTTCAGTGTCATTGGCTTGAATGAAGGATGACCACCTGTGTGCTGGGATAGCTGCAGTAAAGTGAGAAAAGTGCATGATGGGAAGTCTGAAACCCCTGGGCGACCAACACAATGAATCAGACCTCCTGACAGCACCGAGGCTCGGTGCCTGGATTCCAGTATATTTAAAATCCCTCGCAATTAAACTTAATAGAATGTAAATTTAATTTCGGGAAAAATTGCGCGCTTCGTGCTGGGCGGTCCAATTTAAGGATTGATAGAGGGTAGCTGGGAGGTTAATTGCTGACATGATCTACTGTCCCCGTGACATGACTTGTGCCCATTTTAATTGCAGTTTATAGTTGCTATGCATCAGATTTCCTTATGCGCACATAGTGCTAGTTGCCTTCCTCTGGCTCCATGGCTGGAAATTGGCATGGCAAACTGTAGAGGTGTTTTAAAGCAGTCTGAGGATTCCTCACATTTTGTAAAGCTGTGGAGCACATAGCCTGTGGAAGCAGGATCCTGTTCCCTTTGTCGTCGTCTTTCTTCACTGGATTGCCATGAAATTAAAGGTGTTAGTTTATACGGGCTGTGGCCAAAATGGAGGCTGTAAAGTGTGACTTAATGACAGGCAGGGGTAGTTTCAGAGTACAGTGACGTGTGAGTGTGATGTATTTGTGTGTGGAGCAGAGGTTACCAAAGGCAAGATGCTTATTGGCCAACAAGCAAAAAACAAGATATATCATTTTCACACGGTAAAAGATCTCTTCCTCTGTATCCTCACTTGTATCCTCAAACCTGACATTCGTTCTTCCATTCTGGTATAAATCAAAGCATTGTATTCTAATTAAGTGCAGACTACATTAGTCAAGCTAATTAATTTTGCAATCCATCCTTGCGTTAGCCAACAGGATGCAATCACTGGCTTCCCCCTTTACACACTTGACTGCAGCCATAACCCTTCTACTGCATACATCCTACAAACCCCCACCACCACCACCACCACACACACACACGCGCACACACACACACTGTACTATTCCAGACATTGTGGGGACCTTCCATTCATTTCTATGGGCATAACCCTAATCCCAGCTCTGACAACCTTAACCCTTACCCTTAACCATAAGTGACCAAACAAAATACCTTTCCATTGCATTCACAGAATTTATAGAATTAACTTTCCCCCAAGGTCAGAATAACAGGTATTACATTTGGTCCCTACAATGTAACATATACATGCCCAGACTCACTTACATACACACACAAACAAATAAACTCAGCATCGCTCTCACCCTGTCAGTATTGCTATAGATCTCCCCTGTGCCTCTTAAATCATAGCAAAACATCTGGTGACAACTAGTTAAACTTAACAAGCCCCCTCCTTAGAAAAGCTGCTACTGCTACGGCTCCAATGACACCTTGACCAGAAGTGATCTGGAAGTAAACAAGAAGGATTCCGCGTAGGTGACTGTGGGCTGTGGCCTTTGGGGTACCTTTTCCTGTAGAGTGTGGCCCTCCCACCACATTGAACAGACCCTGTATGACCCATGGCTGATAAGCTCACTTTTCGTGCACATACACTCAGAGGAAACAATCCCTATTTTATCTGCGCTACACATCACTATAAAGCTTCATTATCTGATAGATGACACAGAAGGGAATAAAGGAAGACTATTCCCAATGGACAAACCCTGTTTTCTGTGCACGCTTTCTGTTTGTTTGGGATGTAAATGAAAACAAAAACAAAGAGACTCTTCTCAGCGATGGAACAAAATCGTCTCTTCTTTGATCGAACGCTCTGTGATTAAGACACGTAAGCAATTAGTGGGATTTCAGCCGGTGCTTCCCGGTGACAGAGGCTTCATTAACGACGGTGTACCTCAGCCTGGCTCCGCGGGTTCCGCGGGTTCCGCTGTCATCGTGTCGTGGTTACCGTGGTACCCGGCAGCAGAGGGCGCCGGGAGGAAGCTGGGACCAAGGCCGTGACACGGGGGCAGGGCGCTGCCTGGCGCGGGCGTCTCCGGTCGCCCCTGGCCTTCTGGCCCGGCTCTCGCCACGTCTGCTCGTTTGCGGCTGCACCTGCATTTTATCTCCTCGGAGTTCGGTCCTCAGCCCTATTGCTTTATGTGCTTTCGCACGCAGACAAGCGCACATTGTGCCTCTGTGTAGGGAAACGCGATCGCCACCCGCTCCTTACACTGTGCTTTAATAGAAAGACGTGATATGGAAAAAGAATAATATAAAAATGGAAAACAGAAATAAAATGTTAAAATAAGGTATGTTTTTAATAGATGTATTTTACTGACTTTTTAGAATGTCTAATGCTTTATTTTATAATTTTATAATTTAATTTATTTTTTAATTTTGGGGTAAGTTTGTTTTGTTTTAGAGTACTCATCATTAGGATTAATGTTTCAGGAAACCAAAATTACCCAAAAAAACCCAAAAATCTGATGATTGATTGCCTTCAAGGACATGCCCTGTTCTTAATTAAAGTTGCGCATTTAATGGGTAAGGGTTGGAAATGTTGGCTAAAAGCACAGATGGTCTAATTAGACAAACATAAATGAAGGCAGTCAAGTTGTATATTAATGCAAAAGCATTTGGATATGCTGGACAAAAATGTGTCATTTAAATGACTCCGAATAGCATCATTCACTAATGGAGGAGGTACATCGTCTTGGTTTAGTCAAAGTTTCTGCGTATAAATTAAAAGTTTGTGGGGGGGGGATACTACGTTGAAAAGAAAGGAAGCCCCCAGGAACAACAGTGGCCTTTTATTCACTTCAACGAAATGTAGCATAAACTGTTGGACACAAGGTCATCATTGTGTTTTTCTGTAGTACTTGTTTGTATGATGTCAGTCTATTTTTGACTTATTCAGTCTGCTTTTGCAGTCACACAATAATAGTTTTTTTCCCCCTCCCCCTGTGTGTGTGCAGCGTGCCAAGCAGATCCAGGGCACGCTGTTTGCTGTCCTGTCACTTATGTAACATTACATTCAAATTGCTGCCGATCTGAGCTTTAAGAGGCAACCAGCCTGCTTCCTGCACTGAAATGCTTCTTGGAGTTAAGTGATACAAAGAGCATCTCTCTGGACGTATCTCATCCGCCAGATCCTGAAGTACGGCAATGCTACTCTCGGGCTTCTTACGAGTGTTTTTATTCAGGCAATTTCACTTTCTGTTTAAAAGTGTTCTAAACTGTGGAGTTAAAGAATACAAGGGAATGTAATTTGAATGAAGGCGAGGAAATACCTGATAGTAGTTGCGTTTCACAATAATTTTTTCATCAGAAATATTGAGGACACCCACTGCATCAGTGTGGGTATTATTTTTGCAGAAATGTCATTGTAAAACCTGCTATTTCACCCGCGCCATTTAAACAGCCCTGCTCGCTGACATTAAGAAACGCTCCTCTCTTTCACAACCCTGGATAAATATCAAATGATATTTAAAAGGCCCATAAAGTGTCACATTGAGAATTCATGGCTTTCATTCGACTCTTTGCTCTGTGATTTATCCATGGCGGCCATATTGGCTCACTCTTTGAGGGCCCTTTTTTTTTTTTTGTTTTAGGGGTGCCCCAAAACAATGTGTTTCAGGCCCATTTCTCCTACAAGGCTTTCCTTTCAGCTTGCTCAGAGGACGGGCTGCGCTAACATCTGTTTGTGTCCGGAGCCAGGCGGGCCCTAATGCCTCAGTCCGCCTTGCCGCTCCCTTCCCATCCACGGGGGCTTTTGTTCTCGATTTCATGCTATCAGAGGGGCTGCATGTTTTCCTGCGTGAAGTTGTCAGGGGCATAAAAGCTACGGAGTGGGGTCACATCTAGAGGGACGGCCATGAAAAATTGGTAAAATGTATGACAAAGCCCACCCACAAGATGGTTGCTTAGCGCAGGGTAGAGTGAGGAGGGCTGGGCATTCCTTCTGTACCTCCATCCCTGGTTGAGTTATACCACAGGGCTTTCTTTCACCCTGACGGACAGGCGCATCATTTAGAGCAAATGGGGCAAACAAATAAAGGGGAACTAAAATGAATCATTGTTCTTTGTTTCAGTAACATCATTGTACTGGCTTTTTCAAACTGTACAGAGGGAAGGAGAGAAAGGCCTTTCCGAGTGACAAAGAACTTTATCTTTATGCATGTTAGATTGGGTGTGTCCGATCTGGACCGCGGAACAAGTATATTAGTTTGAAAACAGGAGCATCTTGTTATGGTGCTATTGCATTACAATCAAAGTATGTCATCATTTGTTTTCCCCGATCAACAATATTAGGTAATTGCACTTTTGATTGTTGCTTTTGTAGTTTTTTTTTTTATTTTCTTGAAAGAAAAGACCTATCATTACGTTTCAGCTATCTTGACCGCGATGGTAATGAATGAGCTCTTTTGCTAATCGCTTGTTAAAGATATTTGTACTGACCATATTTGTTTTATTCTGTGCTAGCCGTTCTGTGTCACCCTTCACTGTACACAAATTGCTTGAAACATCTAATCCCGTAGGGGCACTATATCTCTGTTGGTTAGAAGATTCTACAGTATGTTAAACTCAAGAACCTATACATGTTTTGAATAGACCAGATACAGTACATAGTTGTCTGAGTGCAAAACAGAAACAAAATCAAGATATCCCATTGTTTTTTCTGTAGTAAATATTGCTTTGTAGGCCGGTTGCAAAGAGCTGCACTCCTGAATTAAACACGTGTTTAGCAGCATTGAAGTACTTTTTAACATCAATTCATCAGGAGGAGCAGTTCTTCAGCTAAGTGTTTTATTGCCATTGAGAGCACTTAAGAAATTTATTTATGTTAAACAGTCCTGGGTTCAAACTGCTGAGATAATGCAGTAATGAGGAGGTGGTCTTGAATTTTAGGATTAAACCCTTCGTTCGTCTTTCTTTGTACAGGTGGCAGTAATGTGTCAAGGACTTGGCCTGAAACAATAGCACCTCTTTAGTTGCCCCAGAATGCAGTATAACGCAGGCTGTACTTACTTGTATAGACACAATGCAGCATCTGCTAGGCTTTTCCTGTAGGATTTTTTTTGCTGTATTGTACTGACAAATGTGTGGCTATCTATTTGTGCGTCTCTGTGTGGAAGGAGCAAGAAAAAGAGCAGGGGCGTAAAGTTACCTTACAACTGTGTGTGTGTCTGTGTCTGTGTGTGTGTGTATGTGTGTGTGTGTGTGCGCGCATGCATTTGTTCCACGGGGCTCAAAAGCTGCCGGATTGTGTGCAGAACCCCGACAGTGTGGGGTCAATAGGGTCAAAGTGATGAATTTTTATGGGCCTGTTGCCTGTGTTTCAGCCCAGACCCAATTCTCCGTGCGCTGCACTGCCTCTGAAAGACAACCAAGCAGGGCAATTTGTTCTTCAGGGCCCAGGAGAATGGGCCAAAAGATGAGTTAAAAACTGGGGGGGGGGAGCACAGGCCCTTTCCTGTGGTGACATCCCCACTCTGTTGTGCTGAGATGATTTGTGGCCTGTCCATTATCTGTCTTGGGGCAAATGTGCGTTTAACTGGGACCTAAAAGTTACAGGGGATAGAATAGCTCTTTTTGGAGGGGCATTTGTTTTAGAGAAGTTTTCCAGATGTTATATGCACCAGATAAATGGTTGCATTATCTTTGTGGCCAGTTTCATAAAGCTCCAACTACAGTCTTCACCAGGACTCTCACAGTGATGATGTCCTGGTGTAGTCAGGCTTAATATTAACTGCGGTGCCCACAATGGTATCGACTGATACAGAGATAAGTTATTGGTTTGTGTGTCTTCCTAACTTGTTCAGTTTGTCTTACAGAAATACTAAAACCCAAGCAAAATGACACATGTTCTTAATCGGGGTTATACATTCTGATTCTTGAGAATTTGTTTTTGCTGGATTCAACTTGTAATTTCACTCTTTGTTGTAAGTGTGCATAATTCATAATATTCTGAGTCCAGGGATATGAGGGGCAAAAATTATTCAAATTCTAGATTAGTCATTAAATTTGTAACACAATATAAAACCGGACAGACTGTAGAATTAGCAGACATCTCAGCAGGAGTAGTGATGAGTTATGTTGTTCCATTTTTGGAAAAAAAGGAAATTAAATATGATTCACATAAATGAATAATTTGACTGGAATGTGACAAAATAATCCTGTAATTTCTGTGGAACTGGCAAGGAGTTAAGAGTTAAGCATACTGAGAGTAGTTGGAAATATATAAAATGTTTTTTAAATGGTGTAAAATATAAAAGGCAATATGTCTCAAACCAGTGCAATTCTTTGGTCATTGTTTTGTTGTTTATTACCATTTTATTGGATATAACCTTTTTCTTTGTCTGAACTTTTAAGAACTTTTAAAATGAAAAAGTGTTACTTTTGTGATAATGGGCTATTAGCCATAATTATGTAGTATTAGTCATTTCTGAAGGGTGCAGTATCAGTAAATGGTTTTTTTTTGTTATGAAGCATATAAACAACATATACTTTAAGTGTAATGTTTAAATTATTACTTTCTTTATAAATGTAGAATATTATTAAATTACATATTTAATTGATTTAGGGTTTCTGATGCCTATCTAATAATAGGTGTTAATTTTATGTGAGCACTGTATTCTGTGTACCTTGGTTTTTGGCTTGTGTCAGTGCTGTGAGAATGGTGCTAAGTTTTAAATATATTTTTGAGGACTGCTGATTATTATTGTATGCTGTCTGAGAGACAACCCTCGTGTATTTGGAGGAATCAACTATGTCCCCACACAGTTTAGAATGTTAGTAAAGTAAATTATACGGATGAGAATTGCTTTGCCCTTTGTCTGTAATACATATGTTCTCCTTGAAGTGTATAGATCAATGTGGGCTTTTCTTTTTTCTTCCTTGTTGGTGACAAAGATTATCCTGCAGCTCACATACAGATTGCTGTGACTGTTATCAGCGTAAAGGGAAACTTGCGTTTGACCAGTCCTCTAGCTGTCATTCAACCCTATTCCTCTCTACATCTGATCTTTGAGAAGAGGAACTTTGACCGTCCAAACAGGAATGGACATCCCAGAATCAGGGATAACATGCATTTCCAGCATCTCATGTAGCAGCTGATAACTCATAAATAACATATATTTTAATATTTAATTCAAACAATTTAGTTATAATTGCATGTTTAGATATTTAGATTAATGCTTTGATTGACATGCCTCTCATCCTGTGTGAAAGGAACCAGTGTCTTTCCCAAGACACACATATTGTCTAATATTTCTATATTAACTAGAGACAAGCTTCTGGGTTAGCTTGTGTCAGAATCAGTATTTGTGCTGGATTTTTTTTCTTAAAGTATACATGTTAATTTGCTTAGAGCATCTAGGTTTGGCATTGTGGCACATGTCTTGAGTTGATGATCATTGTGTAACTACAAGCATGGAGTTTCCATTCATTGTTCCGCATTAGGATTGTAATTTCTTGATGACTTGTCAGCCCAGCATAGGGTGTAGGTTGCTTTGCTGTTGTGAAAAACATTGAGTTGGTTTGACCTGCTAGTCCACACTCGTTGACTCATCTTAATGTGATGTAGCATAAACTGTTACTCAATAAATGTAGATGTATGAGTGATGTCACTCCTCTGAACAACTGGCTCTGGAGGAATACTTACTGAGCTTTGTCCAAGAATTTTGAAATATATTTGATATTGTGTTATTTCTGCTTTCTGTTAAATGCAAAATTTCCTTCTAGCCGAGTTATGCTTTTAGTTTAAAGTAATAGTTTGAATTATATTGAAAAATCACTGTAGTTGAAAACTGTGTGTGTGTGTGTGGGGGGGGTCATACAAGACTCAGAAGCATCATAGGGGAACCCCAGAATGCTAATTCAGCTGCTGCATTGTAAACTTAAAGTACGAGCTCATGGGCTTCAGCTTTGAGAAGCAGTAAAAGTGGTAAAAGCCCCGGAGGGAACGGAGAGAGAGGGTGTCCATCAACAGTGACAAGTAACTGTGACCCCCACCGTCCAGCTATCAAGCAACATTTGGCAGGGGTTTCAGCCACTGGATTATAAGAATAATTTTAACATGAATAGAGAAACCATTTCTGTACCCTAAAACTATAGTATTTCATTTAAATAAGCTGTGTATTTGGCACTCAGACCCAGACTGAATTAGCAAGAGATTTCTGGTTGGCTGATTTTTGGATTTGTGATTCTGACAGGAGAGATTCTGAAAAGAATTTATAAAAAAGACAAATGCCCATAAAAGTTGGTAATTTGAAAGATTAATTTGAATAATATGCCTTTTCCCACTCTCTGCAACATTGTCGAAGATGTGGACTGTAACCTGCTTTACTTTGCAGCAAAATAGCTATTGCTGCTAGCTAGCCTTCAGTGTTACGTATTTTACAATAGAAAAATGAATTTCCTGAATCGCTGTCTCTACCGGGGTGGCAACAATGACATTTTGACAGGAAAAGTAACTCTGCCTTGCCCTTTTTTAGCTCCTTCTTTGGCCTATTCATCGCAGAAAGCTGCTTAAACGCACTTAAGCGCATTTGCATTTGGATACCCGGGAACCATATTGACCCTGCGTTTGGAGGGTCTAAACGAGTGAAAGATGGAGCGATTTGTTAGGTCTTTAGAAACCAGCTCAAGAGACTGGGAGGCTTGTTCCACTTTAAGTTTCTCTGGGTGTTTGTTCTAATCTGGTGTGCCGTTTCGGGAAAGCAGGACTGATTTGTGACATTTTAGTCTAAAGACCTTTTTCCTGTTATATTGGCTTGACCTGATTAACTAATCTGTGCTTTGAATTTAAATCAGCCGGTATACCCGCGGCGTGGTATGGGAACCACTGGCTGGCGGATTATCTCATTCAACTGTCTTCAAACACAGATGGTCAAATGTTTAACTAATTGTTAAAAGAGTCTACAAAAGGGAATTTAACCATGCACATGGTTCTTAAGGTCAAGACGTATTGCAAAATGTGGGGAGTGAAACGAAAGGGAAGTTTTTGTGGTTTGTCCGAACGATTAAAATGTATATGCATCAATGTAGAAACAAATGTGTTTATGTTTGTTTGGAGTGATGGGTAACATGAAGAAACATGCCCCCTCCCTTAACTCCTCCCTCGTCTGAAGCTGGCTGACTGACATCATATGGGTTAAGGTCGGAATGTGAATGTGTTTGCAGCACAGAACAGTATTTGTTGGGTGTAGGTGACTGTTTGTTTTGCCTGTTTTACAGATGTGTCTGTTTTATGGGGGGCTTGTCCATCAAGCCTTTTTTTTTGGAAGTGTATGAGGACAGAGATTTTGCTTTACGAAACTTCAATGTCATAACTTTTTATCGGAGTTTGTCGCTATTATGCTAAATCAGCTGTCATTAATTGGCAAACTTAAATGGTTTAGTTCTCTTTGGCTGTTAATCACTTATAATTTGCTGATATCTTATTCTGATCTCCCTCAGAGGTTATGCTCCTCAGCCACTATGCAGACTGTCCGAGCTGCTGACACCAACGAAGTAGACAAGCTAATATTCAGAGAGGTGGACAATGATCGAAAGGTAAACTGCATGCGTTTTACTTTGTCTCGAACGAACACACACACACACACACACACACACACACACACACACACACACACACACGCAATTAAATATATCATATGGGTTAAGGTCAGATATATATATCTCATATCTTTGGGGAGACGGTCCATTCATTTCTATGAGAAAACCCCTAATCCCAACACTGATAACCTTAACCCTACCAGCCCTAACCTTAACCACAACTAAACCAAACAAAATACAAGACTTTTGGCATTTTTAGGTATTTAATTGCAGTCACGGATTTTTAGAAAATTGAGTTTCCACACAATGTAATATACAGACACCCCTCACTTAATGACCTACCTGTTTAACAACCACACGGACCAGCTGTCCGACCAGTCGGTATTGTACGCAGTACGAGAACTTTGGTCATGGAAATGGCAGCATAGCATCTCACTGTCAAGCATCTCATCTCGCATCACCCTTTCTCAGCCTGTCACCTTGCCACAGTAACTCAGTATTCACAACACTGGCATTCAAAATCTCCAAGACTACATATTTCACCTATAAATTTATACTTTACAGCACCCCATAGTAGAACATGTCAGCAAAAATAAATAAAATAAATAAAAATGATTACCTGCTACCTGTAAACATTTATAAATATACTAAAAATTTTATAAATGGTGTGAATGTGACATTAAAAGAATATCTAAAGATTGTTGACAGAAGCCTACTACCAGTACAATACATTTGAAATATCAGTAACAGGCGGCTCGTCACCTATTTACCAAATACAGAAGAAATGTGTTACATTGGGAATGAAAATACTTTCATCTAACAGTAATCCACCTCATCAGACCAAAATGATAACTCAGATTTACGGTATACCTGACATAACTATCCAGACTAAGGAGATTCTGATTTGTTACTAATGACAGATAATGTAGTGGTACAAATCCATTGTGGGGGGAAAAAAACAAACCTTACAAGGAGTTATAATGTTTTATTAAATTACTACTAATAACCGTTTTGTTAAATGCATACCTGTTTTATTAAATAACTACTAATAATTTTTTAAATACAGCAGAAAGATCCTTTATTAACGATCAAAAAGATTGAACACTGTGTAGCCAAAAGATTCTGTAATTGATGACACCTATATTTTCCTTCTTCCTATTCAGGTTGTACTTCAACTCGAAAAGAAGCTTTTTAATTATATTAATCAAGATGTTTTCCGGGAAAACAATGGAACACAGGTAAGATCACCTAGTTTCTTAAATCTGATATATTTATTTAATAACATTTATTAATATTTTTCCTAAAATGGCTTTAAATAATTTTTAAATCATTTTATAGCCTGACGTGTATGGATTTTTTTTTTTTTTCTCCAAGGGATGTAAACATTTTTCACCTTTCATTGTGAGTGAATGGGATGTTCAGCAAACTTAAGCTTTCCTAGCAACAACCTGTCACAACCATTAAAGAGGTGACCTGTCTCTGCACTGCTCCCAAATAGCCAGTGGCAAAATCTCAGATTAGATTTTCTGGACTGTCTATAATGAAACACATTTTTTTATACTCCTAGTTGCAGCTCTAGCTCTACACTGCTAGTCGCAAATTTACTCCGCCTTGGAGGGGAAGGAAAAAATAAAAACAGAAGCTGGTCTTTTAACGATTGCAGTGTACGCGTTTTTAACTGTGTACACAATGCAAATGTGCCTAAGCGCCCATGATCTCCTGGCCTCTTTGGTCTCTCACTCAAGGATCCTCATGATTTTACTTCGCAGGCAGCCTGGAGGAGAAGGTGTTCTTCCAGATTGACTGTGCACAGAAAGATAAATGGGATAATGAGGCATCAGAGATAATCTAATCGTCATGGTCTAGTTAAACACACAGTGTTGTGATCCTTATGAAACAAACTACCTTTCTAAGAGGATAAATGTCCCTCTTCACCCAGCTCAAAAAAAAGAAAAAAATGATTCCTTGGCATCCTTCATCAAGTAGTAGACTGGTACCAGCTTGACAGAAATTTAATTCCAGCTAGCTCTCGAAAATAATTATTGTACTTTGAGAGGAGTAATCATTGGTCGGGACATGATTGAATGTGTCCATGCCTATTGACTTTTCTTATGATTTATAGGTTTGTTTAGTCGATATTCCCATCGAAATTGTATAATTAATTATCCGCGCGGCTGTCAGGCCGGGAGGATGGAGAGCCCTGATGAGTATTTGGGAAGATTAAATTTCGCTGGCCGCGGCATCGCGGACGAGCTGCGAGCGATGGGGCTCGCAGGGGTCCGCCAGCGCACGGGCCCGGCGACTAGCCGCGGCCCAGCCTCCCACCTGTCTTCTTCGCCACGATTGATTTTGTTACAGTATCTCTTTATTTTAACTTTATCTGTGTGGTGTCTGCATGGGTGCAAGCCGGGCATGCCCACCGCGGAGTGATGAACCTTCCTGTCACCGTAGCTTCTCTTAGTCATGCTCCCAACGTACATCCGAGACCACTCAAGCGGCCAGAGGAAGGGGGGGAAAAATAGCTCAGCTTCGTCGATATTTTACCTGTCAAAGATCTTAAGTGGAAATACGGCAGCAATCTAAATAAAATCTGACCTTACTGAGAAATATACAACAACTCTATCGTGTAGTAAGTGTAATGGTAGGGCATACAACTTTGTAACGCTGCAGTAATCTTGTTTATCTTGTAAGAGTATTGATTAGTATCTTAAATAACAGCTATACTCATAGTAGGTATCTGACAGGGCTTTGATCTTATTCATCTGTATATCGGCTTGTGACTTTTTTTTTTTTTGCACATGGATTGAGCCCTATAATGGAATGAAATTGCTATGTAGGTAAAAAAATAAGCATGTTCTGCAAGCGGAGCAGTAACTAATAGTGATATCATTCAGTAACTAATAGCGATATTCAGAGGAGAAATTCTGCTTTGAGTCTTTTGGGAGGGATGTTTGCTTGGATTGAACCTGTCACCCTTCAGCCAATTGCAGCCAAAACTGCCCTGTACTGCTGCACAAAATAATGAACATCTCATAAAAGAAGGAAAATATGGCTTTGCAATGAAAGGAAAGAGTGAAGTCAAAAATAAAATTAAACGACCTTTCAACTCTGTCTTTATTGATGGCTTTTAATGCCAGCAGATGACATCAGGAGGGTATTTGACAAGTTATAAATCAAAGCACAATTATGGCTGTGGACAGTTTGGCAGGCCAGGTCAGGGAAACAGTCAGCAATGAAGCTTTTTATACCTTTTTCCCTCAACAAATTCCCTTTATCCACAATCCAACCTGCTTTGATTTAGGACTCCCTGTTTATTGAAGTGTAGTGGGAATTTTGACCAAATACTAATTCTCACTGCATTTAAAATTGTTTTTTTTTTTTTTTCCTGTTCACCCTTGCCCGCGCTTCTCCCAGAGTTTCGACCACTCCAGTAGGGAACTTCAAGGTCATTTCCAGCTGATAAACTACCACCACTTTATGCTGCAATGAGCCCTTGAACCCATATAAGCAGTGATTTTACTGCTGACCTATCAGACCAGCAAATCATTATGCTTAATTGACCCAAGATGAAATGTAGTGTGAAATTTCAGCCCCTGGGTTTTCCAGTCACCCTAAATGAATTACTCAACATTCACTTAAGATGGAAACACATCACCGGAACACAAATAGTGTTGGCACTGTTGTTTGTTGTTTTTCTTCCTGTTTTTTTCCTTGTTTTTTTTTCTTATTGCCAGCTGGCTTTTAATTTAGGATGTGTACTGGGTAAGGTATTTACACTCATGCACATATGTCGTGTTCTCGGCCATAAATGGTAGCCGTGGACATTTTGGGAGGGGGGGGGGGCACATATCTCTGCACGCCCGTGCTGTGCAGCGTCCCTTAACCCCATTTCTCATTCACGGCCTGCAAAGTCTCCCGTGACCCCAGCAGCCCGAGTTTGATGAATGCTGTAGATCTGCCCTCTTGAACCTCAAACCTCTGTCTGTAAACTGCAGCTCCTCCAGACTGGCTGATCATGACTTTGCTCTCTCCACCAGCACATGGTTACGGATGTGCTTTCCACTTCCCACGCACATGCACACAAGCACATACTAGTTTGCTGGTATGAGTAATATATGCGCAGTTGCACACCGTATCCACATTTGACCCCAGACAGAGACGTCGAGACGTTTGATGGATGGAGTTTGTTCATTATAAGCTGCGGTGCCGTGCTTCTTATTTTTGGTTAGCGGGGATAGTTGGTTTGGTTAGTGGTGATGATGATGTCATTGTTAACCCGTGTAATATACTGTGTGGGTAGGACAAGATAATTATTCTTTTATTCAAATTACCTCTATAAACAACAATAAATTATTGACCATAATTTACCGTGACATCAGTATATTTCGAAGAAATAATTCATGCTTAAAGTAACACAGCAAATTTTACTCCAGCTTTAATAGGTTTTAAACCAAGTCACAGACATTTGCTATAATACAAACCAGAGCATGGATGCCCTGGCAGATTCAGGGGGACCAACACATTTCTGGGGCCCCTAAATATGTGACAGCGGACAGGGGCCCCAAGGTGACTTTTTGTCAGGGAATTTCTAGCTCCACCCCTGCAAGTAACATTTAAATGCATTAACATAAATTGAATCTAAAGTGTTTGTGAAAAATAAAGATTTATGTTATATTGTGTGGATTTCTGGTTAATGCTTATTCCGAGAAAATTCGTGGTACCTTCTGAGCGTCTTAGCTGTACATCGCTTTGAGTTTTTAATTTGACATGCTGTCATGAGTCACATTGTCTTCTACACTATATTTCATGTCACAAAGAGAGTTAGATAAAGAATGTGTGTATTGAATTGTGCCCGTGTCTTCATCAGGTAGGTCCGCCTGTATTTGCATTGCTATATTAATGATCCGGCTGCCCGGCTGGTGGGCAGCATGGACAGGCTCATCTTGCTTGTCCCCTGATACCCGCTGGTCTTGTGGGAATGCAGTGATCCAGGTGTTTCACTTACCTGTGCTTCTTATAGATAATTAATGTGTACAAGAAACTGCTAATTGCACTTTTCACTAATGATTTATGAGGTTTGTGAAGCTGCGTGGGGGGGGGGGGGATTGGCTATAAGAGACAGCGAGAGAGATAGAGGCGTCATCTTATACCTGAGCACTTGCCATTACTGCAATCAGAAATCTACACAGCTGGGAGGTGAGACATGATTGATGGAAAGTGGGAAAACAGCCACAGTCTTTGTGATGAGGGTTAGGAAAGGCCCATCCCTTGACTTCCTCACTTGGCATGAGACTGCAGGAGACCTTCACGGCACCAATACAATACACGCCAACACACATTTACATGTGTGAGAATATTTCACACCACAAATAACCCATATCATACTATGGGACAGCTTACAATTATACCTTCTTTTTTACCTCTTTTGCAGCTTTTAGAGTTTGACAAAGAGCTGTCTGTGTATAAGGAAAGGCTGCACGAACTGGAGATCTCATTTCCTCCAAGGTATGGAACCAAGTACAAATGTTTCAATGATATTAATCCAGTGTATATGTGTGTTTGTAACTCAAATACTGCACATCATACTAGCAATCATTATTACATAGGTTTATATAAACTTTGTATAAATTTAAATTGCCTTGCAGTTTTCATTTGTGTACATTGTGTAATTATTTATGTGTGAATTGATTGCACATTGGCATATCTTTTTCCTCTTTTTGCCCATGAGAGCAAAATGTTTTTTTTTGTCTCCAAAACACTTTGAGTACTTTTGAAATTACAGTAGTAGGTTTGAACTGATTTTCATATTTCAAAAAGCTATCGGTAATTTAGAAAAGCATCAACAGAAATACATCTTTAAATTCTATCCAAAAGCTATATTCTTCCAATAAGAATCTGAAAGTGGTATTTGCACATGTTTCTAAAAACTGACAAATTTTCCAGTTGCCATTAACCTCCCGTTGTTCAGGCTCTGGTGTCCGTCTGCAACATCGAGGCTTAACTGAACATAACAATTCATACGTGGTGGAAAATTACACTGCCGCCTACAGTGGAGAGAATTCTACTTTCTCCTACTCCTCAAACAAATGAATTTGCAATTAGCCCTTTCAAAAATCGAGTGCAAACAAATGATTACGTGGAATATGTTTTGGAGCTGGTGTGATAATGGCAGTTGACCTTTGGCGCCAGTAGTGACTCAATCACTGCAGATAATGAAAAGCTGTAATCAAACAATAATGGCTTGATAAACTGCAGTCGTGGCGAAG
>JAODKF010000068.1:10926228-10961453 GCA_026779585.1 Mormyrus proboscirostris
CCCCCCACAGGCGCATAACAGTAATCTATTAACCTATTTAATAATAGCTTTTCAGAACATGGAGTAACGTAATCCACCTGTATTAATGAAACATTAATTAGATAGTAGAGAAGACTTTATGTATAATTTGAATGATCAGTATACTCCAAGAGAAGTCCGTGATCATACGTAGCCATTATGGTTCACACAAGATTTTTTTTGTTAAGTTAATTTTTTGTTATGTCAAGTTTTTCTGAGCAGAGACCTCCCCGTATATACACCGCAATTTCTACATTTCTCATAGAGCAAAACTTCCCTTTCTTATGTTTAACAAACACCCACACTTAGGAGTCTTATTGAATATACTGGCTTCTCCACATCCCTCGGCCCTGTAACACATTTAAACTACTTCTGGAATATTGAAATATTATCCCGACATAGTTAGTGACCCATATTGGCTTTTCTTGAATGCATCAGTACATACATGAATGTCATGTGTTGTTTTCTCATTTTCTCCACATTACAATTGATTTAAGGGAGAAAGCAGACAAAATTATAGTATGCTAGATTCGATCTATCTATCTCTGTCTGTCATCGTAATCTTTTCTAAGCTATTTGATTCTGTCTCCATTGAATAAAAGCCTGTTTTTCTGGTTGACCTACTCAGGAAGCTTCTCATAACTCATATGACCTTTGTTGTTGAGTCCAGATTAAGATGGCTGTAATTATTTTGCCTCACTTGTGGGCCAGCGCAGTGGCAAGGCTGTTAGGGTGCGACATTTCCGTGCACGGCGTTCGCCTTTAAAGAACGTGCTACAGATTGTAAATTCATATTGTGCGCTACAGAGAGGTCGTGTGTCAGGGTGAGCCGTGACAGCGCTACACCTACACACCAGCGTGTGGAATTTGGCTTTCTGACGCGAGCTGCGTCTCTGGAGCCAACCTGCCGCGCCGGAGTGGCAGGACACTGATCGACTGTGGCGCGCTGGGAGAGAGCATAGGATGCCCACTTTGTTTTCGGTAAGATTGACGACTATACAAAACCGCCACTTGGGTGACTTGGAAAGCGTGGAGTTAGTGTGAACTAATATGGTACTCCTGACGAGCTTGTTGAGGAAGGGGACTTGTAGCTGTAGGGTGTCAGAGAGCCCTTTGCCTGCATTTCTTATCTTCAAGACCAAGTTAACGTGAAGTAGGAAAGAGTGGAAGCAGGGAGACAGTCCAGTAGAATGAGTGACTTCATTCCCGCGTCTCTGTTTGCCAAGTCTGGACAGGCAGAGGGGGTTGGAAAAGGATTGATATATAGTTGTCTCTTCACCGTTTGCTGAAGCTGCCAGAGACCAACAGGGCTTCTTTGACATGTATTTTCTAAACTACATGAGCCTATGATGATGGTCCAAATACCACTGTGGAAAGAAAACATCCACTCTTGGTTTGTAACCTTGTTTCCAAAAGTCAAACCCAAGGACTGCGCCCTCTAGTGGGCCACAACTTAAGTGCATTAGTGTGCTTTTGATCTGTTAAGCAAATACATAATGTTTTGCATCACGGACCAAAAAGTGACTTTCCGGTATCAAATGTATAAAATGAAAGTGAAACGTTAAACACTAGTTATTTGGATCGATGGCCGGACAGATGGACAGATGGATGGATTTGGAGCAGAATTATGAAAACGGATATGCAGCACGACAGGCTTGTGTCTCTACGTTGTTCAGTTCGGTCTGTCCAAAAAACATACCTGATTGTTCGCTTGAGTGTAGAATAGTTCAGCTGTTATCTCCTTACGGCCATCAATGTTATGAGAGCATCAGTCAGTACAGGCACTTGGTAATGGTTATAAAGTATTAATTATTGTCACATGCAGATAGCAGCAAGGGCTGACAGATTACTATGCATATGTGTCTTGTCACCTTATCCTGACTTTTAGTGAATGGAACCCTCTGTGTGAGCATCTAGTAGGATGATTTAAATGCACAGTAGGGACCTCTTTAGAAACATTTCATTCAGTGCAGATCTTTTCTCAGGGAGTGATATTTCTGCGCGTCTTTTAAGATTCAATGCTAGGGTCTAAGTAATGTTAATAAAACACATAATGTAACAAGTTTAGTTATAATCTGAATGCATGTGACGTCTGAAAATGGCAGCAAATCTGATTATTGGGCATTGTGATAGAATCGTGCACGTTATATATCAGGAACTGGCTTACTTATAACTGCTAAGGGTCACTGTAAATGGCAGGATAGGCAGAAGGGAAAACGCTTTGATGACGGCATTAATTTGAGCCGAAGGGGTCGGATTGGCTTTATACCAGTTCACCCAACTGGGAGTCATGAGCTTAGCCCGTCACTGCCCCACCTTAGCTCTCACCTCGCAGTCTTCACTCAGTATCTCCTATCTCTCCTCCTTCCCCTTGTATTCACAAGTTTATATTGCCCTCATTAAATAGAGTATTTCTCAATGGAACACTGTTTGACTTGTCACTTATTTGTCATTATATAGTACAAGATAAGACTGCTTAACTGTTAGATAATGAATGTTGACCAGAGACTTGGCTTGAGTCATTTTCCCTCGGGCTGTTAGTTTGCTGGGGACAAAGTGCTAATGCCAGGTTGACTTCCTGTGCTGGCTGGGGAAACAATCACACATGGGTATCTGGAGTTTTTGCTAAACCGCCCGGATATTTAAACAAGCACATCCAATGGCTGAGACTAAAGGTTACTACAGCTTTATGGCGTTTAGTAGACATTCTGCTAACACGCCCTGCGATAGTTAACTTTACTCATTTATATCATTGGACGTGTACCTACTCAAGCAAGTTAGGCTGATTTCTCAAAGGCATAACAATTGCACTCTAAACTTGTACCGGACATCCGTCAGCCTCAAGTTAAACTATTTAAACTGGTATGTTACCTTTTAACATACTGGTTATACATTCTTTAAAAGTAGTATGATTTTGCCTTCTATAAAAAGGGGCTGGCATGATTGAAGACAAACTAATTATAGCTCCCAGATATAAGTGCGTTAATTCGTAGCTCCTGGTGCTCTGGTTAAAAAAAAAAAAAAAAAAAAACCTCATTCTGAAATGATACATTGTAGCCGTTTGAGAAGCTGCCCATTGTGCTACCCTGGTGACAGCGCTTGGTGGTGAAACACACCATATATGCATGGAAATATTTTCAGAAACACAGAGCCCTGATGTACAGGTGGGCAATTGTTGTGTTTATCAGCTCTGCCCATTAATTACTGTAATTACTCTTGCTTCGGGTAATATGGGCCCGATAGGAACTGACGGCTTTCAGACTTCACACCCACCTTCTAAGTTTGCTCTCAGATAAGTTTGTGAGTGCACTAATCAGGCGCATTAATCATGTTGCTGAAAGCGCCACTCTATTGTTTGTCGTTGCATTAAGGCTGTCATGTAATCTAGCGTGATGTCGTCAGGGGAAATGCGACTGCCTGCACATCTGCGCTGTGCTCTGTCCCTCCTGGTCATCAAGTGAAGAAGGACTAGAGTATCATGGCAGGCAAGGTGCATCCTATGTCTTTAAAAAAAAAAAAAAAAACTGTTTTGGAATTTAGTTTAGTGTTCCGGTACTTCTCCCAATCCCACCTTGGAATTCTGTCTGTCATTGTCAGCATGAGCTGATTCACAGATAATGCTAGATGTTTCTTGGTCAAATAATTATTTAAAGAATCTTTTCTGTATTCACCATACTGCTAGAATGGTTTCTGTTCTAAGCTGCTCATAAATGTCTGGTTTATCTTAATTGCCAAAAAATGCAAAACATGGGCATCAATTTAAAAATCCCATTATGATTCCATTATTAAATCTTTAATTTTTCCCTGTGCAATTGCTGATTTTAAATCACAGCTTGAATTTATTTGCATGGTTAGTTAAGCCTTTTGCCTAGTTTTCATACACTGTTTTGTTATTGTACTGTAACTGATGGAACTTTCATTATTAAGTTCTGTCATATTAAGTCCGTCACTGTTATTGCCTGCAAATCACTTACCCATTCTAACGAATCATTCCTGAATCTGTTGTGATGCCGATGTGACAGTTGTTTCTCTCTTCCTGTGCAGGCTATTGTTTCACAATCAACTTTGTGCATTGAACTCTCCCAAGTTTTTTACAGCAGTGTTGTTATTTTTTTTTATAATGGCACTATACAAAATACAAATTAGTTTAAACGTGGTCATTTTGCACTTAAGTGTTTTGAGCCGAACTGGCAAACTGCAGTTACTGGGCAGTATCGAAGTAGCCTGGTCAGTTCCTATTCCCTGTTATGGTTTAGTAGGCAGGGAAGCCCTGTTACCGTCTGTGCTGTTTTGTGGGACGTCAGGCACACATGGTGCATAGGAATAATTCTCAGCACAGGATCAGTGGGGAAAACAGTAATTATACTGTTGTCTTTAGTGCCTCCTTTGAAAAAGCTTGGTGATTGGAATTGTTCAAAAACCTAGATGTTTATATTGATATCTTTGCATATTTTGTCAAATTATAAAAAATATAATAATAATTTATCGAAAATATATTTTCGAAACAATTCAGATGTTTCCAGTTGTCCAGTTATCAAAGCGACACATTTCCTACATGCATGTCTCTCAGTCTTATTGACTGATTCTTTTCCTTATTGAAGCACAAGTCTTTAAAGTTGCATCACAGACCAGTTTTGCATCATGTCTGAAATTCAACCAATTTTTTTCCATCGTGCATGGGTTCATCAAATTCTCTTCAGAGGTGTAGCAGTATCATGTCATTAAAGCCTTCGGAAGCCTTCGAGAGGCTCAGCCTCATGAAGAACGTAGCGCCTTGATGAGGATGTTCTTCCATTTTCTGTCCCTCTTCACTCCCTCTTATCTCTGTTCTACTCTACCTCTTCCTTTTCTCCCGCATCTGCCTCTGTCTCACTCTACCATGTGCTCTATTCTTCTCTTTCGCCTTCATCCTGAGGATCAGTTTAACCGCTCTTTACAATTAGCAGCTTTTCCAGATGCTGGAGGTGCAGTTAATGCTAATTGGAACTGCTAGTTTTGTAAGTCAGCCTCCCCGGTCCCTGCGCACTCGCCTGCGGGGGGGGGCGGCTGTGCCCCCGCATATTGGAGCCGGCTTACCTCCTCGGAAACCATTCACCTACCCTTATGTAGACCCTTCACCTCCGTGTGATCATGGTCACTATGGCACGACTATAACATTTTCTATGGAGCAGCTGTTAAGCAAGTTGAATCTTAACTACATCGTTTGCCAGTCAGTTCACCTCACTGATTTCCTTTATATTATTCGGACTAGATGGCCTCTATCCCCATCGCTGATGCATGGATATCGGACTGCAAAAGGACCTGATAATGGGTGATCGCCGTAGCAGGAGCTTTATAGGAGTGTTAATGCGTGAACTAATTAGCTCCTGATTTTTTGAAAGGATCTAGGAAAAACCTGTTGGATCTGACACTTTTGCGTGACTCTGTCGCCTCACACCTCCTGGATTGGGGGTTTGAATTCTGCCTCTACTTTCTGTTTGGAGTTTACAGGCTCCCTGTATTTTGTGGGTTTTGTCTAGGGCAGGGTTCTTCAAATCTGGACCTCGATTCCAAATCCAGGCCTTGTTTTCAGTTCTCCCAGGTGGTTAGTTTAATAATTACTGATTCTGATTGGTCAGAGGCTTCACACCTGACTGACAGGTAAAGAAAGGCTGGAAAAGCAGCAGTTCTCGGACCTCGGGGACCGTGATTTGAATAACCCTGGTCTAGGGGTAACAATTCTTCGATTCTAATGTAAATATCGATTGCTGAGGCCACTGGACGATTTATTTAACTCGACAATTCATATCGTTAAATGATGTGCTGAAACGCTGCCAAAAAATTGGTGAAAAAAATCTCCTGCAAGAAGCAATCTAGATACTCACTTTTGGTACATTATAGTACATTGCATGTAGTTTAGTGCATTCGTGTTCTTATGTGTTCAGAGAGTGAGTTATACATATCCAGACATAGGTTTTTGTTGTTAAAAATATAAAACAGAATGTTTCCTGTGCAGGCATTGTTTCCGTTTTTGAGACATGTATGTTTTTTTCAACATATTCTATTGTTAAAATGAAAGATTAAACATTTATTAAGTCTTTTTGATTTCAAATTCCATTAAAATCAGCTTCTTTCCCGGCATTGAAAATATTGATCATGAATTACTGAATTTGATCATATTATATCGCAGAAACATTTTAGATATCACCAGATATCAAATAAACCCCTAACCCCAAATCTTGTCCAGGTACATCAGTTTTTTTTCCTGCAGTCCAAAGAAATGCAGTTAGTCTAGCTGGGGGTCTCTAAATTGCCCATGGTGTATGTGCCCAGTGATGGACTGGCGTCCTGTCCAGGGTCTGCCCCAGCCCTGTGCCCTCCGCTGCCTGGGATCGACTTTAAGCTTCTCCTGCAACCCTGATCTGGATAAATGTTTGGAAGATGGATGAATGGATAGATGGATGTATTTTTGAACACTTTATTCCTTATCTGTGTCTCCTAGCACATATATTTAACAAACAAGCATTTATACAGTTATTCAGACTGTGTGAAACACCCTAGTCTGCTGAAGCACTAGAGTAGTTAATTTGATTGTCGTCATTCAGATCCATTTTAGCTCAATGAGATAGAGTTATGAATTGGATTTTCAATAATGTAAATCCATTTTGGCTTCGGTAGGTGTAGAAAGAACTTAAATCACTGAATTGTTCCTCCCATTTCCAATACAGCCTCTCTTGGATATTTGCCATAGCCCTAATCTCTTTTCGATGGCAGCGAATCCTACACACTGGCTTAACACAGCTGCATCTCCCACCTCTGCTTTCTGCACCGGGTCACGGAGCCAGCAGACCCTCACACTCTCTCCTTTATCATTGTTTTTTTTTTTTTTTTAATACTGACTCTGGTTTCTTGAATATTGGTTATGATTTACTTTTCTGTCTTTGCGAAATGTCTGTTTTTAAAAAAATATATTTTGGTCGTATAGAAATGTTGTTGTTTCGTAACCAGTTACCCATACAGTGAAGATGCCAGTCAGGGAAAGCAGTACATGAACACCCGGTGCCCTGCCTGGTGTGACCGCATCCTGATGTCCGCCTCGGCCAAGGATTTGGTTTTAAAGGTAAGTTACCAGAGATGTGGTTCCAAATCTGGCATAGACGTTTTCTTTGACCCCCCCACTTCAGCCACCAGGAATGCTTTTTTTTCTTGCCAGCATGAGCTGGAATTTTCATATCAAATTTGATTATAACTGCTAAAAAGTTCCTTTTATTGCACAAAACAGCATTTGGTTTAGGCTTTTACTTGTTAATTAAAGAGAAGATTTTAATGTTAACCTCCCAGGTCCCTAAAATGACACATCATAGCACTTAATGTGGTTTACATGGTTTGGTCTTAGTCATGTGTAATGCACAATTGTATATTGTAACTTTTTTAAAAACATTGAAAGTCCATTTCATTAATGAACAATGACTAATAAAATAATAAATGTTAATGTCCATTATTAACTGCTGGTGTGCAGAGCTATTACAATATAACTGCAGCTCTAACATGGATTTTAGTTTTTGTTTGGTTTAGGCATGAACTGGAAGGAAAATGGTCTACAGTGGGCAGAAACATTTTGATTCTGAAAAATAGGCTTCAACTAGTCTACACAATAAACAAACAACCGTCGTCCTAACTTCATTGCTGGATTCAGTTGAAGGTGTCTTTCTGAGAGTTTAAACCTCTTTAAACTGAAGTGAAAGTTATTGTCTTATACCAGTTCTAACAGTTTTTAGACTTTGTACATAAACTAGTAGGTCTCTTAGATATTTGTTTTGATAGTTGTGTATCTTGTGCAATTTCATCCACTGGGTGTATTGGTCCCATGTTTGGAAGACCCCTGTAAATCGTGTACAGGGTCTCTCCATTTTTTAACGTCACTTCAGAGTATATCAGATATTGGCTTGTGTAAGTTTTGCATGGCCATATATATATGATATAATGATATTTGGTAAATAAAATTTCGTTCAAAATGAAATACAATATATTTCCTGCTTGCATTTGACTTCTTGCAGTTATTTGTTTCTTGCCCTTGCCTTTTATATTATAAATTCCATTTATGGAATTTATAATAGAAATTCCATAATTATAACAACAGTGATGATAAATGCTTTTTTGGCTGGACCTGGTGAAACTTGCAGTGAGTTTGTCTCCCTAAATTTCCATCCATGCTTACACGAATTTAACCGGCCTCTAATCTACGTTTGTTTGTTGAATTTGCCTCGGTAGGTAATTTGGCTTTCACACTGTCAGTGACGCTCTCCAAATTGTAGTGGATGTTGGGACTCTCCATCGCTCAATACCCATCTGTCCCTCCCTCTCCCTCCTCCTCCTTTTCTATCTTTGTCTATCCATCTTATTCTCTCTCAGCTCCGCCAGCCCCACAGATGGAGATACGGCATCTGTGAATATTCATATGCGGAGATAAGCTGAGTCCACATAGGCAGTACATATCCAGGCTCTCATTGAGTGCCAGTTGTGTGTATCAGCACCGTGGCCCAGGAGAACTCTGATTTCTTCAGCTCTAGAAACTACTCTCCCCCCCGTTTCCTATTACTGAAAGTCAACAACGTCACAGATCCAAACTGGCATTGTACGCTCAGACAAGTCTTTCTAGCCCAGATCCATCCAACATGCATACAGATCTGCAACCTTGTTTAACGGCCCAGCATTATGAACACATGAACGTCGTGCTTGATTCTGTTGGATGGTTGTGTCATCTGTTTCTGTGTTTTCTTTAACGAACTCAAGAATGAACTTACAATGTGATTCTTGTGGAATTAAAAAAAAATAATAATAATTCTGCACACCAAGAAAACCATAGGAAGTTCGGGAGATCAGTCTGTTGCTTGGGAATTTAACATTTGTTTTTTATACACATAAAATAAACAAACATATTGATGATGAAATATAAGTTGTTTACCATGCTTTAGACTTGGTAGTGATGAATTCATAATGCAACAATGTGTACACTTTAGCCAGCACAAATTAGGTGGTAATAAGATTAGTTATCAGTAACTATATTAAATATTACATTCGGAGCTTCTGAAATAACACTGTTGACACTTCATTGCATATACTTTTGACTATGTGTATCAGTATTTTTAATGAAGTTTAAATTGTGGCATTTTTAAAATCTGTTTTCTAGGTTATTTTTGGATTATGACATAATTGTTGCATATAACGACATTCTGCACTATAGCATACCTGTTGACTATTACTTGAAATTGCCAGGTAAAGTTAAATGATGTTAAAGCTAGCTGTTAGGGTAACAGTATAAGAATTTTTTTATGATATTTTGATATATATTTGAAAATAAATTACAGCTCAGTATTAATGTTACTAAACTGGAAGCTAAATAACCTGTTATCTGATCATTACATTTTTTCATTAAAACATTTAGCAGATAGTTTGACCTCTGTGGCGATTGGAATATTCTTAAAGCAGTAGTACATAGTGGCATTTTTAAGCATAAATATCTTGTACATATGGATCCTGTTCATATGTAAATTAATTACTGGCTCACTGAGTATTTTCCTTATCCTCCTATTAGTGTTAACTATATCCGGTAAAACTTGAATATTAAATTGTCAGTAAGCGACTTTAAACAAAAAATAGAAAAAGATGATTTAAAAAATTGAGTTACACGCATATATTACTTAACTCAGTAATATCCGTTTTTGTCTGTTAATTGTTGATAATAGTGGGTCCAACCTAAGCTTATTTTTTTTTTTTAAATCCCCTAATGTGTGAATCTCCACAGATGAGCTTACGGGGCACTGAGCGTCGACGCAGACACAAGGCGCCACAGATTGTAGAGACATGGGGCTGTAAACAGCCTTCATGCAGCATCATCTATCATGGCACGGTCCGTTAACTTGCCATCATGTTATTTTCTGCTTTCCGAGCCCTAACACACCAAAGGTTGCCCGCTGCCTGGGCGGCTCGTCGGCACCGCAGAGCGCGCGGTAATGAATGCTCACCCGAGTGTGTGCTTGTTTCTGCCGGAAAGCCCTGGTAATTTGTTTATCTGTCTAAAGATTATGCAGCCCGAAAATCCACAATTTTATGCTGCCTTTGTAAATGATCAAGTCCTGTTTGATGAATGTATCCCGGCTCTCAGAGTCAGTGGCACGATGCTCCCCAAACATATTGGAAAGTGCTGATGCATGCCTTACCAAGAGGTAATATCTGTGTTCTAGACCTACCATTGGTGCGCTGCTGTGGTGGCGACCTTAGACTCTGTTATTGGTTTGAAGTTAATTCAAATTTAAGTTTATGGTTCATTTTTTACTTTTTTGTCCTTAAGCACATCTCACCTAGTCATACTTGGTTGCATCCAGCTTGGAGACTTTTAAATGAAGAGTGGTTAAAAAGTCTTTAGTTCGAGTACAAAAAAAAAAAACACATCTTTGCTACATCTTTTGAATATTATTCTGTATGGAAATTCAAATATATTTTTTTATAAAGATCTTTTTATTATTTGTGGATTAATTGTTTTTATAATTTCCTTTTTCAATTAACATTTTCTGCAGCTTTGTTTAAGCTTGTTTGTTTCTTAAGCATTTGTGGTTTGTTTTTATTGAATGCATTTTTCTTAGTTACGAAGGCATTTAACTGAATTTTTGTTTGTTTTTCATTTGTTTGTTTGTTTTAACCTTTAGCCTGAAAATGAGGACAAAGCTGTGATCTATGATAATATAGGGCCTAACGTCTGTATGGGGGACCATAAGGTAACAGCATTATTGATCTCTCTCTGTCAGCTGTCTAGTTTTCTTTAATTCATTAAGTCTGTCGTTTGAGTGTGCTGTATAGTTTTTCACCAATTTTTGCATTTTCATTTTGAAACTTTCATCTTGCTTCACTCTCTTCGATCAGTATAATATAAACAGTAATAGGTTTCTCAGATGTCTTACACTCTGTCCTGAGCTTTTACTGTGTAATTTCACAGAAGTTCCACTTCCAGCTAATTTGCACTAGCTTGAAAATACTTACGGGCTTGTTTACATAATTATGTGTTGAAGAGATGACTGCTGTCCTTCCTTTTATTCACTTCATACTCAGCCAATGAAACAATCACGCTGTACTCTTGCTGATCCCCCAATGCTATATGTGTATTGCTTTTGTATCTTCTTTCTTTATATCACTCGCATATGGACACCATCCAATCAACATTGTTGTTGTGAGTGCAAGTAGACAAACGGTGCACTTATTTAAGAGAGTAAAGCTTGGTTGCTTTTTCTACAGCTTTCTTAATTTTCGGAGCTGTTACTGCTCACACCTTTATTTCCTGTCTTCAGCAACTGTATTGTCATATTAATTGAAAATAATTCTGAAATAAGCTATCAGCCTGGCCAGATGAATTAAAAGTTTTGTTGTTCGCACTTAGTCTATATTAGTGGAAGAGAAAAAAATCATTCAGACCAATGATTAATGAAAAGCTGTAATTTTCAGTATCACAGTGAAAAATTGTCAGCAGAAACTGTTTTACACAGCTAAAATCTCATATTTTTAGTAAATACATTACACCAGGAACATGAGCACTTATGTGATGTGCTCACTTATTTCAGTTTCGAGTTGTGTTTTTTGAGTATGTGTTTCAAGCCAGGAAAAACATCTTCTACTCTTCCATGTCTCAGAATTAGACCAAGTCTGATGCAATTACAAACACGTTTGTGTCTGTTTCTTTTGCAGCCTGTCTTCCTGTCATTTCGAATAACAGCAGGGGCAGGTAAACCTAATGCAAATAAGCACAAGTGTTGTGTCGTGCAGTGATGTTGTGGTAAATATTATTTTATTATTATTATTACTACTACTACTACTACTACTGCTACTACTATTATTATTATTTATTTCACTTTCATTATGTTTGCACTCTAAAATTGGAAAAGTTATTCATCCACTGCTTTTCATTGTTAGCGTGCTTTCAATTTTGCAGGTATGCGGTGCCAAAGGGTCGAGAAGATTTTTCAAGAAACCGACCTCTAAGAACAATATCAATGTAAAAAACAGAAAAATTTGTATAGACTTTGCTGCCGAGTCCTTAAATCCACATACATAGACTGCAATTGGTTCACAGTGCTTCAGACATCTGGATCGAGCTCAAGAATCACTTAAAACATTGGACTGTGTTCAAGAAATGCTTAAAACATTGGACTGTGCTCAAGAAAATCCCTCACTTACCTCACCCGTCATCATCTTCCCTGTAACGGACCCCGAAATATGGACAATTATTTTACACACCACAGGTTTGTTGCCAAAACTCTAATTGAAAATACTACATATTTTAGATACCATATTTACATTTTATAGAAATGCCTCTACATAGAAGATACTTCCATGCAGTATGTAAGATGTTAAAAAAGTAAAGTGCAATGCAAAAAACTTGTATATCAATATTGGTAGATTTATTTGTACATTGAATTGTATATGTAGATGTATTGATGGTTTTAATGCCTTTTTTTTTAACCACGACTTTGTGGTCTCATTCATAGAATAGATAGTTATTTTCATTTCATTGATTTTGTTATTGCTGATTTGGGTGGATATTACACATAGCCATGCCTCACAGCCATCGGCTACTTTTTGTTTTCTATACTTAAATTAAGGATAATTTTAAATTCGTACCAAATTCAATGTTGAAATAGGGATATCTTACAATTTGTCGGGTTGGATCTTGTTTCAGATGCCCTATCAGGCATTTAAGACCTTTAAATCTAGCAGTTTTAGATTATTCAGCGAACCTGATTTATATAGCCTGTAAAAGGTATTTTAAGCAATGCCATAGATCATTCAAGTATATAAGATGTTGTTTATCACATATAGTAGTCTCACTTTATTCTTATTCTAACTTATTTCTACATAATATTATGGCTCTGAATGTGATGTTTTTAGATAAGCTTGGGTATCTTAAACTGTAAACTTTTTTTTCCTGTTTTTGTTACTGCATTTCGGTGCCAAGTATTGTATACTTAAATAAGAACATTGTGAAAGACAACTTAAAACAGTTTAATCCAACAGTAGCTAAAGATGTGCAGTTATAAATTGTATATATTCTAATGGCAGAAAAAATTGCTTTTTAATTCTGTATGTAGCCATCTGCAACATTCAAAGCTATGTTGCAACTAATTACTCTCATAGCTCATTACAGCATTAAACTGCGATTAAGAAGTTTATTGATGAAACATAAACGTTTAGTTTATTGATTTAATTTAGTACACTACAGAGTTCACAAATTGTGTGAAACCGTCATTGATTCTTCATCAAAATGACTACAAGTGGAAATAATTTTGTGCCTGCCTCAGAATTGATGTCGTCTTGACAGTGTGATTTGGTTCTAGACAAAACTGCTTGTAAACGTTTTTTTGCAGGTCACGTGATAGCGTGGAAATGGCCGCGTTATAATCGCATTTTTTTTCCTTCAAGCAAATAGAGATTCTACCCCGTAGACTACATGGCCTTTAGAGTTGGTTATGTGGCTCTGAAGCAATAAAATTATTAGAATTCAAACTGTGTGATTTATTTTCGTTAAATGCATTTAATCACTGGCTGTCTTTTTTCGCATAAATCGTTGCCTCTATCTTCATTTCATTGTCCAGTTTTTTTGCCTTTTTAATATGCGTGTACTGTAACTGAAGATTGTACTTAAAATATGTTATTATGCCGTACTATATAACTAATGGCCAATAATTTTTAATTTCTTTTTCTCGTTGTCTGTTTATTAGGAAAGTGCAATTTCCCCAGTCTTTGTTTCACATAAGCTTATGTAGCTGCAATAGTTATGCGTTATTAAAATATGCTACTAGGTCACCGTTAGAATCAACCGGGAATCCCCGACAAAACATTCATCCATATCAAGACCATAAACCTCATTTAATTGTATTTTTCCTCTTTTTTAAAAAATATCCTATATCGAAAATATGTATGATAACTGCATTTTTTTAAATCATGAAGGGAAATCATTACATGAGCTTTTGCTTTTAACTTGTTTCTCTGTTGTGAGAAATAAGGAAAATTATATCCAAGTAAAAGTAAAACGAGTAGTTTTCTAAGTACCTGTAACATAACGGATGCGTCTGCGTGCCATAATGAACTGTGTACTATGTAGCGGTTAAATTGGTGTGAAACGTTACAATGAGGGGCGTATCGATTAATTTAAGTTGATCTTAGAATTTAATGAATTGTTCGTCTAAATTACATGGATCTTATGTTCAACTCTGAGTACGTAAATTGTGTGTGTCTCCTACCAGATGTTGTTTAAGCAATAAACGAGTGACTTGTTTATACCCGAGGGCTATATTTTAGTGGTATTGTTACATTCTCTTACCTAAATGGGTAATTTTACAGTATCGGTTCATTTGATACTAAACTGTGAGTCTCATATGTTTACAAATTGTAAACGTCACAAATGTAGAATACAACAGAAGCTTAGTAGCTACTGTTCGAAAAAGGCGCATCCAAAGCGCCCCACGTTAGTTTACCGAAAACAGGTTGTAGTGCAAATAATACTGCACAATCGGACTCGTTTCATGTTGTCCCAAAGTTGGAACAATAATCTGTAATGTGTATACTGCGTCCCGTTAAAATACTACAGGATATATAAAACATTATCTTGTTAAATAATTTATTGATAATACAAAGATTTTCTTCCTACATTTTGTGGAAGTAATAATACTCTCTTAATTCAACATAAACAGTAATCGAGTTTTTTTGATAAAATAAAAACATAAATTCCTTAAAATGTAAAAAAAAAAAAACCTGTCTAAATGGAAAATGTGAACAAAACTTTTTACATCATAATTTACAACATTTTACATTATGTACCTGCGCCGTCTTTTAAACTTTTAAAACAGGGAATTGCTTGTTAAGTGACACTTGACAACAAAATTAAGTTAGTATTAACGCAAGTAAAATGTTTTTTTTGGGAAAAAAGTTGCTTCCCTGTACTGGGTGTCTTCATCACATAACTTATTCAGTAAAAAATATATACATCTCACTTACATTATCGTCTGTACAACATATATCTCATATTTCCAATTACCGCCCTCTCCTCAATCTTTGAACGGTGTATACCCTGGTTATTTTAGCTTTTGGAGTATCGAGAAACAGCAAGAGTCCTCCGCTCCTGTTAAGTTATCACAAGGCGTCCGAGCTGTTACTGCAGGGACTGATCAAGGACATATTCGTCGCTTTGTGCTTCTTCAGCAGTCTCGTTATTTTTTCGTCGTCTGAATTTGGATCCAGTGGTTTATTATACTCGTCGTCGTCCTCATTGTCTGAGCTTTCCTTCATTTTCTCCGTTTCCGAGTCGTGTTTCTTTTTGGCTGTGGCCATTTCAGCTGCGTGTCGCTTCCGCCATTTGGTTCTTCTGTTTTGAAACCAAACCTGTTGATTAAAAATGGGAAGAGTTAGGTACGCAAAAATATCACTTGGGGGTGGTAGCTGATTATATTCCCTGCATTTTATGAGCTTCGAATAAATTCAATATATGCCTAATATAAGCAGTATTGTTAATGTTTATTAGGTAGGAATATATGACGGAGGCGTAATTGAAGAATATAAAATACTAAAAAAACAGAATCGGTAATAGTATTTCACTTCCACTGCTAAAAACAAACAAAACAACAATAACAATAGGTTCTCGGTTTGAAACGGTGTCATATTTAATCACTGGGAGGGAGCATCGTCACCTTCACTTGGCTTTCGGTCATCCCTAAAGAATATGCGAGTCGTGCTCTTTCGGGACCCGCCAGGTACTTCGTCTGCTCAAAAGTTTTCTCCAGAGCGAAAATTTGTTGTCCTGAAAATGTAGGTCTGGAATGTTTCTTCTTGCCGTCCTTGTCAAGCATCATGTTCGCCTGGGCTAAGGAGATAAATCTCAGTGTCAGGAAAAACGTACAGATGCATGAAATGCTGGTAATCAGATTCAACACCACTTGCATGATTCTCATACAGCATACTTACACCAAACGGTGTCTATTTTCCTTTATTACACCGATTCTGTATTGTTTACTGAGAACAGCTAATTGCGGTTTTATTTTTAAATGATACTTCTCAAATATACAAAAACAAACTTAAGTAACACGGCAACACTAAAATAATGAATAGTTTATTATTTATTATTATTATTGTTGTTGTTATTGTCGTTGCATAACGCGACATTTTAGCAATAAGGTCCACTGAAACATTCCAGCTCCGTCATTAAGTTAAAGATTATAACAGGCGTCTATGACTTCTAGTATCGTTTTCAAGCACCCAAGCATGTAAACTTAACACTTACCGGGACAAGGGACCCGTGGGTCTCGCCACGGAGAACTCTGCATTACACCAGGCCAAAATATGGGAGCTCTGCCAGGCAGTTCAGTCAAGGGCTTCGGGTACCGAGAAACGGCAGCCGGGTTAAAGTACATCCCCGCAGAGGTGGCCAGCCCATTTATCCTGGGAAATCCCGAGAGCAGTTGTCCAGCTGTTGTAATCGGTCTGCCCAAGATGTCGCTTATTCCATGCGGGGTGCCCAGAGAGAGCTGCGAGTTCAGGTTTGTGAGCGAAGGTGCCTTGAAGCCCGAGGGGTTTTGCAAAGTGTAAGGGAATAAAGACGTCTTCATCTCGGTCATATTGTGTAAAGCTGCCAGCGGTGTACTGCCTAGGACGAAAGCACTTTGCCGATTAGTATCCATCTGCCCAACTGCTAACATTTGTGAGCATGAACCACTGAATGCGCGACGGTAAAAATAAAAACCAAATAATAAAAAAAGAAAGTAAAAAAAAAAAAAAAAAAAAAGAAAACGGTCAGAATACACAGACACAACTACCAGCCTAGTGGAGCTGATCCAGAAAGCTGCAACAGTTAAAAGTTCAATGCAAAAAAGCTTACTTTTTCTAAAGCGCAGTTTTCTAACTTGTTCGTTCAAAAAAAGCTTGACTTCAGACAGTCTCTTGTGTATTTGCCGTGTGCGTCCACAATGGGTATCCACTCGGAAGTAGAAAGAACAGATGATGTGTTTTAGTGGTTTGGATGTAGTACGGAGTAAGGTCGACTTTCTAAATTGACTCGGGCTGTGATGTGAGCGCAGCGGGATGCGCTGATAACCGCGCAGCCACCTGCGTGCGCATTTTTCCCATTGGATAACATTAAGCGAGTCTGCACTCTGATTGGACAACACGGACTTTTGTGCTTTGCATGCGCCTCACTTTGACAAAGCTTCACTCTATCAAGATCTTATTGTGCTGCTATTAATGACGCATCGTACTGTAGAAATCATTGTTTCAAGATTTGACAAAAAGATATATTTACTTTATAATCAATTACCGCTGACAAAGTAAGTACATTAACCTCAATACAAGTATGCTGTACTATGATTTTCAGTGTTGCAAGGGAATTCAGAAGGACGATAGACCGGATAAAGGGCATTAAAAGAAATCTTGATTTTATTGCGTAATGTAAATACAACTGGCTAAAATGAACATATTTCAGACAATCAGACCGTAATTCAAAAAATGTTTATTACTTTTATTGTGCCCAACAAAAAACGTGAATAATAGGCTAATTATTTTATAATAACTAATAACATGTACAAAGTTTTAGCATATACAACTATAAAACACAAGCAGAAGCATTTATAATCACCGAGCAAAAATAAACAATTAAACTTTGATTTTTCTCAAGTATTATGACGGACTAGAAGTTTAATTTAGGCCTATTGTAAAGTCAAATTAATTTGCGTGCAATGTTCACGTAAGAGTTTTGCATGAAAATCTTTAGCATTGCTTAAAAATATGTGGGATCTCTGAAGAAAAAATATTCCGTATTTTATTAGACTCTCCTTGCATTTTTGTGATAAGTCCTATAATGTCTTTGTTTTCATTATGACAAGTCTATTTGCTTTATAGACTAGTACGGCTAAAAAAGCGCAAACCCTTCACCGTCATCACACTGAGTGGTGCACTTAGCCTCTGCGTATGTTTTATGGATATGTGATTTTTATCTTCGTGACATATAGCCTATTCAAGTAGGAATTAAAACGCGCAGCACAAGCTTTAGTAAGTATAGAAAACTTTTATATTACTGAGAAGCATAATTATTTTGAGTGTATCTCAGGACAACATTTATTATATTAAACAACAACATAAGCGAGTAGGGAAAAATGGTACATATTTCACCGTTTGTTATGTCTTGTGTTTTTAATTTTACTACGTTATTATTATTATTATTATTATTATTAGTTCTATTATTATTATTATAGGCCTATGTATTCTAGTTCTATTAAACTTTTTTGGTACCGGTTTTGTTTCGCGGATTATAAAGTTCCTAATAACCGTTAAGGTTAGCCGATCCAAAAATAACAGGTGACATCGCCTGTATCGATAGTTCTTAGTAACTTTTTAAGTGGATACGAAGCACTATGTAAATTGATACATATGGATAAAGTTTAAAAAATAAGTGTATTCTGCAGACATTTCATGGCCTATAATTACATTGTCTTTGCGAATTCTTTGTATAATACTGCATTTTATAAATACATAAAGAATTTAGCAAATATTTTCTCATTTTGGCAATTACCATTCCTCTATTTAGTACTTGACTTACTTGGGGGGGGGGAGATGAGAATCTGCAAGGAATCTGTTATTTGAGCACATTGAATTTTAAGTTCTTGGTAATAATTGTTCGTTTTAGTTTTGGCCTTTAAGACTATACAACCCTTAAATAATATCAATTCTTATAATATAATAATGTAACTTAACTTCTATTTCAAATTAGTCATTCTATTTTGAAATACGTTTGTACAGCAGCAGTTTTGGAATATTTAATTTTTTTTTTATTCGTCCATAAATGTTTTAGCGTCAAAACGGTGTGTTGCGCCGTATACAAGTTAAGTGCGAACCAGCTTTCTAAAAGCTGCAAAATCCCGCTCTTAGAAAAACAAAGTTGACCGATTATGATTTGTAAATTTAATCATGTATTAGAACAAGAATGTTGTATGTTTGTGACAGTTTTGTGGGAACGATATTATTACAAAATTGGCAGAAATACGCCCAATTAAACTATTCCACTCAAATTGCAAGCGATTTTTACGTGCATACTTGAAAAACACTCCAAACAGGCCTATTTGACATTATTGAACTGAATCAATTATATTATTTATTGTTTTCAGCCGCAATTACATTAAATTTTAGCTATATAAATATCGTTTCCCGCTCAGTAACGTAGATATGACAATTATAACCAAAACTAACAACAACAACAACGTTAAGATATTTGACTCAGAGGAGGGACTTGATGTAATACCTGGAACACATGACATGGATTTTATGCGCCATCTGGTGGTCATTGTTGGATGTGGACGTAGGCGTTTATTTTGCACAATGACAGTCTGTTGGGGGAACCGATGCATTAAACTTTAGATTAAAAATATACTCTTTGGAATGTCATATGTTGAATACTTATTTTTTTCATTTATACTGAATACTTTATCTATCTGTCATCTAATTAGTCCTTCCATCTGTTCGTTCTTCATCACTTGTGTACGGTTTGCGATTTCCACGATATCCATGGAACTGGGGTCGAGTCTATGTTTACGGACTGATATTTGAATAGTGGCTTCCATCTTCATCATCATCATCATCATCACCGCCTTCATTGTCGTCCGTTCCTCCACCAGCGGCTATCCATAAAAGGAGCTGTGGGACTAAGGGAGATAAACTGAAGCGACAGTGAGGCTGGAGTACCTTGCAAAACGTGACTTTTATTAGTAACAGTTTTTTAATGATGGTGACACAGTGGGCGGCTTTGTTGCTGCATACCTCCAGTAGGGGGATTTAAATGCCACTTCTCCCCATGTGAGGTGGGTTTCCTCCTAGTTTCACTAACGACATGCAGAATTCCCCACGGTGTATATTGTTAGGAGTGTGCGTGACGTTCCATGGACTGGCATCCAGTCCAGGCTGCTCCCTGCCGCTCCCTCACAGAGCTGATCAGGGTAAGTGGTTGGAGGGTGAGAAGGATGGATGAATGGGTGGTCTTTATTGGACAGTCTACATGTTAAATGTGTAATGTTGTTTAATCCACTTCATTGCGTTTGATTTAAACACATTTTTAAGTTACAAACATGTATTTGTGATTTTGCTTGACATTCACAGAGCAAATATTGGACCACCCTCAAGCAGGGAATTCATTGGAAATCCACTCTTATCCAGGATTTCTCACAATTATTGCTAATTTTTTAATATTGTGTATAGTTTGACACTTTGAACGTTTGTGCACTCAAATTTCAGCCTAGCAATCCAAGGATCGTTGTTCCCCTGGAGCCAGTTTGGGACTGTAGTACTTGTGCCTTTATCACGCGACGGATTGTTCATACAGACCATTAAAGTCCTATCAGATTTTAACAACTGTCTCAAATGTAGCAGCAATAGCAGCAATAATAATTGTATTTTTAAGAGCCAGCTAAATATGGAATAATCAGAAAGTAAGTTACACAGTCCAATCATCATGCCACATTATGAAGTACACAACAGGTAAACTGAATATTTAATATTTAATAGTTACATAATTCCCAAAGGATAACAGGAAAGTTGTTGGCTTTTCAAATATTATAATTATATTTTCCTCAAAATAATGATTTTGTAATTATAAGAGGAATTATGTGCTTGGATATTTAAATTAATTCTGTTAAGAGCACATATAACATAGTCTTTTGGTGGTTATCAATGAATGAATCGAAAGATATTTATAGACAATGCCCCATAATACGGAAAGATGCATTCAGAAGATCTGTGAATTCAAATAAATATTTCACGCATCGTAATTATATTGATAGTTTTCTTTTCTCAGCTTGTCAACCAGATTCTAGATTTATAGCTGTCTTTAAAACTGCTGAATAGGCCATTTATGTTTAGAAAAACTGAAACTGAAAGCCGTTACTTCCTGTGGAAAATCAAGTGGAAACCAGTCATTTATAACCTCAACACATAATGACCACCAGATGGCAGCAACTATTAATGGAATGTCATTAACATTAGCTTTTATGCTGAGTGTCAAAAAATTTTATAAGTATAATAAAAGCACATGTTGCTATGAATATAGATACTTTTCTATCTATCTATATTTTATCTATTTATCTGTTATCTTATGTCTATATCTATTGATCTCAACAAGATCAAAGTTATTTTACATATTTTTTTTGTCATCATATTGGTTGAAATGCTTTAATTTGTTCATTCATCAATTCATGTCCAGTCCATTTACGCTGGACGAGGTTAAGGGGCGTGCTTTAATCCCACAATCCCATAATCCCATTAATAATCCCATTATTAATCCCATTTAAATATAGTGTTTCCCAATATCCAAAAGTAGTAGCTGTAAATTACAAGAGAGCATTTTCCTACTTCTTTCAAAGACTGTTTGTTTGTTAAATGTTCTGTTTCATTTGTTAAATACAACATACTCATTTATTCATATATTAAGATCAGAAATTTAATGGCAACATCCATTTACAAATCTAAATGAATGCAGAGGATTCACCATGTTTCTTAGTGAGATTTTGAGAAAGGGAAGGTAGTTATGAAATCAGCTGACCTTATTGAAAGTGGTTAGCTGTTTCTTCAAGAATACAATATGAGCTAAATTGTATTTGAAATCAAATCTAGGATTGTGAAAATTGTGACATTGCCATCTATCAGTTTAAATGGTCAATTGGAACAGAAATAAAGAAATAAATAGAATATATTCTCACACAGTTATTGCTAATTCTTTTATATATATAATTATATATTATTGTACCTTATAGTACAATTACAATGTCTTGTCCTTGGTTAGCTTTGTTTGAATTTTCATATTTACTTACATATCACTTTAAAATATTGTGTTGAATAACATCTGTTCCACAGAAGGTCAGAATTTAGCCCTCATTCACCTATATTTGTTTTCCCAGATCTTCACATTGCAGAATACCTGCAGTGGAAACCTTGGGGGAAGACAAGATGTTTGTTATGTTGTTATGTTTCACTCAAAGGGTCACTCCAAGGAGAGCATGTGAAGCAGGTCCTTTTCTACATAATGATACTTACATGCAGGGCCACAGGAATACCAAAGAGGGGAGCAAAGGGACATATACCCTACAGTATTTAAAATGCCACCCCCGCAACCATGCCCAGGATAAGAGGATGATGGGTGGATTTATTTTCAATTCAAAAAACTGTAAAGCATCACTGTAATGTGATTTCTCCATTACATTTGAAACAGCCAATTATGTGCTTATTATTGCATGTGGCACATAAATGTAACTATGTAACAAGACTGATACTGATAATATTGTGAGGTAAGTAGTCTCAAAGACAATGAAGTCTTATTTTCATTATAGCGTCATAAATTAGTAGGGCAGTCCAAATTGACCTTATCTGTTTGTCCAAGTAAGGAAAATCAAAAGCCAACTCTTTCATTTTGGTTGCATTTTAGAAGTATTGGTCTATTTTAGCATGGTATAAAATGACCATCACTGATTCCAAAAGACCACCAAACCAGTCAGTATTGCATGATCCTCATTGTAATAATAGACAATAATATAGTTTCTTTATAACGTTATTGACAATCCTGACATTTGATATCTATCTGACGTATGTATCAGGGGATGTATTTCAGGTTTTAGAGATAACGGCATGACACTTTTCAAATATGTCATGTCCCTAATGTTAAATGTGAAATAATTTAGTAACAAATTTGAGATTGATTTTGAAACACATGGTATCAAATTACAGACTGGTCAAAAATGAACTATTCATGCACATATAAAAACAATGACAGAAAATTTGAAATGTAAATCCAAATGTTGTTTATGACATAAAACCCAAAAGCTACATTTTATGTGTAATTAATGTTAAATGTTTCCAAATTGCATGTAAGAAGAGCAGTGTTACATGTTTTCTGATCATCATATAATTCAAAGGAGGAAATCAGCCTGTTATGGGCAAGAAATGTCTGTGTCTAAATATCTTTTCCTTATGTTTTACAATGTTAATGTTTTAGATTCAAAGGTTTGGAAGATATTGTGCAGCTGCTTATTGTGTTCTATGACACTTCCTACATCCAGATATGGAGGCAAAACTTAAATCTAAAGTTCCATTTGCTCAAACATCTGTTATAGGACCAACATTAACACAATTTATTTCTTAGAATGTAATACTTATGTAACAGAAAATGGTAATCCATTTCTCCATATATCTATCAATGCATCTGGACAATATTTATGTGCTGTTCAAAGTCAATCCCATTCAGCACGGGAGAATTTTGGGTAGATATGAACTCATCAATCCATCTTCAACTTTTCCTTGTGAGGGTGATGGTGGCAGCAAACAAACCAGAGCTCTCTCTCTAAGACTACAGACTCCTGGTACTTCCAATCCATTTGGTGAGCATTATCCCTCCAGCATGTCCTAGGTCTACCTAGCCCGTTTGGGAGCTGTTCAGGTGGCACCCATTGACTCCCCTCCGCTGACTTCCATTGATCTAAAATGACCTTACTTCACAGTCTCTCCATATCTGAATTCCTCACTTCATCAGAACTGCTCATAGTGAGCCTAAGAAACACAGGGCAGGGGTACCATTCTTATATCAAGGGCTAGTGACACCCTTTGCCTAAATTATACATTTTTGGAGAAACCTTGTACATACATGAGGAGAACATGCAAACACTACCCACAGACAGAGCAAGGCAATCCAAATCCTTCCCCTATAGATGGTAGGATAATCACCTAGCTGTCACACCACCCATAGAGTAGTAAAATTTAATACATCAGAATTTCCTTATAAAATTCCATTTGTTTAGAAAAGATGGTTCTTACTATTAAGCCTCCGACCCAAGAAGAGCTGTTTGTTCTCTGGTGTATTGTTTTATTGTCCTTTGGATATTCTGCTATTTTTGTTAATTGCATTATTCTTTTGTTGTTTGCACCATATCCTTGTAGATATTTAGGTGCAAAGCAGCATATAGAGTAGGCAAAAGTCTGGTGCATACTGTATTTCTAAGTTGACAATTTAACAGGACTGGGCTGACATGTAAAGTGCAAAAAATAATAAAGATTAAAAATACTTTGGGATAAAATTACATTCCTCAGGCATAACTAAAATTATCCAGTGAACAAACGCTAATGTACTGTGGCAGTTACAGTTAAGGAATTCATTTCATAGCTGAAAGGTTTGCAGGCTTATTGATTTAAATTAATGTCCACAGCAGTTCTTTTGTTGTGAACGACAAACTCAATAACTAGGTCATTGATCCATTGTTAAATAAGATGGTAGAATTATTTTTTTTCAGCAGTTGATGAGGGCTTTCTAGAGGTCAGACTATTTCACCTGTTGTCTGAATATCTATCTGCAAGCCTCATTGATTAATTTTCTAAGTAATGCCGACAAACTAGACTTAAAAAGCAACAAGAAATGGATCCCTGTGCTTCATCTGGTTAGTTCAGCTGCCAGGTTTACTAGCTGTTATTTATGTTCATAGCAACATGCTATTATGCAGAGCTGCATACCACAGAAACTGAGGTGGGATTGAGTATAGAGACACAGGACACTGTGATGGTCAGGATTAAAGCCTAAAATTGGGGACAGATTACGTGGTGGGGACTAATAAAAAGAAAAGACAGTTAATTTTTCCATCAGCACAAAAGGAAACATGTAAGGAAACAAAGTAAATGCACTCGACTGAATCGCAAATATCCCCGAATATCACCACAGACACTACAGGCGATAGACAACCAACTTGTCTCTTTCTACAAAGTATATAGCAACGTGACGGTTAACTCGTTCTGACAGGAATTTAAAATGTTGATTTAGGATAGTAAAAATAATGTAGCGTTACAGTTAAATATTAGTTAAGCTGTAGTATTTTATCGCTTTATACGAGTTACTATGATTCTAAGAGAATTTTCTTAACGTTTCGCGTCTTCCTGTCTAAACATCGACTGCTTTGAACTGCAGTATAAGCGAACAAGGGCTTTGCGCGGAGTGCAAGCCAAAGTTATGTCGCCATGGCATCAAGGCCGTAAGTTTGAAATCTCGCCTTTCGAACCATCAGGCCAGTCACTTCTATATATTTAAATGCCATTCCCGCAAGCTATCATAATAAATTGTTTTTGAAAAATATTTCTTTAATTTTCATAGTAAAAAGGGGACGTGATGCTGCTGTGCAGGGGATGTCTTGTGGCTGTCTTATGGGCAAATAAGCATTAATATGTAAAGAAAAACTTAAGATAAATTTGTACATTTTTACATGCTATTCCTGCAAACTAGCTTTTTTTATTTTGAAGGATTTATTTATTTTTCATCCAGGGAATGTCCAACACAGGTGAAAGCAAGTTGGGGGGGGGGGGGGGGGTCACAGTGCAAGAACAGCTAGTGTGTAGCGCCCCAGGAGCTGGGGGTTAAGGGGCTTAACTCAAAAGCCCACAGACATGTGACTATTTTAACGGGCCTCAAACTCCAATCCCAGGCACAGAAGCTTAGCTTGCTGAGCCTTGAACCAGCCCGTAGAACAGATAATCCAACAATGTAGTGCCGTAAAACAGTTATAAACACATGCTGTGTACCAAAACCCACTTATATTGTATGGTAGGAATACTGCTCCAACCTTTTACTATACAAATGCTTAATAATATACCAGATAATGATCCAATTTTTGCAATAAATAATAAAATAAACATGTTTTTATGGTCAAATTTATTTGTCCATGCGGAATAAAGTGGTAACCCCATCAACAAGTCATGACCGTGGAAGGTCACTGATGTTAATGAAACAGGGACACAATGCTTAATAAAAGCAGAATAAATGTCTATGATGGCTATAGTGGCTAAGCATTAAACAGAACAGCTGATCAAATCATTTCCAGTGTCTGGAATTAATGGAAAACCCTAGGTCAGTTCTAGCATAGCCGTCACCATAGGAAAATGGTTGCCATTGATTGTATGAGTCATTTGGGTAATGGATTTCTCTTCACTCCTAGTGAATACAAAGTAGGTGTTGTAGAAAAACTGCATTCATCATTGCCTACTTCCAGACTGTGTTGTGTAAAGACAAAACAGAAGCTTCTCTGAAGGTACAGTACATATGTTGACACTAATGTTTACTTGGGTTAACAGAGTCATTAAAGGTTGCTGGCTGATAGAGAAAAATACAAGGAATGAATGTGGGACAACCAAAGGCAGCATAACAATTGAGTATAGATTACCAAATAAAATGCATAAAATCACATTAAACTGTCTCTGCAGCTCGTAGGAGGCAGTAAACCCCTAGAAATACAGGGCATATACAAACACACAAGGCAGTTCAGCAATTTTCTTAACTGTATGTTTTCAGACTGTAGGGTGAAACCCATGTGATATAGGGCTACAATATGTAAACTTGTTCTGTCTGCAATTTGATTAATATGCACTGTTGTGTTAAACCCCTTTTTTTCCATAATTTGTAAAAGCATTTATGATTTATTTTACCATTATTTGATACAGTATATCAGGGACATTAGCTCTAAGTGCCTTCTTACCACATGGTGTAACTGGTGTTTGTGAGACCTTTGTTGTTATATTTGAGACGGGGGAGCATGTCTTGAGGTATTAGGAAAAACTATGTTACCAGGTATTTACTGATGATAAAGGCATACTGTATAAGAAAATCAGAAGACAAAACTGAAATATTGCAATCTGTTATTTATGGTGTTGTTAAACAGATAGGAATCAGAAATGAAATAATGTCTCTTAGCTATTTACGAAGACTTAAGATGAACTTTACTAAAGTTGTTTACTTTTCTATGTATGTTTTCCAAACTATCCCTTAACAGGTTGCTTAAGGGGTAGCTTCTTAAGTGCGGTATTCCTAGGTGTTGTCCATTGTGATGCTATTGAATCGGTTGTCATCGATACCTGTAGAATCAATTATTTAATTAATTTTATTTCATATGTACATTTTAAGAATGTTTTAATGTCTTTTACTTATTATGCAACTATTCTCTTTTATTTATTCCTCTGTGCAGCACTTTGGTCCATAAGGTTGTTTAAAGTGCTTTACAAATAAAGCTGGATTGGATAAAGCTGGATATTCCCTCCACGGAGCGATCGCTTGACTGTTGTGAAAGTGGTGTTCTTTATAAATATAACACTGCAGGAATGCTTCAAAATATTGTATTAATCAGACCGGTTGAGAACATAAAAATAAAGTTTAAAAATTAACATACTGAACTATTTAACTGCGAATATAATTTTCACCAACATGAACCCACGTGCTCAGAGTCAAGTATTGTACCTTCTCCCACCACGCTACTTGGCCATATGCCTTCTTTGACATGTAATTAACCCCCCCCACAGCAGTGGCACCTCACCACACTGCCCTGTCTCCAGGCTCCACTGCAGTTACACAGCACCAAACATCCAGTGCTCAAGGCTGTACTAGATGACCCATCCGGTGCAACTGCAGTGAGGAGCTGGTGAGGCTAGCGAAAGAGAAGCTGGTGGTGCTGTGGGGGACGGGGGAGGAATTTCAAGCGGCCAACAGCCATGCACAGGCCATGCTGGAGCTGAATACGGCAAAGCTGAACGTCATTCAGCAGTAATGTGTATTGGCCGAGGCTGCATTTCATAGGCCAAGCACTTCAGTGCCCATCATAATGCCAAGTCAAAGTAAGCCTATTCATGGTGATTATCACACTCTAAATTTGTACATTATTTTTTTATTTCAGGACTGTCTTTGATTACATTACAGATGCTGAGCTGTTACAGAACCAGTGACTTCGGGGCTTCTTGTTCCCATTAACACACTTCTCCAACACATTTTTAAAACAGTTTGTTTCAAGGGAACTGGATGTGTATTTGTTCTATTAAACACGTGTGCACCAATAGACCTACATGTGTATGTCATTGATATTGTGACACGCAATGGCACAATAACTGAAAAAAAATGTGGTGTTACTGTCTTAACATAAGAGAACAGCCAATGTGCTGCACTGTGATACTAAGGACTATTCCAGTGTGTTTTTTGGGGGGGGAAACATTCTTCTATGTAAATTAACCCACAGTGTAGATTCTTATCAACCTCATAAACTATTATTTTCAAAGGTACTACCTGGAATTGTATGTTTGAAATGAGCTGTTAGGAAATAGGAACATCGTAGTTTATGACTGTGCGGGGTGTTATTAAGAAGATCGAATGTGGGGAGACAGTGGCCATGAGGTGCAAGTGTGGAATAACAATGAACACGCCCATGGAAAGATGCAAAAAAAGCAATGTGTTCCAAAATAAATGGCAGGGAAAAAATGTATCGGAGATGGCTAAGTCCAAAAAAGGGCTAAGGTTGTGTGACTGGTAACAGCACGTTAACGACTTCGCTGTAAATTGGGGTTGCCAGGACCGTTATCTTCGTCTTCTTCCTCTGGCAAAGCTGCACCGGCACCAGCTGCTATATTGTGCAGCATGTTGGACTCTGGCCCAAAATTACAATCGGCAACTTAACCCACCACTGAATTTGCCCACATCATGCTATCAGAGTTGCAGCCTGATCACTTTGCCACCACATCTAGAACTGTACTCCGGTGATTCACTACTATCTGAAAATTGATGGCTGCAAATCCTTCAAATTAACTAAAAAATAGCTAAAACTAAAAGTTAAATACAGAAAAACATATATGTCAAATCTTGTGAGGGACTTTGCCAGTGTCAATACAGACAGTTAAACGTAATCAGCCATTTTTGGAAATTTATGCAAATGCATAACAAGCCCCTTAACATTCTATAACTGTTAAGGGTGCAGGTTTGGCAAATGGCCTAAAGTCCTTTATTACGTCAATAGTTTAATACTTTAATAGTTTAACACTGTTAACTCGGATAAGCAGCGCATGCGTGACTCAAATCCACAGTTTTCTCAGATCATGTAGTGACAGTTTAAACAGACACAAGTCAGGGCCAACAAATGCGATGTCATTACAGGGCTATAGAATAAAGGCTGTAAAGATGTATCTGGACACGGGGTTTTTGGTACTATATGGATGTTTACTATGTCCATAATTTGACAAACAGATTAGTAGTGGACCTAAAACATTAATGAGATGCGTATTGTGACAGCCAAAAGTTAGTAATCTGTGTACTAACAGATCAGTTTTGTATACTGTAACTTCCATGAACGATTAGAAATCTCAGAAAACTTTGGCTGAACTTTACTGTACACTGTGATATTCCATGCAGACCTACTATAGTTATTACGCATAAATTAGAAACACCCAGTTTATCCAATATATATATATATATATTTGCAATAAATAAATAAAACCACATATTTTGTGTGTATTACACATCCTTACAGATATTCACACAAAATAAACTGAATGACTACAGGAAATTGAATATTTACATACAGTCATGGCTGAAATTATCGGCACCCCTGTAATTTTTCAAGAAAATGCACTGTTTCTCCCAGAAAATAGTTGCAATAAGAAATGTTTTGGTATACACATGTTTATTTCCTTTATGTGCATTGGATCGACACAAAAAACAGAGAAAAAAAGCCAAATTTGACATAATTTCACACAGAACTCCAAAAATGTGCTGGACAAAATTATTGGCACCTTTTCAAAATTGTGGGTAAATCATATATTTCAAGTATATGATGCTCGTTTGTACTCACCGGTGGCAAGAAACAGTTGCTGGCAATATAGCAATCACACCTGAAGCCATTTAAAATTAATTCAACCTTTCTGTTGTGTGTCTGTGTGCCACACTAAGCATGAAAGAAGAACATGGAATTGTCTGAGGACTTGAGAACAAAAATTGTGGAAAAATATCAACAATCTCAAGGCTACAAGTCCATCTCCAGAGATCTTCATGTTCCTTTGTCCACTGTGCACAACATAATCAAAAAGTTCACAAAACATGGCACTATAGCTAATCTCCCTGGATGTGGACGAAAGGGAAAAAATTAATAAAAGGCCGCAATGAAGGATAAACAGCCCCAATCGGCTTTTAAACAAATTCAAGCTGTTCTACAGACTCAGGGTGAAACAGTGTCAGCTTGAACTATCTGTCGACATCTGAACGAAATGAAACGTTATGGCAGAAGATCCAGGAGGACCCCACTGCTGACACAGAAACATAAAAAAGCCAGACTGGAGTTTGCCAAAATTTACTTCAGGAAGCCAAAATCCTTCTGGGAGAACATCTTGTGGACAGATGAGACCAAGGTAGAGCTTTTTGGTAAAGCTCATCATTCTACTGTTTACAGAAAATGGAATGAGGCCTACAAAGAAAGGAACGCAGAACCTACAGTCAAACATGGTGGAAGTTCTAAGATGTTTTGGAGATGTTTTGCTGCCTCTGGCACTGGATGCCTTGACTGTGTGCAAAGCATCATGAAATCTGAAGACTACCAAAAGATTTTGGGGTGCAATGTAAGGCCCAGTGTCAGAAAGCTGGGTCTACGTCAGGGGTCATGGGTGTTCCAGCAGGACAATGACCCAAACATACCTCCAAAAGCACTCAGAAATGGTTGAAGACAAAGTGCTGGAGAGTTCTGAAGTGGCCAGCAATAAGTCTGGATATAAATCCGATTGAACACTTATGGAGAGAGCTCAAAATTGCTGTTGGGAGAAGGCACCCTTTGAATCTGAGAGACCTTGAGCAGTTTGCAAAAGAAGAGTGCTCGAAAATTCCAGTTGAGAGGTGTAACAAGCTTGTTGATGGTTATACTGTAGGAAGCGGTTGATTTCAGTAATTTTTTTTCAAAAGGCGTGCAACTAAATATTAAGTTGTGGGTGCCAATAATTTTGTCTGACTCAGTTTTTGAGTTTTGTGTGATGTGATGTCAAATTTGGCTTTTTTTTCTCTGTTTTTTTGTGTTGTTTCAATGTACATAAAGGAAATAAAAATCTGTATACCAAAATATTTGTAATTGTAACAATTTTCTGGGAGAAATGGTGCATTTTCTGGAAAAATTCCAAGGGTGCTGATAATTTCAGCCATGCCTTTAGTACTGCTCTATTGGTAGGCACAATGGATAAGCAAGCATTCTGAGCTATTTACAGAAAATATTTTTGTTGATCTTTTCTCATATTTGTACAATTGTATATTTATAGAATTAGTCTTTGGCTATATTCAGCATTTATTTCTGTGAATAATTTTGACAAACTTATTAAATGAATGACATTTCTAGTGACATTTCTAGTGACATTTTTAATTGAGCTGTAGAATTCGTGCCCCATAGCAACATAAAATTTGAGCCGGGCTTTCAGAAAGGTTAGAACAATATGAATGCAAGATTCACTGTTTGCAAAGGGAAAAGGTTTGTTGTGTTCTGTCCAATAGTTTGATTTCCGTTCCGTCTTTCATCCACAGAATAATAGAGAGGTAAGGCAAGCAGAGTCTGCTGTTCTTCATGAAAAGAGCAAATGATTATCTTCCGCTCAGAAGGTGGTCTGGATGTCTAAAGTTATAGATTAGCAAAACATATGAATATATTTGTTTCTGTAGCAGAGGGGAATCATGGCATTTTTATACTGGGGAGAAGTGTGAATATAAATCATCCTGAGAATAATGTGTCATCAGTACAAGACATCAGGTATCGGTCCCTCTTTGCCTCTGCCATTGCGGTTTCATGGTGGTAACATGCATGGTGTGTGAGGAAATCTGTCAATAGCATTTCTTGCATCTGTTCTGACACACAAGAAGGTGGTGTTGTACTTCTATAGGTCAATGTAATGCTGTCCTCTCTAAGATAAACTCAGTGAGAGTTAATTGAAACAGCCGTAATGCACATCAAAGAAAACAAATGCCAGTAAGGGGACTACTGGCTTAAAAAATAAATAATAAAAATAGGAGAATATGCATTAGCTACACAAATTGATAATGATGGTAACTAAATTGTTCAGTTATATTCATTTAAAAAAAGAATATAGTTAATAAGCAGACAGCAATCAGGAGACATAGACTAGCCATGTAACATACGGAATTTATACTGCGCTCATAGAAAGTCCTGGGATGCTCATTTAATTCTATAAAAATGTTGCTAATTTATTGGTCTCATAACAAAAGTCCATTGACAAGCAATGTTTAACATACTGGCAGATATCTTACACACAGGCATTTTCTTTTTATAAATTGTTATAATTTTTTGACTGACTCATTCAGTTCTGTTCTTGCCATTTTACTATTAATTGCAATTGTAGTCACGGGCTCCCAAATGGATACTAAACACAAATGTTTGGTGTTTTCTGTTACTGCAAAGGTGATACTAATTAAAAGGCACCCAGTGAGATCGCTTGTCAATGAACCTTTGAACTGAGAACAGCTGTTTTATAATTTGGGTTTCAATTTATTACTACTGGAAATTGCTTTACTCCTTTCTAATGTGATATATGTTTTTCTAAACAAATTACAAGAGAAAAATTACAAAAGCAATTTTTGTTAGAAAATCAATAATTAATTGCTGAATTAAGCAAGTGACTTAATGTAGGGAAGAATTAGAATTTAATTGTCATTGTTGACACACCACAGCACACAACAATGAAATGTGTTCTCTGCATTTAACCCATATGCGCCAATGTGGCAAAGCAGGGAGCAGCTAATTCAGCACCCAGGGAGCAGTACCTTGCTGGTTGGGGATTCAAACCTGCAATCTTTCAATTACAAATACACATCCCTAACCACTAAGCCACCACTGCACACAAGACAACATGATATAACTCCACAGAGCTCAAAAATAAAACACAAGAATACATTGCTTTAGTTATTGAATACCTTTAGCAGGCAGAAATGACAAAATGAAGCAGAATATCGTGAGCTTTTATGTACTAGAACTTTATTAAAAGGTGCAATAGGAAGCACAGAAGTGATAGAGATTCTGGTAGATTGACCACAACATAATTTAAAGTTTTTGTTGTTCAGTTGTCACAGTTCAAAATATAACTGAAGATCAAAAATTATAATTTTGACCATATGCGATGCAGGTTCGAGTTTCCTGTATAAAATATGTGATTGTACGTCTTAATATTATTAGTGATCCGAAAATATTTTGCTTAAAAATCAATATGAATAAAATTTTGGTTAAAGTAAATTGAGAAAATGGCTAATTATTGCTGTTACTACAGCGTAAAAAAATAGTACCAAAAAAAGAGATTGGTACGGCAGTTGGTTTAGATAAGCAATGAAAATATAGTGAGAATTTGAAATGTCTCGTATGAGAGGTACAGAGCCCCATAGTGATTGGTGCAAAGATGTGCCAGGTGTGACTTGCATGCAGTAGAAAGCAATTGCTCTATAAAACAACAAAACCCTGGTTTGATGCATTATTCCACACCCTATTTAACATTTAGTTCAGGGTACCCCAGTTTAAATGGATATGCATTTACATGTATGAAACAGTTTTATTACCTCGTAAATAGTGTGTGGGGTTTGCAGTCTACCCCAACACTTTTGATGTAGCTAATTTTAGGTTTTAATGGAATAATATTGGTTTGGCGTAAGATTGTTTTTACACCAGATGTGTGATATTTGGCAACCGTAGGAATTAGGAGATGACAGTCTACAATAATTGGTCTTTGTAATTACAAGACGTAATGGACCACGTGCTGGGCTCCATGTTTTTCCACCATTAAACTAGAAAAAGTGTGTTGACCACACCGTAAAAGAACTTGCGGCCTGTGCTTCAGGCCGTGCTCTTTAAATTGTTTATATAGCGCTCATAGTCTTTAGAGTACTCGACACCATTTTAGAAACTTTTCAATATTCAAGCAAACATGAGCAGGGTTGCCAACACTCACGCATCTGGCATGAGACTCACACTTTCAGATTCTCACACTCACACAAGAAAGCTTAGGGGGAATCTATATTACTCAATTAAAAACCTAAAATGACATCAAAAGTGCTGGCAACCCTGATGTGGATTAGTGGGCAGACATCTCCATCTTAGGGATTGGGGTTCAAATCACTCCCACCGTCTGCACATAAGTGTGTCTTCTGAGGTGGAGATTTCAGGTCCAGAAAGTACAAATCCAGACCAGGATTTTGTTTCAACCAACCAGTTGAGTATAAAGAGTCACAGTCACAGAGTACGCAACTGGTTGGTTGAAACAAAATCCTGGTCTGGACTTTCTGGACCTGAAATCTCCACCTCTGTGTGTCTTTGTGTATGTCGGTAATCTACATATTCTCCGTGTATTGTGCATGTGTTCTCCCAGCACCCATGTTAATTCATGCAGGACAGATATTCATATCGTCGTTGCCAAGGTAATACGAAGTATTACATTGGCAATGACGATATAGCAATATATATGTCATTTTCTCTTCGGCAATAATATCTGATTACCTGGTAATTTTCCCCAGAATCTTTCAAACAATGTTTTGATGGATCTGACTTTATCTGACCCAGAAAACATCTATTAGCCTGCTGAGCTCATGGTGATTGTGTGTTTATGTTCATTTTTCAGTTTTCTCCTCAGTAATTTCAGATACTATAGTAATATCATGGGGAGTATTTATAGAAAGCATTTCCATTTATTTACTTAACTGTTTTCTGCAAAATTACATGCATCTATGTTGACAATGGTATAAGTATAAATGTATTGCAAATTGTAAAACACATTATACTCTTAAAAATGAGCAATTTCATTTTTAGATTTTATTTTGACATTCAACCGAAAATATAACAGAAAACAGGAAATGTATTGTAATAAACATAAATATTTCATTGCTAGTAGAGCAACTGTTACCAGACATATACATTTGTACTCTGCACAGTCCTTCAGAAAAAATAAATGAATGAGCAAAGACATAAATGGGTATGAAGAGGTCACTATGGCACGTAATTCCCCTGTGCCTCAAATTTGCATAACAAAAAGTAAGATATTTTCATTGTTCCTTACACCTCCATAATATGCACTTAGCCAAAGCAGGAGGGTCCTGACCTACTTGAATGTCTATGTGTTTTATCATGTCATTTATATAATGTTACTAATAGACTGATATTAAAGGCAGCAGAGCATGTACACTAATAAGGGCTCTTGGGCAGTGCTGCTGAAGATTCATGTGGAAATAAACATGGTGAATTTAGTGGCCCATGTCCTTAAGTAAACTGGTAAAAGAAAAAAGTCTTTAGCGTACTTGTTTGTGTGTGTGTGTGTGTGTGTGTGTGCGCATGCGGGGGGGGGGGGGGGGGGGGGGGTGT
>JAODKF010000068.1:10963354-11023159 GCA_026779585.1 Mormyrus proboscirostris
CAGAACACTGGAGTTACCAGTTCCTAATTAGTCAACACATACTACCTCCCCAGAACACTGGAGTTACCTGTTCCTAATTAGTCCCCACATGCATATACTGTATCCTCTTCCTCCCTTAGAACTTTTTGCAAGGTATTGTGTCATTGTGGCATTTTACTGCCTGTCTTTTATTGATTGATTGCCTGTTCACAAACTGTTTGTTGATTCTGATGAAGACTTCATTTAGTACCACTTTGGATTATGATTTATACGCTGGATTTTGGCGATGATTGTAGATTGTAGAAAATCGTATTGTTAAAGATGCCTTGATCTGCCCTTGGATCGAGGCTCCTCATCATTGTACTGAAACAACATTCATTATTGCCAGTGCTTTTCTAGGGAAACAAAATGTGACAGCCAGAGGTGGTTCTCCAAATTTTTAACTAGAGGTGGCCACAATATGTTGTTAATGTGCGCACTGTCAGGATCGGCCCGTCCTGCCCCCTTCAGTTGGTCGGGTTTCCTATTTAGCCAGCTGGAGTCACTGGTCATCCCATTCTGCGTATCCCCCAAGCCTTATGTGCTTCATAGTCCATAGTTCATAGTGTGTATTCTGCTTCCTGGACCACCATATGGCTCAATGGGCTCAGTGGGTGGCTCTTAAGCATACCCCCTCGTTCTTTTGTGTTTTCTTGGTTTATCACGAGTTACCTGTCTGTAGTATGTCCAGTTTCAGATTACAGAAGTTGTCTTGAGGTCACATCGAGCTGTTAAAGAATTCTAACTATTTCACTTATTCTGAAGTTTCAGCATTTGTCAACTCTAATGTTTTCCTACAATACATAGGTATGCCTTTTGGAGTGAGAAATGCACCTCATACCTTTCAAAGGTTTATGAATCATGCATTCGCCAGTGAGTGATTGTGAAGCTAATTTATACAATGTTTTATTCTCCTGACTGGGAAGAGCACCTATCAGCCTTGGTAATGGTACTGTATTTGATCAGATAGATGAAGCATCGTTATCCTTGAATTTAAGCATGTGCCTTCTGGAGGACTGCTGTCACTTAGGAAAACAGGTTATCCAAGGTCTAGCACATCAAAACTGACCAGTATTACTGGGGTGCAGGACAGATTTTGGGAGGGGGGGTGGACCAAGCAATGAGCAATGAGTTGTCCAACCATACTTGATGAGGCATTTGGCAAGATTTGGGCTAATGGTTTAATACATTAAACATTTTGATTGGCACTGATTAACATACATACATTGTTGCTTTGTTGTCTGGTATGAAGTTGCCAATCACCCACAAACAACTATTGGACAACAGTCTATTTAACAGATAGCCTTCTCTACAAGGTATGGCAAGTTTAAATTTACTGAGCCATAGTATTCTGTAATGTTGCACATTATGTGAGCACACATAGATTTATTGCTTTATTCTAACAGACATAATTTCACATTAGGTCAAATGAAGTATTTAGCTTTGCTGCAGTAACAAATTGGCCTATTTTAAATATTGGAAAAATTATATTGACAATTGTATTCAACATAGGCTTGGTATAGGCTATAAAGAATGTTTTCTATTTGAAAGAACGCTGTGATAGATCTTTCTTTTTTTTCTGTATTGCATCCCGGACAACTTATGCAGCTCAGTTATCAACTGTTGATAACCGATTGTTCAGGACCTAAAATCCACAAAGGTGGAACACAAACAACGCATGAAGTCAGCACAAAAATACGGCAAGTGCAGAATTTTTTGAATAAAATCAAAGTGACATCAGTGTTAGAGTATTTATCCCTAATTAACATGGTAGGCCGTCATGGAAGTGAAGATTTTTAACGCTTTGTGTAGGCACTTCTGCCAACAAATGGAGGGAAAAGGAGACCTTGGGAACGTCTGTGTACAGGCATAGAGATACATGTGTGTGTAAGTGGACTCCTACCTGCAGCAACCACATGCTGTGTGGAGTTTGTGATGGTCAACAGTTTGAGTTCAAACATTTAGATATCCAACCCTGTTTAGGGATGCAACTTATTTATTTTTTTTCTCTCAAATGTGGGGGGAAGGATCAGGGTCCCTATATAATTGGGGGTTCCCCCTGCTGTCTGCATCCCTGGCTATTATTGAATTCCCAGTGCCTACTATTAAAAGCAAGTGTGGAAGGAAAATTGGACATTGGTAGGCCCGGTAGGGAAGGCATATTGGGTCTGGTATGTTTTAGGCCTTAAGCGAAAAGGGATTGTTTTGAATATTGTGTAACCTCGCTCTGCGATAGCTGTCTGCGGTTTGTTCTGCAGACCCTGAAGAGAGATTGGACCTTGGAGAAATAGACAGCGCAAGAAAGTAGACAGAGCAAAGGGGGGGAGAAACTGTCTGCAGGAAGGGACGTGAAGCTGCCCCAACTGGTGCACAAAGAGTTATAGTTATAAAATAGTTGCAGTAGACAATATACAATATGTTACGCGGTAGTTCAAATGTATAACTGATTGTTACATTAATCATGTTACTAATCATATGTTAACCATGTATTTGCAGTGATTAAATGACAATATGTCAATGTGTTAATCATCAATCGATAAAATACCCAAACATTAACAATGATTCAATGTCCTATAATCAATATCTATATACAGGACCTTAAGTGGGAGATGAACATCTGTTCTCTCATCAAAAAAGCTCAACAGAGAATGTTCTTCCTGAGGCAGCTGAAGAAGTTCAGTCTATGATGGTGCACTTCTACACTGTCATCGAGTCCATCCTCACCACCTCCATCACCGTCTGGTACCCTGCTGCCACTGCCAAGGACAAGAGCAGACTACAGCACATCATTCATTCGGTTGTATTGAATCATGCCATAGGAACAGTTTCTTCCCCACCACGGCCTGCCTCATGAATAAGGCCAGGAACACTCGCTCAAATACTATTTCCTCATCCTAGTACAAGCATATACTCTCCTAAATATGCATATATTTTCACTACTGTATCATATTCCACATTCACTGACTATTTATATTAGTACCTGTACATACTCTATGTTTATATATTTATATATTAACCACTTCATCTTTCGTTGTCTGGCACCAACCACCAAAACAAATTCCTTGTATGTGTGAACGTACTTAGCAATAAACTCGATTCTGATTCTGAAATCTCAAGTAGAATCTAGCAGTCAAGACAAATTCTGGTAAATTGAGCAAAATGGGTGGATTTTACCTTGCTACCAAAGTGAACCAATAGAGCAGGAGCATTATGTTTGTTATACGTTTGAGCTTGGTCTGTTGGTGTTTTGTGACCAATCAGAATTTAGAAGTCCTTATAGGGAATTGGGAGTTATGGTTTATCAACTGGTTGCTCTTTGTGCTCGAGGTTACTTGGTACTGAGTGCCAGAGAATGACGGGAGCACTTGGCTAGATTGTTCGAATAAAAGAGATTACTTTACTCACCAACTGAGAGGTCCAGAGTCTTATTCTAAGTAGCTCAACTAGAGTTATCAAAGAGGTTGATTTATACAAAGAGGTTGATTTTTCTACAACACAATCTATGGTAATGCCTTGTATAACAGGTTGCTGTCAAAATATTCCAGACAGATCAACAGATTTGCTCAGGACTCAAACTTTTGAGTGGACATATGAATGTTGAATGTCAGTTTGTGTTTGATTCTGTGAAGTTCTGTGTATTTCTCTCTGGTATTTATTACCTTAATTTTGAGTTACCATTCAAGTTAGAGATGGATGCTAGTCTTATGGTTTTTGTGGCTATTTTAACCTTGGAGGATAAGGCTGGAAATGTTCATCCTGTTTACTCATTTTCAAAGAAATTTTATAAGGATCAACAAAAGGATGAATGAGGTTGATATTGAATCAAGCTCCTTGCCGATGACAGCATATACTGATCATGATCCTTCATTGTTCCAGGATTACATGCATGCTACCAACTAATTGCAGTGGCAGGACCAGGGAGACGAGAGATCAGGGAATGCAGGGTTTATTTGGAATCTATCCAAATGCAGGACACAGGAACATGTTATAACGTTAATGGCACAAATGGGGAAACAGACTTGAATGTGGACTGAAATACACAAGACTAATGGCAGGAAACGTAGAACAGCTGGTAAATGTAGGGATTCCATATGAGGTTAATGAGGGGGGGCGTGGCACACAGGAGGATCATATGAGCCGGGCGTGACAGAACCCCCCCAAAGGTGTGCACACTGTGCGTGCCTAAGGGGAGCAAAGAGACAGGACAGAAGACCTGGAAAACAAAACAAGACCATTGACAGGACATCGGGAACAGGACGGACACACAGAACAGGCACAGGGACAACAAGCTAGACAACCACTGACAAACCACAGGGAAGGCGAACAGGCACAGGGTCACAAAGCAAGGAGACACAGGGGGAACACCAACGGAGGAATGAAGGGACCAGGAGTGAACGAAGGCAAAACAGAGGGATGGTGGAGCAGACACAGGAGGCTGGAAGGTAAAGGTTGGGGGATAACGGGGAGCCCGAGGGAACACCAGCGGGCGAGAGGCGGCAGCTGTAGGGGGCGCAGGTGACCGTGAGGCTGGAGCTAGAGGGACCCACGGCGAAAAAAAATATGTCTTCAGCTAGGAACATCCCCTCCAGGATGCCCCAGTTTCAGCTCGCCAAAGCTCAGGCTTCGGGATCTTCCCTGACCTTGGGCGGGGCGAGCCAGTACGTAACCTCGTCTACCAGACCAAGGTAGCGATCCTCGGTCAGAGGGGTACCTTTTCTCGGAGTTGTGTCATTCGGTTACGATGGGAAACGCGGAAGCAGAACCAGGGAGACGAGTGATCAGGGAATGCAGGGTTTATTCGGAATCTATCCAAATGCAGGACATAGGAACACGTAACATTAATGATACAGCTTGGGAAACAGACTTGAACATGGACTGAAATGCATGAGACTAATGGCAAAAAACGTACAGCAGCTGGTAAACGAAGGGATTCCACACAAGGTTAACGAGGAGGATCGTAGGAGCGGGGCGTGACATTAAGGCCTTTGAAATGTTATTCAAGCCCTAAACTGGCAAAATAAGGCCGCTAAACTGCGCATCCCTTTAACTCTGTAAAATCTGCAAGCTCACCATTATACAAACATGGTACAGAACTACAGCCCCTGCATAGACTGCATGTGTAAAAGCTTCAGGGAAAAAGGCCATCCAGACCGATGAAGTCCAGTTATAAGTGCTTCTTAATGGCACAAGTCGAGATGTAATGGATTTTAAAATGACCATGGTGTGAAATGAAAGGTGTTTAATTATTATCTTTGTATTAATAACCCACATTGGTTTCACTGGTTATTTTTACTTGTTGTACCTCAGTACCATAGTAGATAAGCTTTTCATCCTCTTAAGCCATTTAAGCCTGTGACTGGATTTGTTTGTTGTATATTGGAGATGAAGATAATTATGTGAAAAATCAGTAATCAAAAAGAATGGTATAATGTAACTCACTGTTTTTTAGAAGGGACTATTGCTGTGAAAGCTAGTTTGCAAAATAATAGCTTCAGTATTGACTGTCTGTGTCCAAAACATTTTTTTCATGGTGTTTTCCACGGAATTATTAAGGCATGTATGTGGAACTTTTAAAATCAAATATACAACCAAATTCATTATTCATTATGTGTCATTAAATATTCTAATTTACATTTGCATTTTGTCATATTTATGTACAATTTAGCAAAGCTAAGCAATGGCGCTGCTCTAAAATGAGACTTTCTATTTTCTAACATTGACAATTTAAAACTTTAAAAGGTTACACCACTCACCTGTAAACAAGCTACAGACAGCCATAGGTCAAGCAGAGGCAATGCATCTTCATTTTTGTTGAATTCTACACAGGCAAGATAAGCCAATCGGCACAAATTGTAATACAAGTACAACACCCAGTAGATGTTTAGCTACCTTGAGTGCCACCCCTGGGCAGCTGTAATTTACAGCTAAATGCAACATTGCACAGAACATTACACAGTAAATGTGAGGCTTCTGCATTAAACACCACCAACAAGAACAGCAACAAATATTATAATCATGATGATAATGACAGCTTGTTAGATTATTAACTATTATTAAATGGCACTTAGTATAAAGCTATTACTTATGTATTAACCGCAAACAAAACTTTAGTTGCATACTGCTCTCATGTTCATTCATCAATGAATCATGACGCATCTTTGTCACGATAAATCTTTGTCAGCTACTGAAGGAACTGATAAGGCACTGCTGAATGAAGAAGTAATGAATTACACAGGCGACGCACTGATGAAATGTTTGTTCATTAATGAATCATGACGCATCCTATCTCAGGTAGCTGCTATATTTGTTCATGGTTTGTACTTAAACTGGGTGACCTCTAAGTGTTTATGCCCCTCAATTAAAGTGTTACCAGATTGTTAAATGTGTGTTCCCCACCAGATGTTTTAGATATTGTTATAAATAATGAAATTTAACATACAGAATCCCCACAATTCACTTAAGTGTAAAATACGTACCCCGAGATGGTTCATTGGTCCTGCATGGCTGACGGATGCTGGATACCTTGAGTTATTGCGCAACTGATCGGTGACTGGCTATATAAAGCATCTCGCATATAAAGCAGTTTTTATAGGTCGATGGCAGCCGCGGGCTCATACTTACACTAATATTCAATACAGGATTTGTTCACGGTTTCTCCGTCGCCCATGAGATTGTTCTTAAACGCTTTGACCCCAAACGGAAAAAAATACAGCTTTAGTATATATCCTCATTGGTTTATGCATATAATGGATATGTTTAATTTCCCTTTTTTTCTAAGTTACCACGCCAATTAATTATTAGATTCCAAGTACATGAATTTCCTTGAGATCTGAGCATCGGGAAATATATCTGAGCAATGTAACATTTGCTGAAGTGTAATCTTACTATTGATTCGATACGGCAATTACTAGTAATAACTTCGGCTATTAAGTATAAGCCAATTTGAACTTTTTGTCGAAATCCCGGCACTTGTCTACCGATGGATACATTTACCATTGCGGTGAATGGTGTCTCGCACACGGAGGATGGAGTAACACCGCATGATCCCTTTGTTGCTCCACTTAAATCCATCGCTCCTTGGAACTTCAAATTATTGGCAACGCTGATGTTTATTGTCACGACTTTATCTTTGTCTGAAAATTTCACAGTAATGCTGGTTACCTTTAAGTTCAAACAATTAAGACAGCCTCTGAATTATATCATTGTTAATCTGTCTGTCGCGGATTTTCTCGTGTCCCTTATCGGTGGGACCTTAAGTTTTCTCACGAACGCGAATGGCTATTTCTTCTTGGGAAAATCAGCTTGCGTCGTGGAAGGATTCGCGGTCACGTTTTTCGGTAAGAAACGTTTAATTGTTTTGCATTTGACATCAGTGCGACTAAGACGGCTTTCAGTTTGCGGATTTACGCTATTTCGCGTAGTGTAATATGAGTATTACGTGCTTTTATACCTCTCTGGTGAACTTTTGTGAAAGATATAGGTGTCATCTCCACAAACATAATATTTCTGGCGAAAAGGTGATTTTTACATTTAAGAGGTCATAATTACATTAATATAGTTGACAAAGTATACATGCCAATGCAACCAAGAATAATACAAGCTAAAATAAAATCCAGTGTGACAGCATGAAGTTCTAGATCAACATGATAACTTAAAACACGTCGCCTAGATGCAGTTACACTATATCACGCTGTCAAGGTATCGGCTATGCAGTTATGATAACTGTTGAATTAATTGATTAAAAATGTATTCAAAAGTTTTTATTTATTTATGACAACATTCAACTTTTCCAAAGCCCTTGTCCTAATTGGTAGTTGTTTGTGAAAATATTCACAAAAATATTTTTGTCCATTATTTGACTAAATTAATTGCTTATTTATTGGATACTGAAGTGTATGGCTTATATAATTTATAACTAAAGCTCCGTTGACCCAGCTTGAGTCGGAGCTAAAGCATATTGGGAGAGAGAGAGAGAGAGAGAGAGAGAGAGAAACAATTATTTCAGCATATCCTGTTTTCGCCACATTAAATATGCGGGAAAATAACATTAGATTTTCTGTAGGATGGGTGCTCTAATCTGTGCACCATTTTTACATTTTGTTTTTTTCATAAGTCAACAAGATCTTACCTAGTAAAGGTAAGTAAATGTAATAAAATAAGACATTTGTTTGATAGCAGCACGATTCTATGTAATGTCTTCTCTCTATGCTCTGTGATACATTCTCTCCCTCAATAGGAATAGTGGCTTTGTGGTCTCTGGCTGTACTGGCCTTTGAACGGTTCTTAGTAATCTGCCGTCCACTGGGGAATGTTCGCCTGAGAGGGAGACACGCCACACTGGGTCTCTTATTTGTCTGGACATTCTCCTTCATCTGGACCATTCCTCCTGTACTTGGCTGGAGCAGCTACACTGTTAGCAAAATTGGTACCACTTGTGAACCCAACTGGTGAGCCTTAGAATATCTTACAGACCCTATTTATGATGAACCTGTTGGTCTTATGTTAATTATTCAAAGCTTTCCCTGCTGCCGTTGCTTCAATTTCCTTGCATGAAGAGAAATTATGCAGTGAGATACACAGCTACGATATATCTAGTATCTAATGTCAATTTTAGATTAAAATAAGTTCTGTATAAACATTATGCCATTAACCAATTTCCTTTGAAATGCCTGAAACAAAATCTAATTCAGTTTCACTATTACTCACCTTTCTGTCATACAGTTTCTCTAAATGGAAATGTCACCATTCTTTAATGGTATACAATAAGAAACATAGAAAAGACTATTACTAAAAATTCGGGATGCAAATTCCTATTCTGAAATGCACATGTACGCATGCACACTATCTGCTGCTTCTGTCACGGTGTCTGCCTTCACTTGAAAATTCCACAAATGATTAAATTTAAATAATCATTAGGTGGATGTTTCTTATCATTGTGGGAATTCTCCATTTATTTCTATGGGCATAACCCTTATCTTAACTGTGACAACCCTAACCTTAACCACAAGTGACCAAACAAGATGCAAGACTTTGGACATTATAGTTATAGACTTATGGATTTTATAGTTTTTTGATTGCGGTCACACATCTGTGTACAACTGAAGTTTATATCGTGGGGACCCCCCGACACACACGCACACACCATGGGTGATTTTGAGATATTAGTTCACACATGCATGCTGCATGTTTTGGACTGTATGACCTGGAACATACCCATCTTACATGATTGCATGCATATGTGTCCTCTGTCTGCGTTGCCTGGCATAGGATCCACACTACCCCTTGGTTCTGTCCAGGATAAGTGGTTGGAAGATGGATAGATAAATGAACACTTCATTTTTCCATTCTAAGGAGATTTTTTCCATGATTCATTATTATATCAATCTGACTCCTGCAGATGGAGTCATCACATTGATGACACATGCAGAACTGGGAGGGAGAAGATTCATCTAATAAAAAGATACACTTTAGGTCCATAAAGACACAAGCTCATTCCTGCATTCATCAATATACTTTTAGAAAAAAATAAAAACAGACTCTTTCATGTTTTAATGTATGTCTGCGTTAGTTACATTTTGGTAGGCAGGTGCTTTATTTAAAGATGAAAAACTGAAAACGATGAAAAGTTAGATACTGTAAAAAATTTACAGTAATTTAGTTCCTCTGTTTGCTTTATTCTTCTAGGTATTCTGGAGATTATTCAGATCACACCTACATTATCGCTTTCTTCACAACATGCTTCATCATGCCTCTTGGAGTGATCTTTGTCTCCTACGGGAAGCTAATGAGAAAACTGAGGAAGGTAAGTTCTAAATAAAGACATGTTAAGGTCACAAGCTTCATTGTCATGGTAGAATGAAAACTAGAACAGTAAATGAAAAAAAAACAAGATGTTGCATAGAATGGTCATGCAAAAGCTCAACAAGGATTTACATTTAAATGTTAGTATTGCTTCAGTAAAGCATAAGACTGGTAGTGTTGTGGACTAAATTGTGATGTTAGAAGCCTCATTTGACATCCACATGTCACAAACCTGTCAAGTTTTATTGGCACCATTTCTGCAGATAACTCGTGTCTCATTTTAAAGGTGTCTAATGCTCATGGCAGACTGGGCAATGCAAGGAAGCCAGATCGGCAGGTGACGCGCATGGTTGTGGTGATGATTGTAGCCTTCATGGTTGGCTGGACACCTTATGCTGCCTTCTCAATCGTGGTTACGACCTGTCCCACCCTCCATCTGGACCCCCGTCTTGCTGCAGTTCCTGCATTCTTTGCCAAAACAGCTGCTGTCTATAACCCAGTCATCTACATCTTTATGAACAAACAGGTGACCTCCTTTTCCTGGTCAGGTCATTCCTGTGGGTCCGTGGGCTTCGTGAACATTGTGTGCTTACATACCCCAGCATCATCACCCAGTTTTAATACACTGCATTTTCTTTAAGGACACACTTCTTACTGAATGTTCATGAAATTGCAGACAGTAACTTTTTCTCAGCCATGTATACAGCTGTATATTTTACTGGAAAATGTATTTCTTGCTAAATGGGTAGGCTACTATTGCATGATCCTGTCAGGGCATGAACACCTTAAATACTATTAGGACAACATTTATAAAGTAATTTTTAAAAATAATAAGAATCCTTCTGAGACTGTAACTCATGGCAGGTACATGACCTTGATAGGACGTATGCTATATATGTGTATTTATGTATAATTAAATTCTCTAAGAATGAATATTTCATAATCTGCCAGCTCTGAGCCAGCATTGTTTTCGGTTCTGAAAAAAATAGTACTTTTACACTGATATGCTAACAGTGTCTTTCTGGACATCCAGCCCCTTTCAATACATTTGTCTTTATCTCAGAACTAAATGTCTTACATGCTTTACAGTTACCCAGAGCCCATAATGGAATTCAAATGTATTCACCAAGGTTGTAGTAAAATCCATCAATATTAAACCACCATGTGAAACAGAGAATCTGCCGAGTTACACTGACTGATGTAAACGCAGCTGCTAAGAACTTACCATTATAATAATGTTAAATTTCTGAATGAAAATTATTCTTTTGGATTAAAGATTTAATGATCACTGACTCTTGCAACTGTAGTGTAAGAGCAGGCTATTAAACTATGTCAATATTTCTCTTAATACAATACTAGTTATTGTATGAATAAAATTATATTTTAAATAGAATTAATTCACATTGTACCCATCGAAAGTCATTACCAGGTGCACAGTGCTGAACATTTATATCCCAGTGCAGAGAAACAATGACTTATGTATCTGTATTTGAGAACAAAGACAGCAGGTGAACATAATTTCATTAGTAATTTTATACCTGAGAAAATGTGTTATGTTTCATTCATGTTTTAAAGATCAACATTGTTTCCATCTTTTGTTCATGTTAGACCAAATTTTAATGACGCAGAGGAAGGTAATATGGTAAATTAGCAAAGTGCAGGCATTTAATTTGAATACACATCTTAAATGGTTGATGCACAAGCTGGATAATCTTCTAACACTTACAGTGAGAGGAGTAAGAAACATGAAGGCAATGCTTATTTTCTTCTCTCTTCTGGTTATAAATTGTCTCTCAATATTCTATAAAATTCTGCTAGCAGGACAACAACTATTACCTTGTCTTAGAACTTCCAGGCTTCCTAAACTCTCTGCTATAGTGTGAACTTTTAGGTTCAGCTTTCAGTGGAAATGGTAAAAATCAATGATTATTTCTGATATCGCAAGTAGCCTGTCTTCAGCTGTAAATGACACTTGTGTGCAAGCAGAATTCAACTGCATTGACTTAAAAAAATTCAAGCCATTCATTTTTCCTGACTTCTGAGCCAAGCAAGAGTCCTAAAAACAAGTAGTAATATTACGCTGTTCACGTACCAGAAGAAGGGGTGTAGCTGTTTATACAGTACAGTACTCTGTAAAAGTCATAGACTCCCAAAGAAAATTGTGTTTTAATTATGTTGGTGCAAAAACCATACAACATCTGAAATTACTGTACTCAGTGGCCATTTTATTAGGCACAACCCAGTTTTTGTGTTTTTTAGCTGTAGAACTTCCCTTGACTGGATGTTTTTCTTTCCTTTAATACTAGCAGGGTTCTTATTAAAATACTTAGCCAGCCCTCTTGACGCTGTATTTATTGCTGTATTTATTCATTTGCAGCTACTCAAATCACTGTAGAAGCAGACTGACTATTAGCGAAGAGGTATGCCAAATAAAATGGCCACTTAATATGTATGAGCTAATTTTTAAATTTTAACTACATTTAGTTCATAGTTCATAGATTCAGAATGCTGGTAATGAGTAGAAATTCTTAAGTGAAGTATTTTTGTTGCAGATTTGTACGTTTCATTTGTGTTTCTGTGTATGTCTGTTAAATTAATGCATGTTCTTGCTTACTGGTCTGTTCAAACTCTTAATATTTACTGTTTGCAGGTAACATCATAATTAATGCTAATAGGGTCTTGGTCAATACTACACTGCTTATCTTTACTCTATGAGTAAACGTCACTCTATGATTTATGGTTACAGTTATTGTTGTTGACTAACCTGCAATGGTCTGTGTCCTTCGCAGTTCCGGACGTGTCTTATTCAGCTGTTTAAATGCAGTGGGGACACCGTGGAGCCGAACCCTAACCAAACCGTGGACAGAGGGGGCGGGACTGGTGAAAACAATACAGGAGAGATATCCGCCATTGCGGCCCGGATCCCCATGGCAGAGGATGCCGCGCAGATGGACAGGAAGTCCAGCGACTGTGGTTCTTTTGGTCAGCTTCCCGTACCTGAGAACAAAGTCTGCCCAATGTAGCGGTAAAACCATACAGGCCACCATGCTCACCAACCAGCTGTGTCATCTGTGTGGACAGCACTGCGTTTTCTCCCAGTCTAAAGGTATCCAATTAAAAGTTTCTGAATTTCTGAATAATCCAACTACAAAAGAGAAGAAGTAAGTGGCCAAAATAAAGTTTGTACCTTTAATTGCTGGGTCAGCCTAAAACGAGCAAAGCGCAGTGCTCATAATGGGGTCGCAAACATCCAGAAACTTCTTGTGTGACATATTAAAATAACTCATTCTGAAACCACAGCTGTAATTAAATGACCATTTTACCTTAAGAAAAAAAACGCACTGGGAGTTCTTGCTTAATCCCCAAATATAACTCTGCCCCAACACTGGTCATCTTGGAAAATAATGGGAGATAGAAGGCTTTGAAATTTAACTACCGCAAAAGCAAATGGTATAAAGTTTTTTTTCCCCGTCTCACTCCTTTTCCTTTTGAAGAAACCATTAATTTTCACAGTATTAGAAGGATTTTGGTTCCTAATCTGAACTGAACTGATTAGTTAAATCCTGGACATTTTACATGAATAAACTGTGTGCAACATGCGCTAGCATTAGCATACCAGTATGGATAGTAATTCTCTTCCTAGTAAGTTTTGTAGGATGAATTAAATCTATGGAGAAAATTAAACCAACACGTCTTGGTTTGTAATTTTCAAATAAATAACGTGACATTTAGGAAAAACACATGGTAAGTAATATTTGCATTGTATATTGAGGGTAACTTTGTGACCATCGCCATGCACAAATGAAACATTGCAAGGAAGCTTACAGATTTATATTTTTTGTTTTAGTCAGGTTTCATGAGTAGAAGTAAAGCTTGCTGAACTGGATTTTAATGACTGAGGCTTCAGGAAAAATTGTGCCGAATGAACAATAAAGCCATTTTAATAAAGAAATAATTTTATAAAAAGTTGCCCAACAAAAAAAGTGTGATCATTTAAACCTGAACAATGATTAGGCTTTAACATCGTTTAGAAACATGCATTCTATAATAATGGGTAATAAGTATAATAGGTTGGGTCTAACAGCAATTCAGGTGTTCCAGACAAAACGTGGACTGTCTGGGGAGGATTTGCGCACTTCTCTAAAAAGATGAGGTTCCTGATGTATATTTTAGCATATTAGATACATATAGTCTGCTGATGAAAATTTTTTAAAGCTTAAGTCACTTTCTGTCATCTATAGGAAAAATAGGAAAAACGCAAAACATAAAAATATCTTGATTTCATTTTCTGAAATGTTTGTGAGAAAATGGCATTAAAAATGCACACAATGCAATAATAAATAATTTACTCATGATGTATGAATGTCTGATTCACCAGAAGTTTCCAGTAGGGCTTCCTGGTGAGAAAGTATTCCCACTCTACTGAGCAGTTCCCCAAAGTTCCTTAGACTACCTGACAGCTTCACTAGGGCAGTTCAGTTCAGCACAGCCTTCCTAGGGATTTTAAGACATCGGGGACTGAGCTCGGCAGCATGGTTGTTAAAACACCTGAGATTCATTTGGCGCTTCGGGCCTGAGTGCTCCAGGCTAGTGACGTGTCTGCCGGTCAGTGGGGGCTTTGAGTCCCACCACTGCGTTTCTGTGTGGAGTTTCTCCCTGTGTCGTGTAGACTGCCTCCAGCAGTCAAAATACATGCAGTTAGACTGAATAGTGTCTCTAAAAATTGTCTGTAGTATGTGTTCCCTGCTTCTTGGAATTGGGTCTGTGGCTTTCTGTGACCCTCACTGTCTGTAGTATGTGTTCCCTGCTTCTTGGAATGTGGCTTTCTGTGACCCTCACTGGCTGGAAGATAGCTTTAAAGCAACTTAACTTATTACCACGTTTTCCTACTTGAAAGGTCAGTATATCTTGCCACAGAGTAGTCATGGTGGGTGCTGCTCAGATCTCACACCTATGTACTGTAAATAATGTACCACATTATTAGTAAAATGAGCTCTTCTCATTTCTTCAAGATATAAGCTTTCGAGTACTTACATTTTCAAAAGAAGCAGACTTTGCTTTGCTCATTTTGTTCAAGATAATATCAGACCACATTGTGGCCAGTTAATTTTGTAAGCCTATGTATTGTATTTTAGGGTTAAGGCATAGCATATAGATCTATTCAAATGGGCTGTCATTCATCCATCTCTATTCCATTCAGTTTATCGGTAAAAGCATGCCATGAGCCCAGAATGCACACTGCACAAGAAACACCAATGGGATGCCAGTTCATTGAAGGGCACATACTTGTAGAATTTAAAGATTGCAATTCACTTAAATGCGATTGGTATAGTTTTTTTACCGCAGGAACCAGAGTTCCTGAAGGAAAACCATGAGAACATACAAACTTCACCCAGACAGAACGAGGAATAAAACCCTCAGTGGAGGCAGTGTGAGAACAGTGACTGATTCTGATACCTGTACTCACCAGGGTGTGGCATACTGTGTGCTGCGGCAGTCATTTTGTCCATCCATTTTCTGAAACTATTCAGGGTTGCAGAGGGTCCAGACCCTATCTCAGAGGTTACAGGTGCAAGGCAGGGAACAGCCCAAGACACGGCACACAATTTGGCAATTCTAATTTACCTAGACACAGGACACAAGCTTGGTAGAGGCTCAAACCCTGGTCCCAGAGGTATGAGGCACTGATGCTAACCACTACACCACCCCTGTCATTTTGCATGTAGTATTAAACATTTCTGTCAGTTGTGCCACAGTAGCTTTTCTGTCACTCTGTACCACACGGAACAGCCTCTGTTTCCCCCACGCATTAATGCAACAGTCCGCCCGACAGTCTGTTGCCAGTTTGCGGTTTTTCCTAACTCCGACCAATTTCAGCAGGTACTTACCACCACTGACCAGGAGCACCACACAAACCTTGTCGTCTGGCCAGGACAATTTGTCCCTTGTCCACGTCACTCAGATCTTTATGCTTGCCCATTTATCCTGTATCCAACTCATTGCCTAATATATCCCTGACACTGACTAGCAGAGTTGTTCAGATAACCATCGTTCATGTCACCTGTGGTGTCACCTGTGTATGTCTTTAAGGGAGCACTATATGTAACATGGGAAAAGAAGCATGCCAATGAACGTGTGCTAATGCAAATAGCAAATAACGGACCATTTCATTTACATGTCTGTATCTTGAATAGAGAGCAAGATGGGACATGTGAAATCCAATCTCTCCATAGAGATGAATAAAGTGTTACTACTACTGTATTCCCCAACAGGTCCACTTATTAAATTGAAGTTTGGCCAGGGAATTACTCTTTATGCCTCTGGCACGTGTAATAAATTCTTAAATATCCTATGAATCATAATTTATTGCACATGGTCAGACACAGAATTCATCACTCCATCATGTTTAGGACTTCGCCTTCATTACTGCGGTCAGCTTCATTATCACGCTAGCCAAACCCAAGCTGGGTATGCTTCCTATTGCAGCCTTCAATAAAAAAATGTCAAATTGGGACACTTTAGTAAGTACTTTTCATCAAATATTAATAAATTAATCAGTTTGAGCCAGCCCTTGGCAAGTGGGTATGTTATTCCATCACCAGAAGCCAAGTTTCTGAAGAGGAAATCGTCTACCAATTTGGAATCCTTTGATTAAAAGTCAGGCAAATATAACAGTAAACATTTGAGCATGGAGGATTAACAGCTTATGCATAATTACATTTTTATGCATGTTCTCAAATTTCAAAATTAGAGCAAGTCATTCACCCTTTTTAATTACGCAAACCAGTTTGTTTTTGTCAATACCAAGTGAAAAGACATGTTATACTGTAGTTGTAAAAGATAATCCATTATCACTTGAACTACCTCAATGTAAATACAAGCATAGATATTCAGGTGGGATCCACTGTATTAGGTACACCTAGCTAGTACAGGTAGAACCCACTGTATTAGGTACACCTAGGTGGTACTGGTAGGACCCACTGTATTAGGTACATCTAGATAGTATGGGTAGGACCCACTGTATTAAGTATACCTAGGTAATACAGGTAGAACCCACTTTTGCCTCCAGAGCAACTTCATTCTGTGCACTTTCTACAAGCGTCAATGCGTTTAGCCATTCTCCTCTGATCTCATTAAGAAGCTATTTTCAGTAACAAAGCTGCATTGTGTTTTTGTGTACTGCACAAGCCGTATATTAACTAAGTCACATACTAAAATTATACAAAACAGGTTTGAACCCCCCTGAATATGTTAGCTATGGATGAGGCACAAAGCCAGTTTCCTCTTTGACCCTGTACATTTACTGTAATGCAATGTGTATGTAGTTGCAGCATGATTCACTGCTTGGAGCAGCTGGAATGTGTTAACATGCAGATTTAACAAATAAATTGGACAGATAATACATGTGTAATTAATATAGCACATGATTATTTTTTGCAGTTTATTTCCATGCTACAAGAGACGTAACTTTCATATAAATTACACATCAAAAATGCCTGGAGACAAGAAAAGTGTCTTACAAAATAAGCACTGCCTAGGTACTTAACAGCTAATGAAATTTATGCCTATACTGTACCCAATTCAAACTAATCTATTGGCAAATTATACTCAAGTGCACCTTTTTTATGGTTTTATTCGAAACATTCTCACAGGAGGTCATATTCTGGACCTTGGGGCAAACTTTGAAATTTTAGCATAATTCTGTAACCTTGCATTAAACTTGCTGCAGAACAGAGAACAGAGAGCAAGTATGAACTAACAAGGCAGGTACAAAAATGTATGTGTGGAAGGATGGATATTGAAATGCACGAACAGAAACACATGCAGTAAGAGGTAAAAATCAATTACACAGTCAGTTTTTTTTATATTTAAGTTGTCAAACATGTTCACAGCCATTGGATTTGTTTGTGTAGTCAGTGGTATTACGGTGTTTGACAGAACGCTCAGTTTCAAACAGATATTGGATTGAGTGTGACTTCAGCCTTCTAACAGCCAGTTGACATCTGTAAGCATATTTTTTTTTCTGTTTAAATAACACAGGTAACTGGCCAATGCTGAAACATCTAAATTAAATGTAAGGTACCTCATTGAGATGGATATGGAGATTGTGAAATGACACAGAAACACGATATTTTTGAATATAAGTGAATTAGAAAGTGAATTGGAAAAGGTTACAATTTATGTGTCTAAATGTACTAAATGCTTGATATAGATAAAAAGTGTGTCATGTTACCACTAAATTTGGTAGCCCATAGACGACATAGTTGAAAGCCCAGGGAGAAACAGAGACATTATTCTGAGCTTTGGAGTTGGCATTACTCTGCTTACTCATTTCAGGAAGCTCTGACGACATGGCAGCTGCAAGACAAGCAAACAATGAAAAGAATTATTTTCATTAAAATCAACCAGATTTAATTAGAGAACCTGAACTTTGGGCAACATGTTAACATTTTTCATATCCATTTGCACAATGTAAGCCAAAAAATCATCAGAACTAATATAATGAAAGAAACATAATGTTCAGGAAGGTGTAAGATACTTGGGAATTATTTTAACCTGTGTCTCTCAAGGAATATGTTCATGTGAAATCCAGAGATTCAATTTGAACAAAAGAACATTCTGTTCATGTTCTCTACCTCCGTGATCTGTAGGTACCATACTTCCATCAATGGAAAAATTTTGGGCTTCATATCTTCGAAGATCATGGACTGTCTGGCCTGAAGTCATTCCAGTCTGCAAAAGGTCTACACCAAAAATAGAGAGTCTCTTGGCATTTTTACTTTTATGATTGCATTCACAGATCTTTGTGGGGTGCATTAAACAATTGTTGCTTGGTATTTGTGATGGCCAGAGACGGCCACACAATGGTAATATGGTAACCCCGCCTTGACCCTACTTGAATATGTTTTACCCAGGTTTCATTTATATGCATTTATACATGGTTTGGTTTTTCATCACCATTTTCATGAAACACACAAGGAACATTTAATCAATTTTATTTGTCAGGATGTTCATTTAACAAGGTGCGGTTCTGTCAACATTCATGTGTGTTTATATTCTTAAGTTGCGGTTACTTGGAGGAGTGGAACAGCTGGAATTTGTGCATGCATTTTTTTGGTCTGAAGGGCAAACATTCTAGATCATCAGGGTTCCCTTTAAATTCCCGTCTGCGGTACCAGCGAGAGCCCACAGTAGAGGGATGGGGAGTTGGGATTTGGCATAATTGTTTATTATGTTCCAGTTAACATTTTTGATTTAGGTTTCCTTTATAAAATTGTTTGTACAACAATTGTGGCTAAATGTTATGGGGTTTATGGATTTATTGGTGTGTAGGTGTAAATGTTGTGGTAGTGTTTCCCTCTTGTGGGGGTTGCTGGACGGATCACCCAGTTTATACGTTTCCCCAGTGTTATTTGTTAGGTCAGTTATGTTCAGTGTACAGTAAGTTGAGTTATGTTATGCTTTAATTTTGATTCATTTTGTTTGGTTGACCTCATTTTATTGGACCCAGGATTTTCCTTTATTGGATATTCTTTTGTATTTTGATGATTTCTGGGTTTTCAGTAAATTTTGGGTTAGTAGCAAATTCTGTGCCCCTGTGTCTGCTTGCTGGTCCCTCACGGTACTGTGGTGTGATATTCCTCAGTTTTATTAGCCAGTTTTACACGAAAATTACACAGTCAATGAATGTCTTGAATACTTACTCTCCAGAATAATATCCATGTTGTGCACATTCCTCTGAATGGTGGTGTGCCACTGATTGAGCATAATGCAGTGAACCCCACTGAGACTGAGGAGCACTGCTGTCTCTACGGGGCTTTCCAATGTCAGCTGCCTGGCACTGCAAAAAAAAAATCACAAGCGGTATTATGTGCAGAAATCAGTATGATGTCAAGTTTCATAATGGACTACAATTTGTCTGCCACAAAAACTAAAAACAAATGCATCATGGATAATTTTGCCCAAAACACCAAGCCCTACACACATTGCCATAAGGTGCAGGGTAATATATACACATTATACTCATACATATCAGTTTGATTAGCTTCTTTTGCATAGATTTCTGGATTTACAAACAAGTGAAGTACATGAAGAAGTGCATTTACCTCTTTTGAGAATCTATCTTGGACCGTCTGAGTTTGCTCTCAGAACTGTGTGCTAGATCAAGGAGGATGGCCATCTTGCATTCTAGAAGAAACATTATACTTGTGTGTAATAGCATACACAAGCCCTCACATATAACAGGTTTACTGGCCTCTTTGTTAAGGCATCGAGCCCCTGGCTTCTTTCTCTTCTCTATCATCAGGTCTTATAAAATATGTTTGATTGTAACACACAATGTTGCACCAATATTAGTTAGCAGTGGAAAGGAAATCATTTTTAATTTTCTCATTATAAATAGTGCTTCTCCTATCAATGTAGCAAATCTTCACACTACAATGTGCCAAAATAGTTATTATACTAGTTATAGGCTATTATTGTGTAATAACATGATTTATACACAATATTGTCTGATTCGGATTGTGTTTCATCTTCTTTCAATTATGCAATATCCATTCTGTCAATGACTTAATGCAATTCTACCGGACAATATGAACTATCGTTACACAACTGAAAATGGTTGTTAGTTCACATTTACAACTTTTATGTATGTACTTTTTAAGCCCTCTAACAGTGCTCATTTTAATCTGGGAATATAAAGATTTTTTTGTATGTACTTGAACTATTAAAGAAAGAAAATTCTTCTTTAGTTCCTAACACAGAAATGTATGGCTATATGGTCTCCTTCAATAACGCAAAAGACGCTGACACTTTGACATGCTGTCTGCTATTGAATTATGATTTATGATGAATTTTTTTGACCTTGTCAATTCAGGCAGCAATTGGAAAATGATCAGATCAAGGACAGACAGACTCCTGTTTATGTAATGTTGCATGTATTTCCTCCTGCAGATGTGCCCTGCAATGGACCCCAGCCTTGGGCCCTGTGCAGCCTGGGATAGGATCCAGGCCCCCAAACTATACTGACCAGAATAAATGGATGGATGGATTATTATGCTTATTAAGCATACCCCTCCTGGAGCCGACACCTTATCGTGGTGGAGGGGGCATTCATGCCCCTGGTAGGGTTACCCAAGGCAAACAGGTCCTGGGTGAGGAACCAGACAAAGTGCGGCTCATACAACAACTATGACGAGAAAGAAAATGGAACCACAGAGTCCCTTGCCTGGACGCGGGTCACCGGGGCCCCTCCCTGGAGCCAGGCCTGGGGGTGGGGCTTGACGGCGAGCGCCTGATGGCCAGGCCTGTGCCCATGGGGCCTGCTTGGGCACAACCCGAACAAGGCATGTGGGTCCCCCCTCCAACGGGCTCACCACCCATAGGAGGGCCCATAGGGGTTGGGTGCAATGTGAGCTGGGCAGTGGCCAAAGGTGGGGACCCTGGCGGTCCGATCCGCGGCTACAGAAGCTAGCTCCGGGGACATGGAATGTCACCTCTCTGATGGGGAAGGAGCCTAAGCTGGTGTGCGAGGTTGTGAAGTTCCGGATTGACATAGTCGGGCTCACCTCGACGCATGGCTTAGGCTCTGGAACCAGTCTCCTTGAAGGGGGTTGGACCCTTTTCCACTCTGGAGTTGCCCGCGGGCAGAGGTACCGAGCGGGGGTGGGCATACTTATTGCCCCCTTGCTGGGCGCCTGTACATTGGGGTTTACCGCAGTGGACGAGAGGGTAGCCTCCCTTTGCCTTCGGGTGGGGGGACAGGTCCTGACTGTTGTTTGTGCTTATGCGCTAAGCGGCAGTTCAGAATACCCACCATTTTTAGAGTCCTTAGAAGGGGTGTTGGAGAGCACTCCTCCTGGGGTAAATGGTTCTACTGGGGGACTTCAATGCTCATGTGGGCAATGACAGTGAGACCTGGAGTGGCGTGATTGGGAGGAATGCCTCCCCCCCCCGATAAGAACCCAAGTGGTGTTTTGTTGTTGGATTGTTGTGCTCGTCACAGATTGTCTATAATGAACACCATGTTCAGGCATAAGGATGTCCATATGTGCACTTGGCACCAGGACATCCTAGGCCGCAGTTCGATGATCGACATTGTGGTCGTGTCATCGGACTTGCGGCTGCATGTCTTGGACACTCGGGTGAAGAGAGGGGCGGAGCTGTCAGCTGATCACTACCTGGTTGTGGGTTGGCTCCAATGGTGGCAGGCCCAAGCGTATGATGAGGGCCTGCTGGGTACATTTGGAGGAATCCCCTGTCCGGAGGAGTTTCAACTCCTACCTCCGGCAGTACTTCTCCCGTGTCCTGGGGGAGGCGGGGTACATTGATTCTGACCGGAACTGTGGCCGCAAGGTGGTCGGTGCTTGTCGCAGCGGCAATCCCCGAACCCGCTGGAGGACACCAGCAGTGAGGGATGCCGTCAAGCTAAAGAAGGACTCCTATCGGGCCTTTTTAGCCTGTGGGACTCCGGAGGCAGCTGACTGCTACCGGCAGGCTAAGCGGGCTGTGGCAAAAACCCGGGTGTGGGAGGAGTTTGGTGAGGCCATGGAAAACAACTTCAGGACAGCTTCGAGGCGATTCTGGTCCACCATCCGGCGGCTCCGCACAGGAAAGCGGTGCAACATCAACACTGTTTATGGTGGGGATGGGGTGCTGCTGACGGGATGTTGTGGGTCGGTGGAGGGAGTACTTCGAGGACCTCCTCAATCCCACCAACACGCCTTCCAATATGGAAGCGGAGTATGGGGACTTGGGTGTGGATTCCCCTATCTCTGGGGCGGAGGTCGCTGATGTGGTTAAAAAGCTCCTCAGTGGCCGGGCCCTGGGGGTGGATGACATCCGCCCAGCGTTCCTTAAGGCTCTGGATGCTGTGGGGCTGTCCTGGTTGACACGCATCTGCAGCATCGCGTGGACATCAGGGGCAGTGCCTCTGGATTGGCAGACCGGGGTGGTGGTACCCCTCTTTAAGAAGGGGGACCAGAGGGTGTGCTCCAACTACAGGGGGATCACACTCCTCAGCCTCCCGGGTAAGGTCTATTCGAGGGTTCTGGAGAGGAGGGTCCGCCGGATTGTCGAAGCTTGGATCCAGGAGGAACAGTGTAGTTTTCACCCTAGCCGTGGAACACTGGACCAGCTCTATACTCTTCGCAGGGTTTTGGAGGGTTCATGGGAGTTTGCCCAACCAGTCTACATGTGTTTCGTGGACTTGGAGAAGGCATTCGACCGCGTCCCTCGGGGATTCCTGTGGGGGGGTGCTCCGGGAGTTTGGGGTGCCGGGCTTCCTTTTAAGGGCTGTTCGGTCCCTATATGACCATTGCCAGAGTCTGGTCCGCATGGGTGGCAATAAGTCGGACTCATTTCTGGTGACGGTTGGACTCCATCAGGGCTGCCCTTTGTCACCGATTCTGTTCATAGCTTATACGGACAGAATTTCTAGGCGCAGCCAGGGCGTTGAGGGTGTCCGGTTTGGTGACCTCAGGATTAGGTCTCTGCTTTTTGCGGATGATGTGGTCCTGTTGGCTTCATCAGAACGTGACCTCCAGTTCTCACTTGGACAGTTCGCAGACGAGCGCCTGGGATGAGAATCAGCACCTCCAAATCCGAAACCATGATCCTCAGCCAGAAAAGGGTAGTATGCTCTCTCCGGGTCGAGGATGGGGTCCTCCGCCAAGTGGAGGAGTTTAAGTATCTCGGGGTCTTGTTCACAAGTGAGGGGAGGATGGAGCGGGAGGTCGACATGCGGATCGGTGCGGCGTCCGCAGTGATGCGGGCGCTGCATCAGTCTGTCTTGGTGAAGAAAGAGCTAAGCCAAAAGGCAAAGCTCTCGATTTACCAGTTGATCTACGTTCCTACCCTCACCTATGGTCACGAGCTGTCGGTAGTGACTGAAAGAACGAGATCGCGGGTACAAGCGGCCGAAAAAGAGTTTCCTCCGCAGGGTGGCTGGGCTCTCCCTTAGAGATAGGGTGAGGAGCTCGGTCCTTCGGGAGGGGCTCAGAGTAGACCTGCTGCTACTCTGCATTGAGAGGAGTCAGATGAAGTGGCTCGGGCATCTGATTAGGATGCCTCTTGGACGCCTCCCTGGTGAGGTGTTCCGGGCATGTCCTACTGGGAGGAGACCCCAGGGAACACCCAGAACACGCTGGAGGGACTATGTCACTCGGCTGGCCTGGGAACGCCTCGGGATTCCCCCAGAGGAGCAGTGGATGAAGTGGCTGGGGAGAGGGAAGTCTGGGTTTCCCTGCTGAGGCAGCTGCCCCTGCGACCAGATTTCGGATAAGCGGGAGATGATGGATGGATGGATGGATGGATGGATTAAGTGTATATACATTATTAGTAATAAGGAATACATGAATATATACATGGATAAGTTCAGCTATATCACATCAAAAAGAGCCGTAACATTATCTTTTAACATACCTGAAATGTTGAGGGCAACAAGCTTGGAAGGTGGAATATAGGATAAAAAATTCTCCATTCCATTGAAGATGAAAGCGCTACAGTTAATCAGACACTGCTCAAATTCAGCAAGACTGCCAAAACAATAAAAAATGACACATTTGTTACATTACAGTATAGCTCAGCAAATCTGTGAATACCCAAGTGACCAGTCCAACAATGGATGCATTGCAGGTTAACAATCAAATACCTTTTGTTGTACATTTTCTTCAGACGAACTGTACACCTACAAAGTGTGACTAATATGCTGTAAAAAAAAAAAAACTTTCCGGAATGTTCAGCTCTTGACCTGACCTTACTTAAAGATACATGTAAATTTGTATCATTCTGACCTTGGTGTGTGATGTGAACCAGTGAGCCCCTGCCAGAGGGAGGTATACTGGTGGTTGTGCTTCTCCAGTATCTGCCTCATTCTCTCCACTGGGCTACTACACCCTAAGAAGAAAACAAAGAAGCACTAACAATGTTAGAGTCTGAGGAGGCAAAATGAGGACAGGACACACAGAAACTTTACCAATCTGAAATATATCTGCAGGAAATTGAATTTTTCAAAAATCTACAGATTTTAACAAACAAAAGAGACCAGTTAGATCTGCCACTAACTGACAGATATATACTAATACTGACAGAGGAGTAGAATCAATAAATTCTAACATATGTTACTAAAGGCAGGTCATATTACTTTTTATTTCTGTTGTACTGTTTGGCTGGTTATGCTCTCCCAACCTGAACCTGGTTTTATAATTTAAGTACATGGGTGGTTTGGCCTTTGATTATTTTGGCACTGAGCTGAAACAGAACCAGAAATTAACCTCCAGGAAAGAAAGGAAATAAGAATATGTTTATAGTTAAGTTGGCTCCTAAAGCCTCATTGGGATTAAAAAAACATAAATACAAAATAAAAGTTCACCCAAATATCCAGCTTCATTGTAGGGATCTACAACATCTACAGTACAGAAGGGTGTCAAGGAAAATGTTATCATTGCAAAATTGTAATATCATTGGTCCCCATGTTCAAAAAGAGACTGTCAGAAAACATGATATACAACACAAGGGTTATGTCTTATTATAGCTGTACAGGAGGTGGCAAGAGGAGCTGCCCGCAATCTCTACAATACAGCAGCGCACATCCTGCAAATGTAACCTTTTCTTTTGAATCCAGTCCAACTTAAACATTCTTTATTTGGAATGAAATAAAACATAATGAATGGCCCACAGCTGAATATTACCATGAATATGTTAGTAACATCAAACAAAGACCCTTTGTTTAATAAATGAGTTAAATTTTCAAAGCATGGACAGAGGTTTAAGAATTTTTAGAATATAATAAAATACCTAAATTAAACACATTTTCTTCTGTTGTGAAGCTTCAAAATATATATTTTTTAATTAATTTGAGACAAAAAAGGATACATTTAATGTTGTGAGTGTCTACAGGAATGGCGTCTGGTGGTAAAACTCGATTTACAGACACCTTTGTAATACAATAAAGGAAAATAATTGACAGAAAAACAATGCATTATTTAATAAAATACAGACATTTAACTACAGAAAAACAAGAAATATAATGAATAAGAAGTGAAAAATACAGAGAGTGGCAGACAAAAGTAATATAACATGAAATACTAAGGATCCCTATTATTGTAAATAACATATTTGTAAATGGTCAGTAGCACTGTGAAACAATGAGAATAGAAGGTAAATTACAAACTCAGTTTAAAAGGCATAAACATCTATATACATCAACTATCTATTACTGTCAGGGTCCTTTACTCAGCTCACCGCTTTGATGGGTTTGCCTTGATCCCCTGTCCCTTTCACTGCCTTCCCACCTTTGACTTCCTTTTTGCCAGCACTTTCAACTGTAACAGATGCAGAATTATTAGCGTAACCAAAGGCTAGGCATTTCAATGACAGCTCAATATAGAATGTAGAACAAAATGTATATAGAATGTACTCCTCAGCCAATAGTTATGGAGAAATTTCCCCATAAAGACAAAATAAAATAACTATTTGATTAATGACCAGTAACATACTGCTAAAACAACAATACTATATTAAAATGGGCAGTGCGATAACATTATACATTTAAGATTAGGGGTTGGAATCTCTGTTCTGTGTGTGTGGAGTTCTCCTTGTTCTGTTTGGTTTTTCTCCAGGTAATTCAGTTTCCACCTGCAGTCCAAAGACATGCAGTTAGACTAACTGGTGTCTCCAAAGTGCCCATTGAATATGACTGTGCATGTTAATGTGTGTGTATGTGCTCCTGTGTACCAACCTTCTACCCCAAGGTCACTCCCACTATTCTGACTAGGATAAGCAGTTTACAACATGGATTTGATTGAGAAACTTTAGTCTGTATTTGCATTTGTTCACATGGAAGCTTTGACCTATACTAAGCTTATAAGGATATTTGTACTTTTCTCTGCAGTTTATGATTTTTTAAAATAGTTAAATATAGAACAAAAAAGGAGAAATGTGTGATGTTATATTTTTATTCTTAATACTTATATGTCATTTAAATTAGTGCTGTCAGTGGTTACAACGGGGATACAAACTAGATTTAAGCAAATTATAAACAGAACTAAACCTGGATATTATTTCCAGAAAGAAGCAAATTATAATAAATTAAATTTATTTAAGAGGCATTAATTTTAGAAAAAGGCAGTTTGGCTGTTTGAATTTTAAAGAGGAGGTTTAAACAAAATAAATAAATAAAGCATCTCAATTTCAGGGGTTGAATATAAAACCACAAATGTTCAACTTTAACTGTGTAACTGCTAAGAAAAGTGTAACTGTAATTTCCCTAGAGGGAAAAATGCATCGACAACCATGGAACAAAATCCTTCTCAGCAGTTTTAACCTCTATTAAAATGTGACATGATGACTGAGGCAATCAGGTACATCTTAAAATCTAAGTTTTAAAGTTGAAATTCTTAGGCTCTGGGAAGTATTTTATCTTTTAAAGGGTCTTAGTCGACAGAAGACCTTTAAAATAGTTAACAAAACTATCATATAAGTGCAACATTTTACAAAATGTGTATGAAATGTGGCTATGAGGCAGTTCACATTTAAGTACATTCATTCCAAGGCACAAGGACAGCAAGAACAAAAGGAAATAATTAATTTCAATTACAGTGATCACCTTGTCAGAAGGGTGAGAAACACCAGATAGGACCTCATGCCTCAAAGTCAAAGCACCCTAAGCTCCATATACCAGCTGCTTTGTGTGCAGCCAAAAGCTGATTTCCCTCCTTTTGGGTGATTCCAGATACAGGCATGTGGCTGTCGAGTATTACGACAATATTATCAACTATATGCACTTAAGAGCAGCCATAGTATGCTGACAACTTGCATGGTAGATAGTAAATCATCTCATTCGTGAGACATCACAGCTTTTCCATAAATTTTGCTTAAAAAGGCCCCATAACCTCCTAAATAGCTGGTCTCACCTGTGTCTGAAGCTTGGCTGAGTGTGCCCATCTAATTTTCCACATGAGGGCTTAAAACCAAAGAAAGGGCGAATGTGCAGTGCCTACAGTATAAAAAGTATTCATCCCACTCTTCTCACAAAGAGTTGGGATGCTTGTCTGTAAAAATGTTGCAAATATATTGGTTTCATAACAAAAGTCCATTGACAAGAAATATTAAACATATCTGGACATATCTTACACCCAGACATGTTCTTTTTTTGTTATAATTTTTTGACTGACTCATTCAGTTCTGTTCTTGCCATTCTGCTATTAATTGCAGTCTTTGGCTCCCAAAATGATACTAAACACAAATGTCTGGTCTTTACTAGTATTGCAAAGGTGATACTAATTAAATAGCTTCCAGAGAGATTGCTGTCAACTTTTTAACTAGGAAAAGCACTTTTAGAAGTATAATTTGGCTTTCAGTTTATTACTACTTGAAAGAAATGTTTCAGTTAGAACTACTGGTTGTTTGTAATGTGATAAACATTTATAAACCAAATCAATTTGCAATATTAAGCATTAAGCAAGCATCCCAAAACGTTCTGTGAGCACTGTGTGTGTGTGTGTGTGTGTGTGTGTGTGTGTATAAAATATATATATATATAAATAAAATACAGCATTATTTTATAAACTGGCTCCTATTTACCAGTCTGACGATTCTGCAGACGGCTATGGAACAGCTGCAGGGAGAAATCCCGGATAATGGATTGGATCCCACGCTTCTGCAGGACACTGAGCGCCTCTAAAGGAAGCTCCATCAGCTGCCTGTCTGCCAGCAGAATCACACACTCCCCACATTCTGTTGGAGAGCATGATGCATAGAAACGCTCACTGACAACACTAGACATTTACATTCAGCTGCTTAACCGATGCTTTATCCATTTACACAAGTACCTTACATATGGGTTCTACAGAAAGTCTCTTCCTTGGGACCACCATAAATGCATGGGTTCTAATACTATTGCCCATTGCATACTATTCCCACAAGCACTAGGGAAGACATTTTAAAATACTGTAGTTAAATTTCACTAGTAAATTCTGAAAAATGCAACTTTTGACCCTTAAAGTCTATGGCATGACACTCAATAATTTAAACACGACCAAAATCAGAGTTGCAATACATGTACCACCTGCTGCAAAAAGGCTTAAAGAAAAAGGAGATGCCAATCTTGATAAGTATTATCTTTATTCTATTTTTGTAAATGGATAAAAGAACTGCAGAGTGACCAGTGCTGAAGTGGCAGAGACGGCTGCTATACTGGTACATACACTTAAGCAAAGCCGAAAAGAATTTAAAATAAATTTACTTAACATCAAAAACTTACTTAACAACCAAAAAATGAAAATAGAGAGTGTAAAAGGAACTGAGTGTAAAAGCTCTGAAAAAACATTTGTAAAAATATAAGAAGTTATGATCAATCCTTTCTGATCAATACATTGATCACTTCTTGGCCAATAAAACCAGAAAACACAAGATGACCAGAATGGTACAAACCAGAAGGGTCTTTATCTGATAGGGATTTCTTCTCCTTGCCTTTGGTCTTGGCAGAATCCACATTGGAACTATGAACAGTACCATGCCTTGTTCTGAGAGAGAAAGAACAGAATCAGCAAACATCTGTCAGCTTTCTAAAGTAAATTATTGGAAATTGTGAATGTGTCAATTACAGAAAACTTAAAAACAATGAGAGAATGAAATGGATGCACAAGTCTTACTGGCACCCAAGATTTGTCTGTGATTAATGTCATGAAAGTCTTGGTTTAAGATTGCTCACAAATGTATCCAAAAAACAGACCATGTCCTCTCACACTGACAACGCAAAAATAGGAACGACCCACTTCCTACAGCCAAAAAGTTGCACCAGTTAAAGTATGGAAGAGTTATTCCCCTCAAAACACTATTCGGTCAGCATTATTAATTACACACCGGGATAAAGTCCAATGACTCGCGAATTGTCATTATAGTCTTATACGTAATGCTTAATCCATAAATTGACAATGAAATGAAACTTAATCACAAACAGTGATGGAAAAAAGTAACTTAAGGTATGTTTACTAACAGTGTAAGACATCACCTCAAAAATCATGGAACTAATATCAAGTTGTAAATCATTTTTACTGACTTACCCAAAACATGAATCAAACTGAGAGACAATGGGATGCAAGTAATTCTCCATCGCTTGTACAATAGAATTGAAATTAAAAGCATTTTTTTCCATATTGATCTTTGCACAGACAAACAGAATGAAAAAGAAAACATTAGAAATATTGACATAGCATCTAATAACACATAAGCCTTTTAGATTGACTTAATCTGAAAACCTATAATTAGTTTGGAATTAACTTTTTCATTGAACAAACATAACACTAGCTTCCTAACTTGCAATATGACTTTTTCATCTCTATCTCTTTCTTCACCTTCAATAATTACTTAATTGTATACACCATATGCGTAAAGCAGCATTGAAAAAATAAGGCCCATTGAAAAGCTTCTTTTCACAATTTCAGCCATTCTAATTATGTACTCTTGCTCCAATCAATGGTTATTCCATTTGTGTTTCATTACTGCTTTGGATACCTTAAACCTCTAGTTAGTAATGCCTATTGATTTTTCCAGTATGAAATATTGATAAGAATAAAGAGAACTCCATTCAAGACATTTAACAGCTGTGTAAAAATCTGAACAATTAGTACATCTTGAGTTCGAATTACGATTCGTAATTTTCTAAGCCTAGACAAATAAATAAATAAAAAATTAAGGATAACTACAGAGTTTTTGGGCACCGTGTGCAGATTTTGGTCCTTCAGCAGATTCTTCATATTTTCCTGTTTGAAGGAGCTGGCATTTTCCAAGATCCCGGAGAACTCCACTGGGGCAACATTGGCCTTTGCCACCTTGGTGCATACCAGTGTACCTGTAATGAGTGCAAACAGCTGTGATAGATCCTAAAGCCCCTTCTCCCACTGCATATTCTCTTTGTCCATCTCATCATTCATTCTCATAAAAAAGCTCACTTCATTTGGCCTGATCTATTGAGCCAAACAGATGAGTGAATTTCTGAGTTCCAGGGTAAATCCTTTAAAGGACAAATACAAGTCCAGAAAACTTTCTGAGATGATGTCTGTTAAACTTTTATTTTTCTTCATTGTGACAGTATGACTACATTTACTTTAATAGCTATTTTAGTTATATATTTTAAGAATTCCTTAAGGGATGTCACTGTGCAGTTAGAATGTCTTTAATTTGTTATCTAATCCAATATTACTTATTGACGCCTTTTTGTTGATAGACAGCAATGCACTAATTTGAAAATCTGATCAAATAAAAATGTCAATGTAAATGAGCATTATAACTAACACAACTCATATTTATATTTATTACAACACTGAACTCATTCTGTTTACAATTAACAAAAATCCTACCAAATACTTACTGGAGAGATGAGCCCCCTTCTGTCTCTGGCTTGTTGCCATTACTTTATCAAAAAAAGCTCCACAAAGCACTGATCTGTGGTGACGGTTAACATCATTTCAGATTTATCACTGTACACCATTAGGTCAACACCACACTAGCAAACAAATCTAAGAAAAACAAAATCATTGAAGGACGGCAGGTTGCAAATAATTATGAAATCAGATTAGCACAGCAGAACTGGTGAATACATCAAAAACAATAATACTTTTCTAGAAAATACTTGAAATTATATCCAATTATGTCCATTTCAAACAGATAAATGTTAACATTCTGGGTACACAATACCACAAAGCAACCCCTTTTTCTTAATACATTAATCTACCCTATGAAACTGAAAGAAATGCTGATAATGTATGAAAACTGATTATACTACAGTAACATTACTTTAAGCAGCAAATGCATATACTTTCTGCATTTTATTTAGAGCTAACTGGCTTGCTTATAATAATTATAAATAAAAACAGCTTAGGCCCACCTATCATCTGTGTGCTGGAGCAGCAGGATCTTACAATTAGATGGCAGCTCTCTTACAATGGAAAAAAATTCAGGGCTGATACTCAGGTCTCTGTAAACCTGTACAACAAATATGTTTGTTTAATGTTGGTTAACATGCTGGTTAATGAGTTGTTTAAAATCTGGAACTTCAGATGGAGTCCCAAAGCGCCACCTTTGACAGCTCTTGTAAGATCTCTTCAGTCCTTCTCAGCAAGTTACTTGGCCCTTCCTCCTTAGTTGCTAGCAGGTTACGCTGCACATTAAGCAAGGCAGCAAGCTGGGAGGCATCTACACCCGCACAGGCTGCTCTCAGGGCATCACTCATCATAGATGACGATCGGCAGCTCTGAGGAAAAGTAGGTAAAAGGCTGCTGAAGATACAAATACATGAATCTAAGACAGTCCACATTTTTGCTCCTTCCCAGCTCTTGCTTGGTCCAAAGCAGAGACCATCTGGGGAGTCATGGAGGAATGGAATGAGAAACTCTGATTTTGAAGAACATACATACATAGGAAACACAGCCATACTCATTCAAGACATGGATCTGGAAGAACCGACATACATCAACTTGGAAAACACAACCACACTAACCCATGGCTAGCATACGCACCACTGCCTTACCTGATATAGAGCCAGGTATTGACCAGCTAAGTTTGAGTCGAACTGTCCGTAACATTCGAGCATATTAAGGCTGGCATCTGGAAGGATGTGGGTAAACTTATGCTGGAGTGACAAACCGATGGCCTGGGCAAGAGTTTCATTCGCTTGGCCCAAGAGTTTCTGGGCAGCATTGTGCCTTTGCTGAAAGACACAATAAATCCTTCCAGTCATCGTCTCACTTGGGCATAGAGGAACTCACAGATAATTGTTTCACACTTTACAACAAATTCCGTATATTAACTAATCTCTTTTTTTTTTTCAAATAAAATTTTCAAGTGTTTTGTTTACACACATTATAAAGGCATGCACACATTAAATAACAGAAAGTCATTACAAATATGTGGTATTAAAAACCTGCAGCTCAGCTGCCTTGGATGAGTCCTGCCCCTGCTTCATATTCATCGGTCTCACGGCATTTCTTTGTAGAGCCTCCATTTGTTCTTCTTCATCATGCTCTTGTTTCATATCCATTCTGTTTTTCTCCTACTCACATTTGAAAATAGGATGGCCGTGGAGAATTTTGGTATTCAGGTGTATATAATGGACATATTGTTTAATGCAAAAAAAAAGGCCCACATTAAAAATAAAACATAAAATATAAGGCATAAGTATGCATATATGTATGGAGCCCCTGAAGGGATCTGTGCAAAAAAATTAAATGCTCTTACTTCTGCAAGCGCACGTGAAAGTATCTTGTGCGCACGCGATAGTAAGTTGTGCGCACCCGAAAGTAAGGTCATTAAAATTCTTTACACGGGTCCATTCAGGGGCTCTGTATATCTGTGTAACCCATGCCAATGGTAAATTTTGAGGCTGTAGTTTTGTGGTGTTAAGCAACTATCCTGTTAAGTGTGCATATGTGTCAATGAGGTTCAATTTATGACCACTGCTGCTCTTTGGCAATGTAATTTGTTTTTTGGCATACTGTAAGTTGGTATGATTGTTGAGATTCCATATACACACTAAGTAATGTTGCATTTCTTGTGGCTGATGCACCTGCAATTTGAGCGCTGACTCTTTGGCCCCTTTGAAATTGTTCGTCGCCTCATACTGCTTTGAAAACTCACATATCAAAGTGCTGACTGTCAGACCTCTTTCATAGCTGTCATATACTGCTAACTGGTATTAAACCAGATAGGACTCACCTTTGCAGTAGTGTTTGTAATCCAGATATATTTCAAAGTCCCTTTTCATGTGTTCATATCTCATGTTATTTGTCCATTCCCTGTATATGTTTTGTACATAACCATATAACTGTAACCATATAACCATATGGCTGGCTTTTCGTTTAATTTTCCCTTTTTCCCTTCTACCTTTCTTAGAGTAGCAGTTTCTATTGATTTTCAAAAATTTTCTTGAGAAAATATTTAGGTAAATACTACATAATGACTTCTAGAAACCCAATGACATGTACTGAAGATAAGCACAATAAATCAGAAGATAGACATTTGTAAGAAGTGTTTCGATAGGTGATATTTCAAAGCATTTTGAAAAGGAAATTCAGTTTCCAGTTCATTACATCAAAGTCTTAAAGGTTGACCTGTTTCAAATGTAATTATAGTCACTAAACATGAAATGAAATATAGGAGGCTAATTTCAAATGTTTGTAGGTTAACTAGAATATTGGACTAGCTGAGACCAGACTAGATTTAAAGTTGCAATGTCTTTAGTACTGTTTCAAACTTTGACAGGTAATATTTCCTTCAATAACAAAAAAGGAAGTACTCTGTATTCACATACATAATTCTCATATAATTCTAATATGTACTACAGACAGTCTGTGGTTTAAAAAAGTGTGACGTACGGACAACTTGTACTTACGAATGGCTACCATAAAGCCTTATATTAAAAACTCAGGGCAAGTACAATGATTTGCAGTAATGAACTCACACATTACTCTGTGACGCTTGTGAAAACATTGCACGGCTCCAGTGATTTATCAGCTCAAGGTACAGTAGTGCCATATATGTTACTTTTATTGTTGCTGACTCACCTACAAATTCAACTTAAAGACATACTTTGGGAATGGATCTTGTTTGAACTCTGGGGACTGGCTCTATCCAACTTGACACATTCCGAATTAACTATTTATGATGAAAGATAATCAATTAACTTAACATAGTCAATATTACTTGAAGTATTGGCTCTTCTCACTGTAAGAAGCTACAAATCCTTATCATTATGCCTCAATTTAAATTAGCCAATGATTTTACCACTAATTCGATGTTCCACTGGGTAGAAAAGTACAGGGGGTCCCTCTGGACGGCCAGCAGCCTCAGACACCTTCCCAGCATGCACAGGGCCCTGGCGTTGGTTTCCACACTGTCTGTACAACTGCTTGTTACAGCTTCCAGCTGCATCAGGACCACCTGTCCTAGTCTCTTGCTTGTGTTGAGCCATTCCTACAGGAAGGAGAATACAGATCAATCAGTTGCAATTGTCACATACAGTATAGCAGAGCTTACTTTATTTATTGAGGATAATTCAGTTTTTACATGTGGTACTGTAGCATGCCAGACATATAATTAATACACTTATTTAACAAATAAAATAAACCATTTTAGGTTATATTGCGTGCACATTGAGAATTCCATTTGGGAAAAAAGATTCTGTTGATGTATCAACACCACCACACACAACAGCTTTGAACTACCGCCACATGTTGTGCTTTAACCCTGCATAAAACTTCACCTGTTGCACAGCTGTTAAGTCTGGGGTCATCCGTACAAATTCCTCAACAGTCCTCTCAATGGAGCCTTTCCTTTCCCAAAAATGAGCTTGTTTCATCTCTTCTGTGCAGACCTGTTCCAGCATTTCCAGGGCCAAGTCCGCCAGTGCCAGCCTGTAGCGTGTCAGTCTTCTTGTGACAGGTAGGCTCACGGCTTGTGTCTGACAAGAAATACAGAACAGAAAGCATTGCTTCTTTCTATATCTACTTACATGAATGAGTTTTTTCTTAAGCTAAATTGATATTTTAATGGATTTTAAAGCTTATTGTCATAATTTCCTTCTTTAATTATCTATTAATTATTTTTGTTTAATGCAGAGTCAAGGAAATTAACCAGGAATATATGGTACTGAAACAAGGCCTGTATTAGTGATAATGTTGTTTTTGCTTAAATGGTGTCCATTTGTTGTCTTTTAGAATAACAGAGTAAAACTGGAGGAAAAAAAATGCACAATAATTTTATAAATTAAAGCAGAACAAAAACTACAATGACTAAAAAGCCTCAATTTAATATGATAGAATGGAGACTCTTAATTTGAACTTTAAAGTCCATTCTCAGTATTACACTTATTTCACAAACCATGTTTAACTGTATTGTTCAGATTAAGAAAAAAGTATCTAAAGCAATATAATGTGACACGAGTGCCACCTGTTGCCAGGTCTAGGCTATTACACTTGAAGCAGGTATATTTCTATTTCCATTATATATTCTGAGAAAAAATGAGTTTCCGTAATACATGGATAAAGAAAGAATTCTGAATCAGTAAAACTCTGTTAGTATCAATGCCTAATAATGAATTTTGAAATTATGTTATTTGTAAAAATATTTGTTAATACCTTACATATAAAACTGTACTTGTTCATAACAAAATTTAAACATTAATATGGTTTGTGAGTGCTTCAGCTAATATGTTTTTGAAGGCAGTTTCTCAGTTATGGAAAGGTTCCATTTAAGTTCTCTCATTTTATACAGATTTATCCTTAGATTAACAACGGTCATTCATACAATATATAATGTAAAATTCTTAAAATGATTTTCCTACACACAAACCATACATTTGGTGTAAAGCTAATATAAACAATTGTAAACATACAAAATGCAACGCATGTTTTCCATGATGATTGTTTAGGGTGTACATTTTATCTTAATAAAAGAATGTGCTGTACTACACCTCTTCAGGCATAAGAATATCTTGAACATCCAAGACCACATCGAGCTGTACTCCAATGGCTTTTTGCATCAAAAAGTAGGAGTCCAGTAGCTGTCCCTGTTTCAGCTCCATGTCATCAGTGTGTTTGGCAAGGATTCTTTGGAAGCATTTAAAACATAAGCACAAACAATCAAGAACATAAAGAATACCTGGGAATGTTTAATGCTTAAACAGAAAAATTTAGACAGATAAGACAAATGAGATTTCTTTCATCGTCATGCTAAATATCAACTGCATATGCCGTTTTTTAACCAAAAATGAACTTTTTACTGAATTTTGATTATGCCTTGACAAAACATTTAAGTTTTTTTGTTAGTATTTACTGATAAAATTAAACCTGCCACATTTAAATGAATAAATATTATGATCAATTCGATCAAATAAATAATATATGTGCAAAATATGTACTTAGATGATAGACAGTGTTCCAAGTAGGGCTGCAACAAATATTTCAATTATTAGATGGTTGTTGGCTTAAGGCCCATGACTGGCAGAGCCATCGTTGAACCCTTAAACAAGACCCATAACCACATTGGCTGTAGGGACACTCTCTGTCCCTGCTCTCCGATCCTCACTGGTGCACTCAGCAGGACAAACGTGTCCACTATACAAATGTTTGAAAAAACATGCAATCAAATAATCTATATTGAGCGAGTAAGGATACTTCTGCCCTGCATATGAGATGGATTACAGAACTTATTTTCAGTTTGTATTCTTAACACACATTTGCTGTAGCGACATTTAGCGGCATTTCGATTAAAACTGAGAGAAAAAATGGCAGAGAGAAGGCAAGAATATCAAGCCAGCCGTCGGTGGCCTAAACAGCCCTGGCATTTTTCACACAAGTGAGTGACGGTTATGTGCGGTGTGAATTATGCAGAAGTTAATTTTCACAAATTCACAATGCGCATGAAAGAGTCTTTGAAACCGAAATGGTGAGTTCAAATAGGTAACTTCATTCAAAAATAAAAATTGGTAATAGTTATTTTAAACAAGAACTTTTCATTAAACATTGAATAAAGCATGGGATTGAATTATTTGTACGATTACCTCAGAATATCCTAAAGAATAAAAGAAAAATTCTAAGAAAATCAAATATCAAAATATCTGATTAGTTTGGTGTTTAACAGAAACATGTATGTCATTAAAAACTTTTTTTCATCACAAAATCTTCGTTTTAGTGTAGTGAACGATATAGTTAATCAATCCATCTTATAATACCATCTTGGGGGGGTTGGAGCTTATACTCCAGTACAGGGGACAAGGCAGAGGACACCCTAGGTCCACTGCAGGACATATAATCATACACTCTGGGCAATATAGTGATACCGATTAAAATAAAAATAAAATAAAATAAGTGCATGGCTTTGGACTTCAGGAGAAAATCCAGAGGAATCCTGCATAGCTATGCAGCGAAAATGCAAACCCCATGCAAAGATACAGAGCAGGGACTGGAATGAAACACTCTCCTGGAGGTGTGAGGCTGCTATGCAACAAATCAGCACAACAAACCTATCACTTCCACTCATTTTCAGAACAATATGCGGTCAAAATTACAAAAAGAACAGGATGGGCATTTTAACACATATTATGTAGAAACAATGACTGAAAATGGTGAATTAATGAAGAATGCATATTTAGGCAAACTGCTGTTGTACTGTAATTTACTTTGCTGCCACAAGCAACATAAAATTTGCATAATGCATCCTTCAGATGCTATCTGGAACAAAAGTGAGCATAGACTGTGGGTTCTGAGGTACATGACCAGAAATCCCTGGATATAAAAATGCCCTGGATCCCAGAATATAAAACAATGCTTACCTCAGGGTTTCTGCATGCTGCACAGCAGTCTCTGCCCCTTGTTCTCGATGTCCCAGCATGAGAAATTCATTAGTGGTGTCTCTCAGTGCATCACAGCTTGTCATTAATGTCTTCACAGAGTCAGGACAGAAACTGACTTCAGGGTGAGACTGAATTTGAAAAAGTGCTTTCCTACGAGAAAAGTAATGATTTTTATATCATCATCATCGTCAGCATTTTCCCATCACTTTTCCTGGTGAGGGTTGTAGTGGCAGCAGGTCAGACCAGACGTCTTTTTCCAAGGCAGCAGACTCTTGCACATTCTGGGGGACTCCAAGATGTTTTCAAGCCAGCTGGGTGATATAATCCATCCAGCATATTCATCTAACCCTTCACCTTGCAGTTTTTTTGCAGCCAGTGTAGTAACTGAGGTTTGGTACAATCAAACATAATATCCCCAACCTCACAGGTTTTTGGGAGGTGTGAGTTGAATTCATGTCACGCAGGAGTGTTGTCCTGGTCCATTGGGCCTACGCTCTATGTACCCAATCCAACTCACCACCAAGCATCGATCATTTGATAGCACTGCTCCTCTCTTCACCCCAGTGTCCAATACATGTGGACTCTAGTCAGATGATATAACCACAGAGAGGGTCACTGACGTTTTGGCCTAGGGTGCCTTGATAAGTTGTACACTTACAAAGATCCTTGTTTTCGAGCACAATCTTTCTGATGAACTCTGATGAAATCGATGGCTTGCATAGAAGTTTAATAACGATTCTTCACTTGGTTTTAGATCTGTGAGGCCTTTCATCCCAATAACACCCTTTAAGGTATCTCCATGTGAGCATTGATGCCTCCCAGTGGTTAAGTACTTGACTGTACACCCGCTTTCACTTAGAAAATTATTTGGTGCAGAGGCAACAGTTGGGATTTTCTTCTCTGCGGCTCACAGCCACATAGGGACAACACTCTTTTCCATGAAAGAGAACTGAAAAAGTTCAGATGTACCGTACAGCTCTTTGCCTAGAACTTGTGAGTATCCCTGCACCCACCCAACATTGTTCACCAGGGGGAACCTCAGAGTAGGAGCTGCATAGATCTAGCTGATAACTTCTAACCTCAGACAACTCAAGCCAGTGTCCACTGCCAACACATAATCCACCCGAGTCCTTCCCGATCATGCCTGCCTCCCCAGTAGCACTTTGCCTAACCTTCACCTTTTCATCTCGCAGATGATGAGCCCCAAAGATAATGATAACTATTTGCAGTAAGGAATCTGAATCGCAGAACCTAATGTGAAGTACAATAATGATGCATCGAAGTCTGATTTAACGGGGGGCAAGATTCTGATCACTAAATACACAGTAAACTCACCTAGCTTCCATCGACGCAATCTGGAACTTTAAAACAGGATTTCTGTTGAGCCTCTTGTCCAAAACAGATTTGAGGACACTGATAGCATGCTCTAGTATCAAACATGCCTGCTTGAGATTAAAAGTAATAAAATATAATTCAAAGTGAATGTTATTAATCTGTAATTAGACAAGGTTGACATTTCCTATTCATATTAAACAGTACTCTTTTGGGGTTCACCTGTAATTTTTTCTCATGACCTTCCCCCTCTGCCAGAGTTTCTGCAAGACTCATGGTTACACTGTACCAGAAGTCCTCGTCGCCACCAATTTTTTGGGCTTCCTCCAACAGGGTCAGAGCCTGATCGTAGTTTTGCTCAAGTCGGGCCAGGTTAGCGAGGAAGAGTAAGCTCTTTGCTTCCGCAGCCCTATCATTGAGCCCCTAACCCATGAAAAAGAAAACCCATCAATTCACATCATTTAACAGAATTTAAAAAATGTCCTTCACTCCACTGATGCGTTTCATCAAAACAATAGGCAAAAAAGCAAGAACGGCAAATGTATACAGAAAATAGTACTGGTACTTTCAAAATGTCTGAACAGTGCAATAAATTTTACTAATAGTAAAATTAGTTTATATTTTACTTATAGTAAAATAATAGTTACTAATAAATGCTGGCCAAGAGATGTAACTATATAGACAAACGTATATAAGAGATATCTCCAGTTTTACTAACCTTTGCAACAATGTTAGCCTCTCCTAGAAGAAGTCTGGCTGGCTGATATAAACCCACACTGAGACATATTTCAGCTTTGTCAATCCAAATATGGTGAGCAGAAGGTCCATTTGATCTTCCCCAACTGAAGGTGACCTGTTCAGATAAAGCTTATCAGCATCACTTTATTTACAGAGAAGCACAGTTCAATATAAGTAAATTTAGTGCCTGAAGCACATCAATCACATGTCAGGGGTTGATTTCCTGTGAAAGTATTTGGAGACTCCCCATGGTCTAATTTATTAGCAATAAATAAATACCATAAATGAATAGTGAAAATCTGTCTGTATGGTTTTCATTGAATGAAAGTAAGCAAATATCAAATAATATCCAATAAGCCTGAAGTTGTTGCAGAAAATAAACATCTAACCTTACTGACGTCAGTGTCAGAAACAGTCTGAAGCCCATAATTCTTCCACTGATAAACAGCCTTCCGACAACTTCAATTTTGTTTCACCATACCACCGTAAAATATCACAACAGAGACAAGGTAAATGTGAATTGTTAGGCAATACACAGAATGAATTAAAAGACTGACAAATGAGACATCATCATGAAGTGATGCAAATCTTCAGCTATTATACTGTCATGTCTTTATGTTTATTAAATATCAACAGACTTAATCCTTCAATTTTTATATTTTAGTTTGACATTTTAATACTTTATGAAATAACGAAATAATTCTCTCTCCATGTGTAACATTACAACTCTCGTTAAAAAATACCAATGAACACCTCATAAAAGAATACAGATGGATACACATACGCAATTTGTTCCTCTTCATATATGAACTTTAAGCCGACACACATTTCCTGGTATGCTGCTGATGTGCTTAAACCTAAAGCTGAGCAACTCTTTGCGATTCTGAAAAAAACATGAATGCGAAGTGAAGGAGATGAAGTACTAAGTCTTTGGATTTCTCTATGAATAGCTCCAAAAAATGTCATATTATCTTTATTTAAATCATAAAAATACCGGTATGTTAAACATTACACACACTTCACATTGCTATATCTTTATTAAACAAATGGTTTAAATAATCAAGGTCATTAGTGAAAAGGTATCTGATCCCATGTAGTTACTAACTTTATTAAGCAATGTTGAATGAACTGAAAGTTCATGAAGCATAGCCAGTTACCTGAGGTGGTACAGATCAGAGAGACTTTTGTTGTCCATTAGGTCATGTGCAATCAGCTCTGCAAGGTGAAGAGCTGGCAGAGTAAGGTACGTCAAACCTGCAGAATGCAATTCCTTTGCCAGCAGATCCAGAAAGTACAGGGTTTGGGTCTAATGACCAGACAAAACAACAACACAGATAGAATCTGATTACATTTCAGGGTCTTCAGTGCCCAAAAAACACAAGTTAACAGGAATACTGCATCAAGCTGACTGACCTGCTTGCTGATGCTCTCCCGGTTGACAGAATGCATGCTTGTGTCAAACCTAATAACCAGTCTTACTTCCTTAGGACAATCGTACTGAGCCCACTCCTTTGAGGTAGAAGGCAAACACACCGCAGCTACATCCTGTTTGGGCTTATCCTCAGTGGCAAGTAGCAGTGGGGGCTGTGGTGGATCGAATGAAAATACTGAATGATCTAAAGAAATAAGGCTGAAGAACATGTAATAATTCCAGAAATATAAAAGGATCAAAATAGCTCGTATTACACAGGTGTACCATTACAAATAGTTTTGTCAGTCTTTCGACTCACATGGATATTAGTTGCTGTCAGTAACTGCATGCTGACATGTGTAACCACCCCACAATAAACTAGTGCCCTGTTTATTATTTGTAACAGCCTACATTTCTTTGAGTGAGCACTAGATGACTGCTCCCTGGACAAAGTTAAGCACTGAGTTATTCGAAACAAAGACCTCTTTGGACTTTTTCCCCTTGTCTTTCTTCACTGTGGGTGACGGTGATGACTTAGAGGGAAGAACGGGATTCTTGGCCGTTTCCCCGATAACTTCACTTGCAGTTGACAAAGATAACTATCATCACAGGAATGTAAAAAAAAAAAAAAAAAAATGAAGATCTCAAGAATGACTGTGAAACATGCAAAACACAAATCGTTAAATAATAGAATGTTTGGTAGTAGATTGACACATACTGTATTATATAATTAAAGCTGGTCTACGACACGATGTAGAATCATACATATTTGCAGCACCATAGATGTACCCCATAGCTATAGACCATTTATACAATATGTACCAATATGTACCTGGTAGAGAAAAGACAGCGTGTAGTATTTGGCATGATGTACTGACCCCCCTAAAAGGCTTGTGTTTTTGAAGGATTTAAAATGTATCCAAATGACAAAACAATGTTGACAAATAGCTTGGTGAATTACATAGAACATGCACCCGTTAAAATGACTGGGGAATAATTAATTATAAAGCTAGGCTATGCTATGTATTCGGGTGTACCCAGATGTGTACCTGCCAGATACGTAGAATGTAGGAACAGGCCAGGAGACAATGCTGCAGATGCTGGTGAGAAGCTCTGCCCAGCATGGTGGCCAGAAGCGTGTGTGCTCTGACCAGCCCAGTCAACTGCTTCACATCTCTCAGTTCACACAATGATGGATTGGAAAGCGGGCCCTCCACTCCCATCTGAGGCTGACATCTCGCAGAATCTGGGGCTGTGCCTCCATTTACATCTGTCAACGGGAACAGAACACAGAGCTCTGAGCAGCAGTGTGGAGCGTGGAAACACATGTAGATGACTGAACAATCACAAAAAGGAGATACAAACATTCTGCAGGAGTTTTATATGGCAATACTGATAACTAAATTGATAACTAAATACATTTTTACACGCAAAGGCCTTGATTCAGCATACTTTACTCAAAGCAATGATGCTACCAGATAAATCATTGTGCAAATATAAAAGGGTTATTTTGATTCACAGGCAGTAAAAAAGATTGCTACAGATTTTTTTTAAACGTATGAAAAAACTGTTAAAATTTAAATTTGTCTTTATTTTTCTTCTAATTTGTTCTCAACATACTGTAGTGATACTCGACCCCAGTGTTTCTATTTAAAAAACACCCACAAAATACAGTGAGAAGAACTAAGAACCAAGAGCTAAGAAATAAACACATTACTGCTTGGCCCCTTTACCATGGCTGGCCTCTTCATCAGCTTTAAGGTTTAAGAGGAGGTCGATGGCCAGTTGTATCTGGTTCACGGCATCATTGAGGGGGAAATGAGAGCAGTATAGCCATTCCCCGAACTCCAACAGGTATTCAGTCTTCAGCCAGCGAGAGTCAGCACTCTGTGAGCATGTGGAGTAAAGCGCAGGTTCCATTAAACTTTAAAATACCATGTGACTGAAGTACCCAAAGTGCTATGTTCAGTCTTTGCCACGTAATGCAAAATCAAAGCAGGCTGAAATTCTTTACTGACCTGGTGTTACCTTCTTAGAAGGAACAAGTTGCAACAGAGAAGAAATTCTTCAGTCGATACTAAGATGATATCAGGACGAACTGTATATATTGGACACAGATACTGCACTAATTTTAAACTTACTTGCTCACAAATTCCCAAATTTTTGGGCCATTGTTCTCCTTACATATATCACCATTTGTTACAAATTCATTTAAATAGTTCTGAAATTAATTATAAAAAAAATCTCTCCTCAAAAATATGTGCAAATGCTATGGTGGTCTGGGGGCCCGGAGCCGATCCTAGGCAGCACAGTGCATGAGGCTGGGGTACACTCTAGATACACATGACAGATGGAAAATAGACCAACTGAATACCCAGAGTGGGATTCAAACCCACAACCCTGGAGGTGCAAGGTAACAGCTACACGACAAGTTACCCAGCACAGATCTTTAGCTACCGGACTGGCATCCTGTCAAGGGTGTACCTCTCTGCCTTGTGTAGGAAGCTGAATGCCCCCCCCACCCTCACCCTCACCCTGATACTGTAAGTGGATGAATATTCCTAACAGAATTTATACACATACAACAGCAGCATTCCTTAAATAAGAGAACCCTAAAGAAATAAAAATAGGGTTAGGGTTAGGTATCCATAAAGTTGTTGGGATGACTTACAAAAGACCTCTACTGTATACAGCAAAAATGTAACAATTAGAAAGTTTTCAGAATGTGAATGTGAAAATATCTCCTAGTTTTAATTGATTCATTTATGTAGCTGTTTTCCTACATTTTATTTTCTATTTCATCCATTCAGGACAGGTCGGGAATTAAAATGGGAAATTAAAATGTCAAAAGGTTCTGTACAGGGGCAACTTGATAAGTTGGAAGTAGTTCCAAATTGGAAGAAGCAGATCTATCCCAAGTTTGCAAAAAAATAAAAATAAAACTTCTTTTATCATTGATAGACTGAAATTCTTTGAGGAAATTTATGGTGAAATTAATGAAACATTTTCAGGGTCCATGGTACAGATTTCATATGTTTTATTTATAAAGCAAGATTAAAGGGCATCTTATCAAACTTAAATCTAAAACTGTGCTCATCTCATGCTTAACATTAATCAAGGGGTCTTGATGACTTAATGAGACACTGGATGACGACTCTGTATGATTTTGGATGTTTCTGCCAAGACATTTGCAGCAATTATGCATTAGTGACAGTCCTGGGATGCACACCCACCTGCAAGGACATAATGGCATTCTGATAGCAGACCAGCTTCTGGGGGCCGTCTTCAGAGCATCGGGCTGCGCGGTGCCACACGCAGGACATGTGCTCCTCTCCCTCCTCGCCGAACCTCTGCATGTCCATCGCTATGCTCTGACCCAGCCTCGCTTTCGCCAAAACACGGTGTTCAAAGATGATCCTGCCAATCAGGGAAAAACTATGCCTAGCAGGTGTTGTGTGACTCAGTGGGTTAGCTCTCTATGCCTGCGATTGGAAGCTTGCTGATTCAAATCCCAGCCACCTATCCACTGGGCCCTTCAGCAAGGCCCTTAACCCCCTGAACTGCTCCAGGGATGCTTGGTAAACGGCTGACCCATTGCTTTGACTACAAGCTTCACTCTCAACTATGCGTTTCTTCCGAAGGAGGGAAAGATGGGACATGTAAAAAAAAAAAGTATTCTAATATACATTTATAACCAGAGGGTCCCTGGAAGAAATGATCCAATCTGAATATCTCCTGCAAAACATCCAGAAATGTAATTTTAACTTCCATAACAGACACTAAAATAGACACAGACTGTGGCCCTTTACCTACCGCATGTGTTGTGTGTGTGGCAGCTCCTGAACAGCCTGGTCCAGGATCAGCAGCCCTGCCTTCCAGTCGGCTTGGTCGGCATAGATACGGAAGAGGAGGCTGTACATGGCTATGCGCAGGGCCACGTCATCATCTGCCATTTCAAGGGCTGCAAAATGCAAGAATGTTACAGCAGATGCCTGAAAACGAACAGAAAGTTTGACAAGGACTTCTACACTTCTACAATTACTCCATAATATTAGAAAGCAACATTAAACTGCAAGCAAGCTTTGGGTGTCCTTCTCTGGGGTGTGATCCATCTAGACTCACTCTGCGAGTTTCTTTTAAATCCTGAAGGCTGCTCACGGAATAATTTTGTCTGTGTGGCTAATATCTTTCTTTCTTCCTGAAGGAAAAAAGATGGAAATCACATCTTTTTAAATTATACAATCATCACCCAGGCGTAATTGGACTGGATTGGACTGGACTGAACTGCATTAACATAGTGGTAGCCAAACCTTTTTCCCTCCAGTACTGGTACAGGTGCTGGCCAGGGCTCTGAGGATTTCTTCCAAAGGAGCTTTAAGCTCTTGTCTCTGCAGGGGTGTGTCCATCAACCTCAGGCATGCATTCCAGTAGTGCTTTGCAGCTACAACACACATGGTGTAGTTTCCAGCTTGTTCTGCAAAACTTCAATTTGAAACCAAAATCAATTGTATAATTCAGAAAATTAGCAAGAGATCTGCATAGCAAAACATATTAGAGGAATTATTAGTAGGTGCCGCAGTGATTAGTGCCATTTATTTACACCTGCAGTTCTGGGGGGTTTGCGTAAGCATGTGTTTGCATGTTTTCCTCGTGTTGTATGCATTTATGGGTGGTCCTGTCTCCTCTTGCAGTCTACAGGCATGCATTTAGGACAACTGGTATCCCTCAGTTGTGTGAGTATGAAGATGTCTGGTGCCCAGTACAGGCCGGGCATCCTGTCCAGGGCACATGCCAGCCCAGTAGGTTCCCCTAGAGCCTAACCAGGATATGTAACCATAAGATGAAGGGATGATTATTAATGAATTGAGTCTCACCATGGGTACAGGTGATATGTTTTTTTTTATTTTGGAAAGTATATATATTTGATTATACAGGTATAATTTGCTAATTATTATCTAAAGCAAACAAATATATGTCACATTATTTATTTAATTAAATTTGTACCTTGGCGCTAATGTTTCACAAGGCTCACCTGACAGCAGCCTGCAGAGTCTTCAAGGCATCCCTGTACTTCAGAGGCTCTCCGTTTGATTTCTCTATTGCGCTCAGACCCCTTATACATGCCACATTGCTTAGCATGTCCTGGATCGCACTACTGCTGCATCTTTAAAGACATCAAATATCAATTAACTCAGAGCTCCATGTGTTGCGATTTCCCCCTACAATCATTACATCATCTGATAAAACAGCATCAGGGTTGGTTAATCCTACAGACGGCGCAGGCGGCCAACTTCTGACTTGTCAGGGAATTTCACTTCGCCTTGGATGAGGGAGCGCTGGCAGTGAATGACGCCACATGGGCTCGGACCGGTACCGAACAGCATACATTTTAACATTTTTTAAAATCAATGTATTAACCTTGGATCAACACTAGATGGCATTTGTACTCTCTGTACTAAATGTAACATCAAAAGCTGTAAGCCCGATTTCTTATTAATAAAACAATGCACATAGAAAGAGAATGTAAAAAAGTGGTGCAATATTTTGGAAAGCTTTTAAATAATTGATCAGTATATTGCATAATTCACCAAAAAAAGGATTCAATGTGCAATGCTTCTTTGGAATATCAAGGGATTTTCTGAACTTATGTAATTTAAAGCAGTGTAAATATAAAGTCAAGAAGCGGAACGGTTGAGTGAAACTAGAATTAATTTAATTGGTTGTCACTGTCTGATTTTATTGTGGTATTTTGTGCTGTCTTGTCTTGTCCTATGATTCCAAGGTTATTTATGGATTAAATTCCAAGAAAGCAGTATGGAATGGTATGGTATGGAATGGTATGGTGTGGTATGGCAGGGTATGGTGTGGTATGGTTGGCAGGGTATGGTATGGTATGGTATGATATGGTATGGCAGGGTATGGTGTGGTGTGGTATGGTTGGCAGGGTATGGTGTGGTGTGGTGTGGTATGGTATGGTATAGCAGGGTATGGTGTGGTATGGTATGGCAGGGTATGGTGTGGTATGGTTGGCAGGATATGGTATGGTATTGTATGGTATGGTATGGTATGGCAGGGTATGGTGTGGTATGGTTGGCAGGGTATGGTATGGTATGGTATTGTATGGTATGGTATGGCAGGGTATGGTATGGTATAGTATTGTTGGTGTTTTCCGCCCCAGAGGTGCATCAGTAGCAAGACTATGTTAGTTTAATTTTGGATGACAGTAAAGCTATATTTCTTAGACCTGATTTTAAGGCTCTGGCGTCTTTTATCAATTTAGAAGCACAAGGAAGTCCTCCAAAATTCAACATATTTGGCAGTAAAATGTTGACGTTTCACTGGCATTACCATCAGATTTGGCGTCCAGCCACTTTCAAAGGAAATTACTGTCAAATCTCGAAAAAAAAAGAATCTCCCAGGAAATAAGCAAAGGACATACTTCAGGGATGCGTTGGGATGTGTTAAATGTTAGGATGTATATTAAACAGTAATCGATGGCTTGGAGAATATCTGAGGTGGAAAAGGATGACCTTCAGTGTTATGCGATTATTACAGGAGTGTTTGCGTCCAAAGGCAATCCCAGCAGCTGGCATTTGTTTAGGGGGTTAAGGAAGTACCACTGCCCTTGGAAAGGGACAGGAGAAGCTATGAGAGTGGGTGCACAAGTGCCAGTATAAACAGAATTTTGGTCAAACTCTTCACTTTGTACTTGGCGGCAAATAGCCCTCTCAGGAACTGTGAATATTGAGATCCAGCTGGCTGGTCTAACCCTTAAAATAAGGTCCAGACTTACTTATGCTGACCGGTATGCTGACTCTCTGGCACTGGGGCATCCAGTTCTTTAGCTGCCGGAGCTGAAATGGCCCTTTCATGGATGGTCATGGGTCATTTTGGTAATTAATGGAAATGGCACACGGTTGGAAAAGTTGAGCTCAAATGATTAGTAAGAGAGAGCAGTATCTTTAGCCAGTGTAACATTTAGCACCAGTAACCCAAGTTAAGCTTATGAAGAGTAGGGCAAATGCGACAAGACCGCTTGTAGATGCTGAGTAGATAGGGAGGAAATTTTGCTGAATAGGCCTGATGGATGATAAATTGTTTCTGTGCACTCTGGGACCCTTAAACTTGCTCACACTGCTTCTGATATGGATGAGGATTGGCCTTGAAATATATGGCTTGTCCTTGAATGGCTTGCAAACATTGTAGTTGGTAATATCTAGCTTAATCGAAAAAGGGCATTGTGTGCAACAGACACTTCACAAGGGCCTTTCAGCCTTTATTTTTATGATAATGGTGATACTCATTCTTTCACACAGACTTATCTCAATATGTAAAAACAACCCTAAATTGAAGCAATTGTAAGTGTGTGAAAATGTGAAGATAGGTTGAACCGGGTCCTCATTGTAGCTATTTGGGGCAGTACTGGAAAAAAATGGTTGTGACTTCAGTGTAAGGTCAAATAGGTTAAAAAAAAAAAACCCCATCAATATTGTGTGGTACCGAGAGTAATATTGCTGTGTTTTTACTTCCCTCAAGTTAAACAGAAACATTCTCAGAAACATGCTGACTGTGAGCATGTCAAGGTATAATGTCGATAAATCCACTTCATTCCCTCCATTTGTTATTCTTTAGCTTTGATGAATTCAGCCGTGGTCATAAAACCTGAAAATGCTTTTGTTTTGTGGTCGTTTTTCTTCTCAACGGTAGCTTGTACCAGTTAACCACCTTAATTAAAACCACTCGGGAACAGGAACAAGCCAGCTGTTTGCGTCGAAGCATTCCCAAGTCACTCCTAAGGTTTTCTGAAATTTTCTGCAAGTTCCAGGTAGACATCATGAAGTACAACAAAGGAATCCCTGCCAATGCATTGACTTTACACCTGTTGTCACAATTTTTGTAGAGATTAAAAGAAATAAAAAAATCTGTTCACTAGTTTTAGCATGGGTTTAAAATGTAGACATCCTTCAAATGAATGCAGTCTTGCCCTGCTTGTCAGCACCATTGTGGTGAATGCCATTGGCTTCAGCATCTAAACAGTTAGGTCAGAGCATCTGGGACAGAAGCCAAGGTGGAGGCCTGGGGATTAGTCCTTTACAAACTCTATTAAAGTATCGTGGCCTTGGGTCATGCGTGATTGAAGATGGCCAAAGTCTTACTCCCATTCTTAAAACTTATAATACTTGCTATTGGGAAAGGCAGCTAGCCAGAAGCGTTGTTAATGTAAGAGTTGTCTTGAGTGTTACCCAAAATCCCAAACATTCAAAGACATTGGGTTTAACTTTGTGGTAGCTACCAGCAAATTAGATTACCTGCTTTCATATAGCATAAAATTCAGTTTTCAATCTTTAACGTTGCAGGTCCCATCTAAATTAAAAACCCAAAATTCTCTATAATGCACAATCTGTTTTTCTCAATCATTAGGTAGAGGAATGTGATGTCTGGAGTTACATAAGTGTTCTTTCAGACACATGTACAACCAAACCTCTGCATTAAGTTTGCAGAGGAAATGTTTGCATCCACCAGGGTAAGAACACATTTTTATGCTCTCAGCTGGAGGCTGAGCAGGTCTGTTATGGGGGCTATTAAATTTGTTCTCCAGGAGTCTTGTGGTTCTCCCGTGCACTCAGGAAAACAGAAAATCCCCCCCTACCCCCACAACTATCATTCTCAAACCGAACATAATTACAAGGCCTCTGGTCAGTAACTGCCAGTTCCAAAGGTAGGATACTTCACCACACTCTTTTGAGTGAGAAGCAATAGGGAGAGCATATGTGGGTGGAGATGTCCACTGGGCCGAGACAGGAGGTAATGTGGGTTTACATCTCTGCCTAGCCTTGTATATTAAGGGCTCTCCCACCCAGGCAGGGCTGTCTAACATTCGTCCGTCACTGGGGTGTCACGGGCAGAAAGGTTATTGATCGAAGTATCAGCAAGTCAGACAGCTGTGGGTTAGACTAAGATTGAGGAATGCTTAGGCAGTTAATTGAGAAAAAATGTGTAGCTCACTGGAAGAGCTTGACCTGTGGATCAGACCATTGTGACCTATGAATGTTCTTATGTGGGTGTCTGTTTCCTGTGTCAGCGTCTGTTCTATACATGTATTTTGGTGGTAACGCCTTGGTCTTTAGAGACTGGTAATACTCTCAGGCTCCTTCTGTTGTAGAGGCAGTAAGCACACATAGCTCTGGTCACTGACTAAAGCCTGTGCTTTTTTATTACACAGTCAAAATTGGAAACTTTTTTTTTCTGAAAGCAGGCAGTGAAACAGACATCGAAAACATCCCTCTAAAGAGGGAATCAGTCTTCTTAGTTGCTTAAAAGGAGGAAAGGATTCCAGGAAAGTTATTTCTAAGCATCAGATTTAAAACAACTTCTCACTGATCTGACTGGTGTCCAGGGTAGTGAATGCCCTTATGATGAAAGTAAGTAATGAGGAAGCATTTCCTGCATTTTGCAAGACCCGACACTAGACTAAAAAAAAAAATCAAAGGTATTTCTTTCATGCTCCCTCCAAGTCCATAAGCTGTTGTGATACTTTGGGGTGGTCTTGCATATTTTCCTAGTGCCTTGTCAGACAAACTGCTTTGAGGAGACGAAAGGAGAACCTCACCCAGAGCCGTAGCCTTACCCACCCTTAGCAGAGGAACTATTTCCCTTTGAAGTTTTCTTTTATATCTTTATGGGTATATATACTGTAGGTGATTCAAAAGATGTCTCCGACTCCTTCAGGTTAGATGCTATGAAATGTCTCATGGACTTGACAGAGTAGGTATTCATGGATATGCCAAGAGAAACAAAACACCGGTCTTGTGGTATTTTCTCAGTTAACATGCCTTGAGGATTTGGCATTAATATTGATGGCTCATACAGCATATTTTAATTTCCTTGGAAATGTCTTTGAAATTTGGATAGAACTGTCTGTCCTTAAGAGAACACATCTTCTTTATTTATGTAGGCTAGCTGAAAAAAAAACAAGAGTTTATGCTGTTGTGGATCATAATTTGTTGTTCTTTTCCCTGTTTGCTGGATTTTACTATTTTCTGCTTCCTAAATAGCACTCAGAGGGAGACTCAGCAGGAAGTAATATAACCTTGGAATGTGGAGCCAGACCTTTTTTCTTTTACCTGACATACTACCATCCATGCTTAATCTATGCTCTCTGTGACTCATATATTCATCTGAGACTCATGGGGAATGCAGTACCTGAAGGAAATCCAGGAAGAACACTGTGCCCCTGGAGTTGCAGGGAAATGATGCAGTGATTCACTGAGCTGCAGTGCCACCAGATCAAAATGCATTGTTTTTGTTTTTTTTCTTTTTCTAAAACACATGGCCTGTTTGTGTCATGCCACAAATCCAAGGGCTGTAAGAAATTTGAGTTATTAATAGTTGCTTTTATTTAGGTTTATAAAATCTAAATTGGATTTTAAGATTTAGCACTTCCTTTAATGTCTTGGCCAATAATTGCTTGTCACATGGAACTTAATCCAGATCATATTTTAATAGAGTGACTTTATGTATGTGTTCTATGATATAGATGATTCACTTGAGGAAGCAGCTGCTGTGGCTTCAGAGTGCACTTTGCCTCCTCTTTTAAGGCCACTCCATTTTAAACTTTACTTCATAATATCACTTAAGGTGATACTAAATTTACACAGTAAATTTCAGTGGTCGTCTAAAACCATGTAAAGCAGTGACTCTCCAACGCTGCGTACCAGTTAAAAATAAAAAAATATAGCCATTGCAAATTAATAATAAAAAAAAAAACAGTGAAAGGCTGAAATCGCATCATAAATCTTTCTGTTTATCTTGCATCCTGCATTGAATCAGGTGCTGTTGGACACAAACAACAGGTTATGTGTCTGTAATCACCAGTTACCAATAATTTACTAAAACTGCAAAAATCTATTACACAGATAAAAATCTAAATGTAATACAAAGTTTAAAAAAAAACAGTCTACGGTACCAGAGCCATTTTACGAGTGGAACTTTTTAATACGAAGTTGATAATTCATGACACAATTGGTGTGTCCTTGAGGGGTTATTTTGCCTTACAGGAAAAGCACAGATCTTTAATATCTTGGCACCAGCCTTAGTGAGCTTTTGCACACCAGCTAAATTCTGTGGACCTCTATTCTAAACCACACATATGGGAACGCCATGATGATTTGTGTACCACCCAATTGTTAAACCCAGAATTGGTGAGAGTTTGTCATGTGAACTGTTCCATGTGACATCTGGTGTTGGGTGGCTCCGCTTTACAGCAGCAATTATAGATTCATGCTGGTCTTGTGGGTACTGGTGGGTAAAAAATATCTCCTGTGGCAAGAGCCTCTGTAGCTGCAGCCAGCTCTCTTAATGTCACTCTGTCCATGTGATTCTGAGTTTGTTGTTGTTTGTATTTGCAATAGGAAATGTATCGTAGCAAACACAGTGGCAGATGCTGGACAACAAGGCTATGGTAAAGAAAGAATTGATTATCAAAATTGAAATAAACTGAAACATTGCTCTTTGAACTAATAACCTCCTGAGTTTGCCTAGAGTCTCACCTATTTTCATTTCATCTGTCCCAATCATTCCTATCAACATAATCAGTCTACGTAGCTAGCAGTGCTGTTGGTGAGAAAGGACTGTTTTTGCAGCAGAAATTAAACGACACTTTCAAAAAATGTTTTAAGCGAACTGTTTTCCAGCATTTAGAATTGGATAAATTGTGAAATTCAGTCCTAAATTTGATGCACAATTCGAATGACCAACCGTCAACAATCTAATGATCATACTGACTGGTTAAAATTTAAAGGACCTTAACCCTTAAAATAAATTATTAGTTTGTTTTAACTCCAGCATACTTTCAGGCTGTCTTTGTTCACACATGTCTAGAGTTGTTTCATTACTATTGAGTTCTGATTTTGGTATTTTAATACAATATCCATAGTTTTTTGCAATATCATTGTTCTTTTTTTAATTGATGGGTTCTGCCACATGGTGAGTGGCATGTTTTTGCCTAGAAATGATGAGTCAGAATCCAGAGCAGCATATGACTCTGTTACCACTCACCACATTACAGCTGCCACTTGTGTCGGAGTCCCAGCTTGTTAATATTTCATCTTTCTGTTTCATGCACAAACTTCCACTGTGTGGCCTGGCCAGTGTGGTGCGGCTTACACATGTAAGAAGAGTGCTACTTGGAGCACTCGGAACCTTGGAGTTGACTGAGGAATCAGTACTCATTATATATGTAAATTATACTGTTTTTTTGCCAGTAGGTTATTGTTGAAATCTATGTTCAGTGTCCCCATGTTCCATTACTGGCATTTTCACTGACTAAAATTGTATATTTACTATATTTTAATTTCTGAACTTTAGCTAAATGTAAAATTCAATTCTGTGTCTCAGTCTTGCTGTTCACAACTGTGATGAGGAAACACCCAAAGACCTTCTATGTGAAGTTTTTATTATGAAGTGTTTGGTGTGAAGTCAATGCCCTAAAACTTCAGCCAACAAGCAGACAAATATGCAGCTGATCAATGACAGAGAAGTAAGAAACATGTGCTGATACAGCACATTGCCACACAATGAACAAACCCAGGAATGAGAACCCAGTTGTAGCTTTGTGATACCTCAGCACCACACTAGTTCAAATGGAATAGTGTGATGTTTTTCCAATGGCTGGAGTGCCAATCCTGTCACCAACCCCCAAATTTTTCCCTGGAATTTGGAGGACCTGCTTGCAGGGATAACATCACACCCCATATGAAAGAATTGTAGGTTCAGGCCCTTGCACAATGGCCCAACGACGTAGAATCACTTCTGGCATTCACAGGATTCAAACCAGCAACCTTCCAATTAATGGCACTTAACCCTAGCCTCAGAACCACCACTGCACCACCCAACCAGCTCCTGGTAATGGCAGCTGTAATCTGGTAAGTGGTTCCATCAGCTCAATACTGATGGAAAAATAAAATAATAATAATAGTAAAGTAATTCAAATGGAAGATACATAGTATGGTCTATAATACGTTTCACTAAATTCTGTGGTGGACTTCCAGACACCTGTCCCAGGTTAGCTTTAGAAGGCTCATCATTACAATGTATCAGTCGACGATAGCATTACTACCTTTGAAAATGGTTAAAAATAAATAACACGTATAATTAATTTGCCATCTTGACTTTGCTACGGGATAAAACTGAAAAGCACATCAGCCTGCTTGCTTCATATCATAGGAGCACACAGCTTAATTTCATGTGGTATTCCTGAAACAGTTGCTTTGTTGATTCTGTGGAATGTCACTCTAAATCACTCGCACAACCAACGGCTGACCATATTTTGTAGCTGAAAAGTTCTCAGTGGAACATTCTCACTACAATAGAGTGTTACATAAATAAAGCTCCACTATCGTTCGGAACCAGTGAAAAATACTTCACTGAAGTTTTATATGGATCACTTCTGGGAGTTCTTTACAGATTTTAGTTTCATCTGCAATTATTATCTTGTTGTTGACTACCAGTCAACAACTCCGGATTTCTCATGAAATACCTTGATTCCGTTTTCCTCTGGCCAAAGGCCCACTGCTTTTGTGTCTTTTAGAGCAATTGATTCTAATACTTGGATTTGTCCAATAGTTGTGGATTTTTTCAACTCTTTTTGTAGGGATTTAAAAAAATGTTTGAATTATTTCTTTTAAAAGCATGATGCTTTTTGCAGTGTGGATTGATAAAATGCCACTATCACATACTTAAGTTCACTGAAGTTTTTAAAAAAACTTTTTTATTTTAAAATTTTCATGAAGAACTTTCCATTTTTTCGCATATTTATAACAAAGTGTGGTGTGTAGTATCAAATACTTTAATGCAGAAGGCTGTGAGGTAATTAGTTTCTATATTATTCTTGCCATTTTTTTAGGGTGGGCATATTTGCCCATGCTATCAATAGAATATGCCTCAAAGATAACAGATAATAGATCTTAATTGCAAAGAAGTATTCAGAGGTGTCGGTTTACTGGACAACAGTCATGCAGTTTAAAAGCTATGTGGGTCAGAATGAATGTGCAGTAAAACACCATTTCTCATAAAATAAGTTTCAGAAGCTTGTAATCTGGCATGAAGCTTTGGAAAAAATAAACTCAAACGTCCTTTAGGCTTTAGCTTATTTCACACTAAAGCCTAGCAGTGCACAATACAAAGTGTTCTCCTGAAGGGATAAACCTTTGATATGTTTCTTAGCACTGTGTTCAAATGGGTCTCTTTGTCTATTCTGCTATGAACTTGAATTCACTGGACAATTGGAAGCCTATGAAGTTTAAATGACCTTTATTTTATCTAGTTGCAATTATTTTTTTTAAGGTTAAACTATAAGCTTTAACAACAGTAATCATCAGTTTACCATTTAATGTTACCATTTTTTAAGTTTGCAATCTGTATTATGATCCAGTCAATGGTCCACATGAAGGACAATTTGCAGTTGCAGATGGACAATTTGTTGTGCTGACAAGTACTAAGAACACCAGAAGCGTTTGGGGTCTCACATGTATTTCAAAAATCAAAGGTCTTTGCTAATCATAGATGTTTCATTCCTTTCCATCTTGCTCTTTGATTGCCCCTGTGCAGATGGGATTTAAGACGGAAACTGAGAAAAAGTTTGGCACTCTCCCACATATGTGGCAAAGAATTGTGCTATAGTAACAATGAGATAAATGTTTTATCTCAACTGATGGCCATTACCCTATATTAAAAAGTAATCTGCTGTGTGAAACACAATGTTGTCGCTCATGTTAGCGGTGTCAATCAGTTTCTTGCTTAGAAAAGAAAAACTATTTGAATACCTGCTTAACTTGTGCTTCACTATGTTTTGGCAGATGAAGCTTGTTCCTTGCTGCTTCTGAACTTCAGTCATGCATTTTTATTTACCATGCTGGCCTAAGGGCTGTAGTTCTCCAAAGTCGTACATTATGCGCTCGTCCTGAAAGTGGTTGTCAGTACATGTTGATAGTATTATATAAACTGTTATTTTTTAATTATTTGTCCCAGCCTAGAAGAACATTTTTTCATGTTCAAATTTTCCTCATTTTTGTACAAGGTATTGCTGCTTAATTTCACTTTTCACTTCCTTCTCTTACATATCTTCTAAGACTGCTGAGAAATCTTCTGAAAAAGCATTAACACCAAAAGTCTCACACGTGCATGTCATGTCTTTGATCCGAGGGCAGCGCTTCAGCCTGCCCCATACATGGTATGTACATGTGGTGTGCAAGATCAACAGATGGGCCTTTGTGCTGAAAATTTCCATGAATGTCTTCTTCATGTGGAAGTATTTGAAGGAGTATGTTATAAGGAAGCTTACAGGTATGCGTGTCTGATTGTGTGAAGGTTATTGTCTTTCCCCTGGATAAATTGGTTCTGCTTACAGGCCAGCAGTCTGAACAAGTGCTCGTTTCTTCTGAAGCTGTTATTAGTGCAAAAATTTTATGAGTTTAGCACCTGTTCTGTCTCCGCTCTAAATTTAAATTTATCTAATTTGTACGCTCCTGATTTTACAGTCTTAAATATACATCTTAAATGCACGCTTAGGGTTAGCCAGTTAACTAGGTCACAGCAGAATAGTTTTTTTCTGTATCTGCAGTTATAACATACATCTGAATTTCTAACAGCAACAGCGACGACATCTGTTTTTATATATTGTATTTTCGGATGGCTGAAGCCTTATATGTTGATGAAGGCTTCAGGTGGATTCGTAATTTATGGGTAATTGGAAATCTTGTGGACAGTTTTGCATCTTGTTTTGCATTTTATAAGCCTCTTTCATATGGCCATACACTAGCAAACTGCAGAGAGGCGGGCAAATTCAGTTCAACTAGTTTCGACACTAGTGTTTATTTGATGAAACAATTTAAATGAGCATGTGAACGGTGATTTGGCGAAGCCCATCTCTTGGCTGTCGGTTCCATCGACTCTGAAGCTAAGAGATCTGGCTGGGCGACCTGGCAGGAGGGGAAGGAGCCGACCCCGGACCAGGACGGGGAGCCGAAGGTGGTGGAGGGGTGGAGGCGGACGGACCGAATAGCTGTAATGGCAAAGAAGCGGGTTAGACTTACTCCTAATATTAAACCTGGATTGATGTGATTGGACACACTGGCGTTCATTAGGTCTCCTTGTTTGAACTTTCGTATTCACCTTCATTTTTAAGATTGAATCACTAGCACATGCTAAGTCAAATGTTGCAGCACGTCAGGTGATATTATGATCTTATTATAAACTGGGCGACAAAGTAGCCACCTCCTTGCATTTGTTTGACCTTCAGTGTAATTTAGTAAAATGTGATATAGTTCTTGCATATAGTAGCCTGGAGCACACAATTTAATGCCAGCAGTAATTTATACTATAGTAAGGACTGGTCATGTCTGTCCAAACTGCACTTTCAAAAAGAATAGACAGTGACTTATAGTTTAAAAATATGAGCTATGAGGGTGGCCAGCCTATGTAATTGCTGGTGTCGTCTTTGGTCTCAGTATCCCCAGAATCACTGGCTCACTGGTATGTCATTTATGGTTTATTTTTTTGTGGATTAATAGTAAAGCCCTTTCTAGCATTTCTTAAATAGAAGTGCTCATACTGCATTTTATTTTAGTGTGCTTATCGTAACAAAAAACCATATTTGAAAACTATACTGGTCATATGGAATATACTTAAGACAAGAAAGTATTATAGACAAGTCTTATGCTTGATTTTTTTTTTTTCCTCTCCCATTTTTATCTTGTTTCGCATTGATGCATCAGGCTGCAGCGTTATCAGTTTTATGACCATTGTTACAGTTGCACGAATTTTTCACTCTTATGTTATTTTTGCGTTTTGATTATCTACCTGATTAATTTAGTTAGATTAAACACAGTACATGAACGTCTGACAGTACCATTGACATAAAGTGGATGTCATATGCAATCAGTTTTATTGACCGTGATCTCAGTTTTTATCTCAGTACATTGGTGTCATTCCCTCAAGTCATCCCAGTATTCCTCATTTTGCAAGATTGCTAATTTATGCATCATTATCCCACAACTTATCCTGATCAGGAAAGTTTAATAAGTGCTAAGCTCTTGTTTTAATAGTCTATACAATACATATGTACAATAAAAACTATGAGTCTTTTTCTCCTAAATGCTAAATTTACATTGTATGATTGCAGAACAAAAAAACCAATGGTCCTGACCCTTGACAACCTCTGCCTTTGCAATGGTCTTGTGGTTGAAACTATTGCCATCTGTTTAATGGCTGTAGCAGAAATGACTTCATTGCTTTGAATGACTTTATGTATGACCTGACCAGCAGCACAGAAGTTCCACTTTCCACTCCTCAGTTTTGTTTTCATTGTGCAATCTGTGTAGAATTAACTAAGGAGTAGAGCACCATTGCATATGTTTAGCAGTCGGAGATTTTGGGTGAATATTGCATTTCATGTAATATCTTCATGTAACACATATGGGGCAGTAGAATCTGATGTTTGACCTTGTCCATCGGCCCTCTAGAAAAGGAGGGGGAATAAAGGAGAATGAGGTCGTTTTAGGTCCACAAAAACAAAAAAAAACTGATAAAAAAGGATGTTCAAAGAAGCAGTCCAATTAGCCGGAGTAGGTGCAGAAAAAGTTTATTATTAATTATTATTATATTATATTATATTATTAATTATTATATCATAATATTATAATATAAATATTATTAATTTATTAACAAAATAGTAATGAAACAAAGGCAAACCAAATCTCCCATGAAACAATCTATAACTGAAGAAAACCAAACACAAGTTTAAAACTGCAGCCTCACAGCCAGCTGCCACCTCTCTGCCTCTCTCTCTCTCCCTCTGGCCTTCACTGCCTCACCTAACTGGAACCTACCACCTGTCCAGGTGAGCATGGGGAAAGCTGCGTAAGGATAAAACACAAAATTAAATCAAAACAACCAAAATAACAAAACAAGCCATAACGGCTATGATTCACCTCAAACTATATGTCTATGTTTGGATACATTCTCAAATATTGCAGGTTTATTAAATTGTGATCTTTGGCATTCCTCCCTCCCCACCCCCTAGAATAACGCAGGTCAGCAGCCCAACCTCCCACTGCTAAGAGGCCTAATCAACCAAACCTGTCTTCACTCTCCCTAATGA
>JAODKF010000068.1:11023259-11047574 GCA_026779585.1 Mormyrus proboscirostris
TATGGTGTGGTATGGTATGGCAGGGTATGGTGTGGTATGGTTGGCAGGATATGGTATGGTATTGTATGGTATGGTATTGTATGGTATGGTATGGCGTGGTGTGGTATGGTATGGTATAGCAGGGTATGGTGTGGTATGGTATGGTATGGTATGGCAGGGTATGGTGTGGTATGGTTGGCAGGATATGGTAAGGTATGGTATGGTATGGCAGGGTATGGTGTGGTATGGTTGGCAGGATATGGTAAGGTATGGTATGGTATGATATGGTATGGCAGGGTATGGTGTGGTGTGGTATGGTATAGCAGGGTATGGTGTGGTATCGTGTGGTATGGTTTGGCAGGGTATGGTATGGTATACAATGGTATGGTATGGTATGGTATGGCAGGGTATGATATGATATGATATGGTGTGGTATGGCATGGCAGGGTATGGTATGGGTATGGTATAAGCTGTATGAGTTCCTGTTTGAGTGAAACTATGCTGCGTGTGTTTCCATGGAAACAAACTCACAGGATGCACGCTGAGGTTTTCACCCACTTTACAGCATCAGCTTCCAGCTGCAGTGCTTGGTGGGAACAGCTCATGATCAACTCTTGATCCTGGGCCAGGTGAGCAAAATGCAACAGATGTGTCCACACCTGCAGCTCAATCACAGGGTCTGTCCATCTGCAGTCTGATGCCATCTTTACGAGCTGAAAGTAAAAGAGGAAAGTTGAGCCAAGGTCACCTGAGATCAGAAAATATTACTTTTTACCAAGATTACATTTTAATCACTATATTTTTCAACCATCCCAGTAAGAAATACAGGCAACTTGCTTTAAGAAAGAAATTGCTGTGAATATTAAAAAATTAAAAAAAATTATTTTAGTAAAGTCAGCAGTTGGTATAAGAATTTAAACCACAAATTTATAACTTACCACAGACAGACTGGGAACTGAAAATTCCATCATTGTTGAGGTAGTATTACAAAGTAGCATTTCAATTCCAACCAGAACACGTGTCATACTAATCACGGTTTCATTGTTACTCTGAAAACATAAATAAATTTTGAAGTGTCACCACACAAACAGCATGACAACGTAAAAAAATACGTCTTTCTTCTCTATATACTTACAGGATATAGAGAATCAAATGCCATAAATGTTTTAAAGTCTGGGATAGGCAAATTAACTATTGGATACACTGCATAATATTTGGTAGGAAAAAAAAGGCTACAGGTCAACAGGATAATAACGCTAACCACTGGATAAATGAAACGGCAATAATTGACCAAAATAAGAATTGAACAATGAATGAAGAATGCTCTACAGTACAGGGGGGTGGAGGCGTCAGTCTCAGAAATGTAATGGAAAGAAGGTTTCACCTCATCTTCAACGTCCAGCTTTTGCTCAATCTGTTGCTGGAGCATCTGCTTTATCCGCACCCATGTGGCAATAACCTCCTTCCTTGCAGCAATAAGCAGAGTTTCTCCAGGGACATTGCCATTGGTCAGGTGCAAGGCATAGTCACATAACTGCATGAGGATAATTTTTCACACTTTACACTGTGGAGCAGTGACATTTATGTAGAACAGTGGTACTTGTCCCTATAATAGCACATTAATTGTAATTCCAAGCTTGAAAAGACAAAAATATTAGTCCATAAATTTTATGATACATTCAACTGTGATGACATTAATTACTAGCTAAATAATATTGTAATTTTACATTGCAAAACCACTAATAAAATTCTTAATATTAAAGCATTTACACAATAAATGTGCAAATTATATAACACACCTCATACCACCATTTTGACATTGTAAAACAGATAATGTCACCAAAAGGAACCGACTGAAAAATAGGCCGACTTGTATGGCTGAAGCCCTCTAGGAATATGCTGTAGTCTGCCACTGGCAATTTGGCTTCAAAGAGATCTGAAAAAAACCTGTATGTGCAGATATGCTTATGTGTGCATCTGTGCACCAAAGCAACATAAGTAAAACTCTTGAGACAAGCCCCAAAAAAGCTCTGCAGACGTCAAGACAACTCCAAAACATCAGGCTGGCAACCGGAGGAAAAAAAACCCATTAACTAACCTTTACTCTGCTTCTGGTGGACAGGACCATGTTAGAGTCTGAGGTCTACAGCCGAGCAATGTTCACAAAGGGGGCAGATCTAATCTGTTACCACCGGTTCACAATTTAACAGCATCATTCAGCATTATCTCACTTCCTACCAAAGGCAGAAGCTACCGTTGGATATTTGTTAGTGCTCCAAGTAAAAATTATGCAAATTGATTATAACTACGACAAATTTGGGTCAGAGTAGCTTCAGACTGAAACGCACAACATTATTTGATCTTCCCATTCAAATACATTATCTGCAATCATTCAGTATCAAGTCATTTTTAAAAATGACATTTCTAAACATGCATAACTCATATTTTCAGTGAAGAGCAATTCATTTAAAGTTGTAATCCATTCAAGAATCTGTATTTAAAATCTTCTTCTTAGGCATGTTATTATGTGAAACAGTGCCATAGTGTGTACCTGCTTCTGTGAAACCTCATATTCCTCACCAATTACACATATATATGAACATGCCAAGTAATCACCCAACCAAACATCTTCCACGAGATGGCTTCCAATACTATTACACAGCTACTATAACTTCCATAGTTCTCTTTCTTTCAGAAGATGTGGTGTTGAATGTCTTTTGATTACTTATTGATACAGCAACAAGCAGTCCAGCCAGTTCAACCGTACCTCCAGAGCTATCTTGATGTCTTGGAGTGCACTGGGGTCTGGGAGGATGCTGCCAGGCTTTGTGGTGGCTTTTCCCGCTCTTTTTTTAGCCCTGTTAGCTTCCTGGCCCTTTTCATCGTCCTGCTTTTCCTGAGCAGTCCTGACACGCAGGCTCAGAGATTCAATCAAGCCTTTGGCTGCCACATTGCACAGCAAAACCAGCAGCACTGTCTCCCTGAAAAGCGTTTACCATTCCATGTTAGTGCCATAATGCACATTTGTTCTTATGTAGATTTCATTACGTAAGAAATAAAAATATTATAATGAAATATACAGATATGCAAATATCATTGTATGGCTAACAGTATAAATTCAAAGTATTCATTTTTTTCCACAAAAACAAAAATAACCTGAATTAAACGCTAATATACACTGCCCAGCCAAAAAAAGTAGCAATTTGAATATTTCATTGGACCACCTTTAGCACACTTTGTCAATGCATTGTTTCCACAAGCTTATGCAACATCTCAACATTTATTTTTATCCACGTTTCAATTCTCACTGAACTCTTGTATTGACAAGTGAATTGAACCCCTCTGTAATGTCTCCTTCAGCACATCCCAAAGACTCATGATAAGGTCAAGGCCAAGACCCTGTGGTGGACAAATCTTGTGTGAATAAGATTCCTTATGCTCCTGAACCACTCTTTGACATTCGAGCCTGATAAGATCTTGGCATTATCGTCCTGGAATATGCCCATGCCAACAGGGAAGAAAAAAATCCATTGATGGGACAATCGGACCATTCAGTAGATTCACTTACTCAGCTAACCTCACTGTATTGCTGCATAACATAGCTGAGCTGCATTAATAATCAAGTCATTGGCTTTTAAGTGTTTGCTTGATTTAAATTCAAATGACACCTTTTTTTAGCCTGGGCAGTGTGTATTTCTAATAGTTCTAATTCTAATACACTGTATAATGTTTGAAGTACAGGAAAAAACTCTGGCCTACTTGGTTTCTCCCATGAGTTTCATCACGTTTATTAGTCTGCGAAAAGTGGCCTGTAGCTGGCAGTGGCCCCCTGAAGCCAGGACGTGGCTATTGTGGTTCCACAGATAAACAGCTGCATTCGAGACAATCCACGCCTCCCCGAGGGCGGCCCCCAGCTCTGCAGCCCGCAGGAAGCTGGCCGTGGCACATGCAGACAGCTCCCAAAGCCATTCCCTAAATTGACAGGGGTGTCGCGTGTCAGTACCAGTCCCCATACACGTACCTGTACTTGTAAATACTAATTGGGACATTTTGGAATTACATGCTCAGTACACAGGCAATCAGGGAAGTATGATCATGAGTAGTAGGAATATAATTAACTGATGTCTGAATTCTGTTTTAAATTTCTGCTTCAAATCTCGCCACCTGTAAAAGTACATGTCTACAACTGGAGTGTGTTTCTTTACCTATATGCTGCCCATTGTGGATTTTCCTCTAATCCTTGACAAATGTCTCCCATTGACTCTCTCCATGTGCCCTTTGGTGGTAATGGCTCCTGGTTGAAATCCACACCCTCTGAATGCAGTTTTTGTATGGTGGCCTAATGAACAATCCAAAGAGACGAATATGAATGAATGAATGGGATAAATGCTTTAATAAAATAAACTGCTTATCCAGTATAAGGAACTTATCCCAAGAAGGCAGGGGAGCACCGTTCCACTGCAGAGCATACATTTATTTTGTATTTAAAAATTTCCTCTTCATTTGCATGTGCAAAAACCGTTTTATTTCTACATATCATGTTTCTTTTTTTCTGAGCTTTAGCAATTGTGGTTTTCCATTCAGCCAAAGCAAATGCCTGACACAGCAGTAACAATAAAATCACAAAGAATCACATAGTCACAATTGTACAACTATCCCGTTGCGTGTTTCATTTGAAATACAGCTTCAGAGTTTTGCTGATGACAGCTTGAACCCTGCAAGGCTCTGTTCTGGAACAGTAGAGCCTTTCCATATTGATTAATTTAAACATTCTGCTAGAGCAACGTTGATGCTGCAGAAGGGGATATGCGGCAGGGAAGATGAAAGGAGGCTGTAACTATTGCCACAAAACTGCCAGTTAAAACCACTCTCTCTGCAAAAAAGGTGAAAGGACCATTTCTGATAGAATGAGCCTGCATGCCACAAATACTGTTTTCTCAAAATCTTAAAAGAGATTCTTTTTTCTTTTTTAAAAAGATTAAAATGAATTTACAGTTTCTTAACCATAGCACAGCTAGCCATGTGTCCGCAGAGCAGCAATCAGCAGTTCTATGCCTGGGGCTTACATAATGAGCGCTGAAAGGAGATGGATTTAGTGGGAGGATCCAGAATTAGAGCTATTGTCCGCGACTGGAATCAGAAAAGGGACAGAAGAATGAGAAAGAGCAAGCAGAGATGGCTTTAATAAATGTGACTGGCTAAAGAAAAAAGACAGCTGTAAAGGAACAAGTGAAATGAAGGGAAGTAAATGGTAAAGACTGACAGAGGGCAGCGGTGGCGGCTGAAAGCAAAGAATTATCTGTGTGGGACCTAAAAAGAAGGGAAACGGAGAGGAACATGTGCAGCCAACACGCAGTGGATGGACAGGTCAGCATGAGACTACATATTAAAAGCAGCAAAGAGAGTGATTTTAAATTTAATTACCGACTTTTACTGATACCCACACAACTTGCACTTCTTACAGTTTGAAGCATCTGTGCAGCCACAAGGCCAGTTCAAGAAACCGTGTGGGTCAGAAGCCTGGATCCATGTCCTCTATGACACCTACTGCCCAGTCGAGTGATTTACAGTAAATTAGAAGGTAAAATATGGAAGAGACTGACCTCTCCATTAATGAAGTGAACCTCGGCAAGCAGCCGAAGCAAGTCTCTCTCTGCAGAGAGAGAAAATTGTCCTTCTTCACGGAAACCTGGGCTTTCATCTTTCATACATTCACCTGAGAATCAGAGGCACACGTACCAGTACTGGTATAAGAATGCCTACGTCGTAAGAGAAAACTGCCATAAATGCAAACAAATAACTCGGAGACAAGTAATTGGATTTCTTCAAAAACATGTTTGTCACAGCTAATTTAGTGGAACAACCTGTTCCCCCCAGAGGAAGTGTTTGATACCAGCTGAAGATTTACGGAGACAGAAGCACTGGAAATATACTGACTTCCTGATGTTTTAACATTTCCAGGGAGCCAAATATTTTATGATCTGTATCAAAAACTTCAATCAAAGCTGTCATAGACCTGATGAAAAGCAAGCATTTAAAATCATTTATGCAATGCCAATAAGCCAATAACCCATATACTGTCTATGAGCAATGTGCATATACAAATATGCTTGCATTAAATACTTGTGTCATACTACACAAGCCAAGTACCACAACTGTCATTTTGTGTGTACACATACAGCTGCTGTGGTTTAGTTTACTTACTGTCATTTCTGGCCGCCTTCCAGCGCCCATCATCGTAGAGCAGACAGAACGTGCAGGCTGCCCGGCAAACATCCCAGACCTCCTGCTTCCTAGCTGTTTTAGCCAGTGCTGCCCAGAGTCTCACCCTGGGAAAACAGTCCCTCAGTGCTCCTTTTCCCTTTTGCAATACCCACACTCAAGCAATATCCCAAAAATAAAAGAATTCCATTGTAATCAACAATTCGTAACTGTATTACAATTGTGCGACTGTGATTGACAATTAAACGGTGTACTGTAATAGATATATTTACTGTAAAATGTTTCAGTTACACTTTGCTTAAAGCAGTCATCACAATGCATTAAAATGGTCAGTATAAGAATGAAGGATGCTTTGTACAGTGTTATGAAAGTATTTATATTGCATTATAGATGAGAGCTTCATAGAGCATTCATAATGCATAATACACATGGCTGTGATGCTTAATGCCTTTTAATAAATAGTTAAATGTTAATAATATTTTATGAATGCACTATAATGCATTACAAAGGTATCTATAATGCATTATACACGACTGCTTTGGGTAAAGTGTTATGAGAGTTTCTTCACCTGATAAAATCATCTTCTATAATTCAGGCAGGCATATAACTAAAATGCTGGACACAGATTTACAATACAACAGGTTTGTATTGTACAAACTATTTGCAAGTATTGTGGGACTTGGAAAGCAAACAGAGTAAGCAAAAACGTATGCAGACAAACACACACCTCTGTCTGTCGTTTCTGTTTCCTTGTTTCTTTAGGTGCCCACTTGCCTCATGGACACATGCGGTGTGATGTTTTGCTTTGGCAGACAGCTGATCAATCTGGCTTTGTCCACCTTTGTCTGAGGACAGTGGATGTGTAAATAAAACAATGAAACAAATAAAACATAGATGTATGAAGGCAATCTTAGAGACAGGCAAACTGTACAAACACAGAGGAAAGGGTATGATTTAAACCAGCAGTCCTGAAGGCGTGAGGCTACAGTGCAGGGCCCACCATGCCAACCACTAAAGCGTCACAATATCATGAGATCAAACTAAAATGGACATTATTCTTCTTCAGTTGACCTTTTCTGACCCTGCTCAAAAGTTTTGGAAGCACCTGCTACCATAACAGATCTACCACACAGGCAATCAACTTTACAGAGCGTAGCAGTATTCAATAAGTGCCTTTTTTTCTAGGCACATAACAACAATGCTACACATCTACAGAACATATATAATTCTGCAGCTGAAAGAAAATGGGTATCAGCCAACATTTACTATCCCATTCTGTAGGATTCACAGCAACACAGTCACAATATGTCAGCTGAAATTCCTCTGCTTAGTTTTTCCTGCAACCAGAGTTGTCATGGAGATTTCACAAGGCATGTTTCAGCAGTCCCAAAAGGGTCCCACCCATCCCCCAGCTCCTGCCGGGGTGTATCTGTTACCCTGGTAACAGTATGGAGATGAGTTATTGTGTTAAGTGGCTCTGATCTAGCAGTGACATTGGTGATACTTCAGAAGAATTTGGGTTTACCTTTCACTTCGGCATTTGCATCAAGGACGACCAGAAAGGTACCGGGGGCCAAAGCTATACCAGCCTTCACCAGCAAAGGCCGATTCTTTTCCATGGCATTCTTGGACCTTGCTCTTTTTGCCTTTAGTAAAGGAGCACACAGTATTTTTAAAAGTAAAAATCCAAAATATATACAAGGCCTTGCAAAAATATTCAGACGTGCACTACTTTCACTCGTTTGCCACTTTTTTATTTTGTGATAGTTTTATACTTTTTATAATGTTTGTGTATATGCCTACCCTATTCATATCGAAACAAATATGACTGAACAAGCGAATAGATTATTAAAGTTTTAGAAAAATGATAAATACCTGTGTCAGGGGAGCTCGAATTTCACACAAGAGATTTTTCACAAAAAACGTCATTTTCTGTATAAATAATCTTGTTTTGTTTAGAGATTAGAGTGCTCACATGTTGAATTGGCAAGAAGATGTTTTTAAAAGAAGAATTAAGAGCATTTCACGGAATTCAGACATAATGTAATGCAAAGGCATACAGTAGTAAAATGGTAACAAGATATTTCAAAGTCTGTGTACAGTCCAATGAGAAAAATTAGATCAATAGTGTAAGTTACATCACAAGAAGGAAGCCAAGGAGATGCCAGTGATATTAGGAGAGCTACATAATTCAGAAGCTGAGAGTAGACATAGAGTTCATGAGTCAACAATATCAACAGCTTTGGATAAGATGGGCCTTTATGAGGGGGTGAGAGAGGGATTTGTGATGTGAACCTTGCCAATGTCAGCATGTGTTGTTCTTTTATCAACAAGGAAAGAAAATCTTGTGTATTAGGAATACAGACAAATGCAGCCCTTTTTTTAGCTCTTCTGAAAAACAAGCTAGTAAATAAGTTTAGATTTAGTCAATGATCTCAAGCATGTGTTCAAAGCAACAAAAGACCAACCCAAGAATAAAAAAAGTCAGTGAACTCATCCATCCATCTTCAAACCGCTTATTTTGGTCAGGGACATGGGGGCGGCAGGGTCAGACTGCCCATCTGGCATACCGGTTATCGGATAATAGGTATGTTGACCGGAAAAATTTATTGTGCAAAAATGACCGTGGGGGACCCCAAAGTCCATGGCCTAATTTAAAAAATCTAGTCCTGCAGGGGGGACTACCTGGGCCTACCTACAGTCTATCCTGGGTGGAAAATGACATAAGGCTGGGGTACACCCTGGATGAGATGCAACTCCATTACAGGGCACACTCAGACACTACAGGCAATTCAGCTTCACCGATTTTGGGGAAATACTGGGAGAACAAGTAAACTAGTCTTAGTTTAGATTTGATCCTCCAACTTTGAAGGCCAGAAGTAACATTACGACCTATTGAGTCTCATTCCAGCTGTATATATTCTCTAGTGGCTCAGCAGAAATCCTCATTTGAGTCACACTGAAAATTTGTGTCCCTATATGAAAATTGTACACAAGTGCCATCCAACCAACTTGAACTACCTGTTAAGAGCTGAGGGGCATCACTGAAAATCTTTGTGAAAATCTCATTCCTACAACTAAAGATTGCAGCAAAAGGACAGTCTATCAAATGTTAATTTTCAAGGGTGCATAATATTTTTCTCTTTAAAAGAACTCATATAGTTTTGCCAAAAGCTGTTGAAAACATAATACCAAAAAATAAAAAATAGCTTCTACTTTGTGAGGTCTTCAATGTGTCGCAGCAAACAAAATAGCAATTGAAGTTTCATATTTAAATCAAACAAAGTTCATGTTAATCAGCCACACTAGTATAAGGTTATATTAATGCACATGTCTATGCACCTGGTCAATAAGCAAAGCGGCCTGATCTTCCTCCTTCTCCGGGGTCTTGTAGATCATGCTCTGTATCTGGAGCTGATGCAGGGCGGTGGATAGGCGCTCTTGGTACAGGCCTCTCTCATCCAAACGCAAGGCCTTCTGTAGGTGTTCTAGCGCAGATTCCAAGCGATCCTCCTCTGCTTCTGCTTCACCAACTTCACTGTGAATCTGACAGCGCAACTCTAACAGTGGACTACAGGATGCACACAAAGACAAATACACATAAAATGTCACCGTTGAGCTGTGACATTATCTATATGCACAGTGCTATGTAAATAATTAGTTATCAAAGTTGCATAGGGCACAAAAACAACTCAAATAATTCATATTGCTTGCACAATTTAAAAATAAAGGCAGACGGCAGTCTCTCCATTACATTACAAACTTCAGTAAACTGATTTTAAAGAGGTATTTTCCTGTCAAGAAATATAATGTAATCTAACAATGATTGTCAGTAAAATAACATTATATTATTAAATGCTGCTCCGCTCCCACTAAAGGGGAGTGATCCAATGAGAAGCAGTAGGTTTCATTCCCGCTCTGCCTGTGAAGTTTGCATGTTCCCTAGTTTCCTCTGACAGGAATTATTGGCGTTTCAAAATTTCCCTAATATGTATTTGGCATGGTAAAGCACACAAGCTACACACCAATGATTTTCCAATAGAAAAAAAGAAAAAGATTTCCTGGTGACTAAATACAAATATGGGAGCAATCTAGCAATTGTTATTCAAAAGCAGAAGAGTTACAGTGTTGGGCTTCGTTTCAATGGGGCTCCGTTTCAATGGTTTTTCTTTGCCCTGGTGATTGATCACTACACCTATGCCAGAAGACATTCCCAGGTAATGAAGTCCAGCTGGTTCTCACTGGAACACATTCAAGTGGGATCAGCTGGGACCAAAAATGAATTGAGGGAAGCAAGGGGCACCTGTCATAACACAGTGCTACTTCCTGCTTTCCTATTTCCTGAATTATTTGCTTTGATTGTTTAAGATATGTTACTTTGCAACTTTTCATTCTGTGCTGATTTTCATTTAAAAGATTTCATTTAAAAGAATAATTTCTAGTTTTTGTCATAATATAAGATAAATAGATAATATAATATATTTTGCTCTGTTTACAGACTTTCATCCCAAAATACAGTATAATTGCATTCCCTGACTGTGGGGAGTCCATAAGGTTTCAGCAGAGGTCCCCCTCCGCAGACATTCTGTTATGCAAGACAATAACTCAAAAACTATTTCGTAGACATTTTTCAAACTATGCACAGGCATTTTAATGGTGAGCTACTAAACTGGATTAAATTTTGCATGTGATCGGAAGGTCGCCGGTTCAAGCTCGGCCCCCGCACATCTGCGGGTCCTTGAGCAAGGCCTTTAACCACCAGCTCCCTGGGTGCAGCTATGGGTGGCTGCCCTTTTGCAGCCAGCTTGGTCTCACCTACAGAGAGTGAGTTGGAGGAGACGTAAAGAGAATTTCCCCATGGGGATCAATTAAGTATCAATTATAATAATAATTATTATTATTATTATTTTGAATCAGATTGCAACAAAACAAAGCAGTGCTGCATAGTAATAGCCAAAAGGGCAGTTTTGACACTTAAGCCCATTAAGACTTTCAACTTTGCGAAGGCATTTTGTGGGGGGTGGGGAGGTAGAATAGAACTGAATACATTTTGAGACAGATCGACCCAAAACTGAAGCAACACTACTCAGTAGTAGCAAAAATAAGGTTTAAAACAGACGACATTTGATCTTGTGAACGTAATAAATCAAAAATGATTTGATGAATATTACCACTTAGTTTTCTTATTGTTCTCTCTGTAGCAGTGCAGTAGCCGGTGTTAAAAACAAGGGCTGTTATACATGTTTAACCATTCTAAAAGTGAGTTCTTTCTAAGTCCAACAGTTAAAAATACTTTGAATTGCAAATGCATCTGATTATGGCAGTAGTCCCTTGTATAAGAACATTAATATTTTTGTTCAGTGTTTCACATTTTTATATTTTTACATTGTGCAATCACCCCATACACATAAGTAAATGCTAAAGGATGGTTCAGTACTTTTTCAACAGTTTTTCAGCATTGTGCCAGCAACCAAGAGCTCGGATAAAAGCCCCAGTCGAATAGCAATGAGTTGCATTTACATTGTGCCCCTCCTGGTCTCTGTATAAACCAGTGGTACTAAAACTTTTTTTGACAGCCCCTCCCTAGAGCTCATATATTCATGGTATTGCTTTGCCATCACATTTTCTTTTAACACTTATTTTCTTTTTCTAGCAGCTGGACATTTCTAGAAATCTACAAATCTAGATATATTGCAGTTTTTTTTCTATCGTATACTAAAAAGCATATACTTCATTCATGTCTATTGAAACCAGAAGCCAACTGTGTTATTGTTGACGTACTGTAAAAGTTGCATATAGTGGTTATTTTTCAGCTGAACTAAGGAGTGACCATAGTATGGAATAGTAAAGCACTGCTCATATGAGGTCAGTCTTTCAGTTTAAATATAACTGCATACATATTTATTAATTTCTAGAAGATTTCTAAGTATTAGAGGCTAAACATGCGTATTTAAAAAATGATTAACATGATGAAAACATTTTCCAAGGATGTGAATCACCTGTGGATGTCCTCTAGCGTTTGGGCCAGTCGAGTGAGTTGGCCTCTTATTCTCCTCCTGAGATTGTGCTGAAGGAGAGGCAGGCAAACATTCCATAGTGCAGCACACACTGCCTGTATGACAGGGCCGTCACCTTCTCCCACCGCATTCTGCAGGCACTGATCCAGTCTCCTTACTATCCTCAAATGGTCCTAAAGTATGTATATTAGCATCAGAAGAGCTCTTCTTCCACCCACCCCCCTCCCCCCCCGCCCCGAACACCCTTCTTGCCCCTGAGCGTCATAACCAGATGATGTGTACAGTGTGGAATAAGACATCTCGTTGCATCATAACAAAACAACTCTGATCACCATCAAATATTATGAAAATAAATTCTGTTGCAAACATTACAATTAATTTATGTTTTTCCATTTGGCATAGCCTATCAATTCCATAAATATGGTCCTGCTTACCTCCACGTCATTTTTGGAGTACTCTTCTATTTTTGCTCTCCTTCTGTGAACATCCAGTTCACTTCTCAAGCATTCCAGCTTAATGAGCCACTTAGTGCCCTTGCATCAAAAGACACAGAAATAATGGGTTTAATTGTTTTGGTTGAAAATAATGACATCCATTCATTTTACTTTCAGATCACATAATAACTATGTCAGATTTTTTTTTGTTTATTTAAATATAAGAATTGCCTGCTAACTGACAGATAAACAAGATTCTGGAAGTGAACAGCATGTTATTGTTCATATACATGTACTTACAGAAACATTACTCATTTCTTTCAGACAGTCAGCAGCCAAATCAGGATATTTCAATTGCAGAGACAGATAAGCCAACTCCAGAAGAAATGCACTTCTAAAACAAATGAAATTTGAAAAGTTGAAATACAAAAATACTAGTCTATTTTAACTTGAAATACAAAACAAGTCCAAATTATTTATGTTGTATTCCTACATTTACTTTAAAATATTATGCTGGTTATCTGATTGTGAAGAAAATTTGACAAAGAAAAATTGCAAACACTGACCTAGCATTTAGTCTGTATTTTAAAAAAGGAAAATTAGGCTTTAACCAGTCTTGTCCATTATTATGTTGTCATTTTATATTACCTGTTTGCAATACCTTTTACCATACTGCTAACCGCTTATTTTGTATAGCTGCTTTGTTTCTTTCTTTCTTGATTTTTATCCTATAGATAAAGCACTTTGACCTGCATTTTACGTATTACAGGAGCCATATAAATAACGTTTATTATAATTGTAGGTCGTGTTGTTATCATTAACCCTTGAGTATTTTGGCTTCTTTGGCTTAAACACATGCGTATGTTTTTGATCGTCTTGCTCACATTGTGCAGCAACATTTTCTCTTGGTTATGGTTGACTTCGATTTGCCCGTTCCCAATTGTGAAATTTCTTTTCAGCTATTTCATTTATTTTCATTTATTTATCTATCAGTGCCACGCTATGAGCTTAATGCCATCGACAGAAAGTCTGACATTCCTCTAAAGGATTTGCAAGAAATCTTAAAGTAATTGCTCCCTAATCACGGCATGCAGCCCTGAAGCTATGCTTCATGCTGCAAGAGCTATCAGAGTCACCCAGATGGTCACTGGCAAACTTGAGAGAGGCAGCAATGTTCTTTTTGGAGTGTGCAAGTCCGTTCCATGGTGTCCTCCACTGCATACTACTCATTTTGCTCTTGTTGTATTTGGACCGCTATTAGCCAATGCAGAAAAGACCTAAAAACTTGTAACCCATTCAAAATATTTTTATCAGTACTGTCATTGGTACACATTATTTTATTATCTCCTGAGAAGCATGTCTTGCTCTTATCCTAAAAGAAAAAATGGTTTCAATTTGCTCCATTTGTATACTGTCCACCTACCACAGACTTATAAGGGTAGAGTGTATAGTAATATATAGTAATATTAATCAGCCACATTAGTAATATTTTCTACCCAAAGGAAATGTATGGTGTGTATGTGAGTGTGGGGGGGTGAGCTGTGTACGGGCAGGTGTGGCTTTGCAGGAATTCAGGTCCTTGGAAATCTCATGTTCACAAACAAGAAATGTTCTCATATCTCATATCTGTGTGATTTTCAGCTTCATACAGTACCTCTCTTCTGGAGTGATAGGTAAGATGCTCCCTCCAAGGCTCGAGTCTGAATCTTTGGTCTTTCCCTTTGAGTGAACCGTTGTTGAGGGCATTAGAAGCAAGTAGATTTCTTTCAGCTTTGCAGGATAATCTGTACGGATTCCTGGGCAATCTGCTTCACTGTAGTCACACAAAAAAACATAAACAAACATACACTCAATGGCCACTTTATCAGGTGGACATAGCTTGTACCAGGCTTGTAAGAACGCATTGTGTAATAACACCGCATTGTGTAATAACTTGACAAAATGTCAATGAAGACATCTATTTTGGTTGTTTTTTACATAATTCAGAGTATACATTATGTAATAACCACCACAATATGTAAAAAATAATTACAAAATGCAGGGACATTTATTACATATTGCTTTCAAGCTATCGATTACAATATGCAACAGATTATTACAAAATGTGGGTGCTAATTTAATGAACACTTACTACATTTTTTCAAGTTATTACATACTGTGGTATTCTAACATAATGCATTGTTACAGGGTAGGACCCAGAACTGCTTCAAGTCATTTACAGAGAAAAAACATTCTAAAAAAAAAACACTGTTGTACTGAGTGATTTTGCACTTTGTTTTAGGCCACAGATACATCATCAACTGGATGTTTTATGCTTTTCTTCATCACACCATTGTCAATAAACCATGGCTACTGTAGTGCGTGAACATTAGTTTCTGAGATGCTGGAACCAGCATATATGGCAACAACAATCACACCATGCTCAAAATCACTTAGATCAGCATAGATCTAAGTGATTATGGTTAGATCTTAACCATAATAATGTTTAGTTGAACAGTAAGTTATCCTCTTTACCACCTGTTTACCTTGTCTGTGTGTTTTATGTGTTTGGTGCAGGCTCATGGTCTACATAAACAAGCATCCATATTTAATAAACTAGCCACTAATTTAGTGTCAAACCTAAACAATAATCAGCAACTAATACACATCTGCAGCAGTGTGCTTTTTCTTACATGCCAAACCCCCACACCACCACTGAAACGGCATACATTTTTATCATGAAATACAAGAAGCACCCATCATACATTTTTTCAAGTTGAGAACCCCAAGATCCAAGAATTCAATTCATTATTCAGAGAGGGACAGGATTTTACAGGATCTTGAGTATGGATATGTAAAAATAAATCACTTACCATTTGAGTTTCTGAATTTTATAAATAATTGCTAATGTCAAGCATGTCTCCGTTTTCTTGAAGGCTTTGGGCATTTCTAAAAGTTTGTGTCGTACCTGTAAGGGACAGAAATGGAGAATCGAATACTCTGAAAATTGCATCCACCCATCAAATCTATTTATATTTTACACAGTACCCAGACCTACTGCATACAGACCTACATACTACTGAACAAAGGTTTATTTTTGTGGGGTGAAGTTTGTGCATAAGCAAAAAGCCTGTTTAGCAGCTGTTCATATAAACTTGTACTTCTGTGGAAGTAAATGAGTATGCATTTGTATGTTGGAATTGGATTAAAAAATGCATTCATTTCAAATTCCAAATTAAGAAAAATGGACTGTTCACCAAACAATTAACATTTCACCTGTAATGAGAAAATCTTTGGATAGAGATCAGGTGCATTTGTTTCAATAAAGTCTGAAGTATGTTTGGCAAAGCTGGCAGCTTCTTTTGATTTTCCGGCTTCCACCAGGCACTCTACCAAGTGTCTGTAGAAAACAGGTAAATATATTCAAATTCATAATGAAATACTTCAAATGCAGTTGTTGCAGGATGTCTCACAGACCATTCTGACAATACACGAGTCACTTGCAAGAATGTGTATTGAAAAAATTGATTAAATGTATGATTTTATACAAAGAATAAGGTATAAGTACAAGATCCACTTATTAAAAGACAGTTTTCTCTGAGCAAAGAACTAAAAACTGTTGTAGCAAAATGGTCAATGAAATAGAATATAGAGGCCATTATAGAGCAAGTACATTTTGAATTTGGTCAAATGCACAATATAATTCAGACTTATGGAAAACATTCTGCATCACCCCCTGCCTTGTTTTTTCTATTTTATTTACTGCATGCATGGAGAAACATAACAGGATCAACGCAGCTCTGCTAGCTGCAGGTATGGGCACTAACAACATGAGCTGGGCCCTCCATCTGTGGTCGGCCTCGCCAATCTCCTCCAGGGCCTTCACAACTTGTGCCAGACTTGAGAGAAGGTGCTGGCGAAAGCCAGGTCTCAGCAACGGCTGGATCATTTGGAAGTAGAGCACGGAGGCATTGAATACCAAAAAGTGGTATCTACCCAAAGAAAGAGATCAGAAAAACACAGAGAATCACATTTATTGTGTTTGCAGTGTTATTTCTCGGAAATTTGTTTTGCAAATCTCAAATTAAAGATAATGCATCTCGCAATTACAGGGCAGGCCAGTACTTAACTTCTGCAGTCAAAAACAGCATCTATTAGTCTTTAAGTGCACAACCAAAGGAAAAAAAAAAGTTTTTTCGTTTGGTTCTTAATTTTCCCACCAGAGTGTTGTCAGCAGGAGAGGCCAGATTTGAAAAGGCCAAGGCGATTGTGTCAGCCCTTTCAAAATCAGAATCAGAATCAGAAGCACTTTATTAATACCCGTGGGGAAATTCTCTTACAAAAAAGAAAATAGAAATATTGAAAATAGAATATTTAGGAAAGTTATGTACAGATGATAGAAGAGATTTAGATACTGTAGAACTATAGAACAATAAAGTAATAAAATAAAATAAAAATAATAAAATAACCAATAAAATTAAAACCTATAGCAACAATTATATTACCATTGACATATATTAAACATAATCTGCATAGTACCTGGGTTATTACAGCAAATGTATACACAGTATACATGGTTATTTAAGGTGAATCCATGCCTTGAATACTGTCAGGCTGCAGATAAAGCAGGGTTCAACCTATACTAGGGCAGAGTACCAAATAAAATGAACGCTGAATATAAGTTTCTTTGGACTTGATTGACATTTTTTTTAATGCTAAGATTATATACATTAACTGAGATTTGTTGATGCATTGATGACATTCCTGAAATTGTGTTGACATGTAATGGTTTCAGAGTAGGCCGCTAGATTCTATTCCACCTACTGATCGTAATGCCTTTTGTGACAGGTTTATGGCTTGCTTGCAATACCTGTGTTGCCTTTGTTGTACTAAAATAAGCATAAAAAGAATTTTAAAACAGGGCAGCACATACAAGGTCCATGTCATTTTAGTGGCAAAGCTGCATGTATGCAATGCTCTGTGTCGTAAAACTTTAAAATTTTCAATTATTTTCAATAAGAGCACTTTTTTTTCTCGCTTGAACAGAAAATAAATGCATTCTCTTTTCGGCTGAAATTCATTCCACAACACCCAAAGCTTTCGCTTCATGTTACAGTAATCAGCAGAAGTGATTTTTTTTTGCAGATTATTCATGTTTTCTCTTGCAACAATGAATGCAGTCCAAAGAGATATTCATATATGAAATAACATACCTGGGTTGTTCCTTTGAAATCTCTATAGCCTTCAAAAAGTAAAATATGGCTTTTTCAACATCTACCTGAAAAGAAAAGAAAAAGAAAAATAAAAAAGAACAAATTAAAAACCTTATCCTTCATTACTATCATTATGTATTAGAAAAGAAAATGCAGCAAAACAGCAGTATTTAAGGAAATATCTTCATAAACATAATGAATTGTACCCTGAAAAACTTGTACTGTATATTTTATAGTTAAAAATATAGATTTCAAAATCATTAGAGTCCTTAAAATGATTTAAAACAACAGCAAACAGCGCGGCCTCTGTGATTATCCGTTGTTTTTAGCTCCTCTCAGTCTACAGGAACTGTATCGTTGCTTTTCCCCAGTTCCTGTGTCCCTGGGATAAAAATATGAGGCTGCATGTATGTAAAATTCCTTTGTCATTCATCACCATTGGGGGGAACCAAAGATCTCAACAGAAAAGAGACTGACAGCTGTTGATCCAGATAGACCAGGTATAAAAAAATATCATTCATCAAATACCACAAGGCATGAACAGGGCTCTAATACACTTTCAGAATTCTGGAAGTTTCAAATTTGAAAAAAGGAGAATGTACACTGAGCAACATGGTGATGGGGTCAATGAAGAATTCAAGGATTAGAAATTCAAAACTGAACAGTTCAGTAGAATCTTGGGGTAATCGAGTTTCAAATTCTACTGTTACTGTTACACAAATTCTAACTGTTACACTTTGTACAAGGAAAAGCACGTAACATCCATGAAGTATAACAAGGTCAATTACACGCATTTGGAGAGATTGTGCAACAGTCCTGTGTGCAGAAAATTTTAAGGTTTGCACTTCTGGATTACCCTCTTCATATTCAACCACAAGTTTCAAATAAGATTAAAGTTTGCCCGATTTTGTTTTCCATCTCTGTTTCTGTGTTGTTTTTGATTAATGATTGGGGTCATTCTGTTGGGGGCTCTTGGGGCCTAATGGAGTATGGTTGTCGATGATGGATGCTTTGTTGTTTTGTTTAAGGGCTCTTGTACAGATCAATGAAATGATGATTTCCTTTAAGTGCCAGGATGTTTTAACGCAAAACCCGGTTACATCTGCCTAGAGATTCAGACTTGCATGTGAAATTCTAAAATGCTTACTTTGTAGAAAAAATAATGTTTTAAAAAAAGTTCCTCTTCATGGAGTCCACAGGGGGTGGTTTAAGGATTTGAAAATATGCCACATCTAATGCTAAAGCAACTTATGGTATTGTGTCATACTGAATATAAGCAAGCATGGAGGAAACTGCGAATCATTTACCACCATTCCAAAGTTTTAAAACGTACAGTGTGCTTACCACACTTCCAAAAGTCTGTGGGGAGGTCAGCTGACCTTGGCACAGGTACGCCCTGCTCAGAAACTGATTAACAGTTGGACCTGATTCGAAGTACATCAATAAGCAGTCTTTGCCGACCTCTGGGCATCCAAGCTGAAACACAAATGCATATATATATATATATATATATATATATATATGTGTGTGTGTGTGTGTGTGTGTGTGTGTGTGTGTGTCTGTTTAACACTTCAGGTTCACAGAACTAAAGCATCTGTGTGCAAATCACTTGAACCACCATTATTAATAAACCTTTATATGTGACAGCATGTATAGATGTGCACATTCTCTCCTAAAAACCGATAAACTTGCAGAGACAGGGAATGGACATGAATGTTTGATATCTACTGGATTTTCTACTGGGAAAACCCGACGTGGAGAAAAACATAAACAAAAACAGATCAATAGTCAGAAAACAACGCAACAAGACCTCACCAATGGACCCAGAACAGTTACTCAGAATCATACAAAGCACGCAAGCATACGCGTATGCAGTCTGCGATGGTTATGTAAAAGTGGGATCAATACTTTGGGTTGGCAGAAGGAGGTAGGGCTGACAACCTCACTGATGTGGGAATGACATATTCAATCCACAGTCTTTATGATACATAATGTTTTCTCAAGGTATAAGCAGCAGCCACTGAACAGAAATCTTTTACACTAGGCTTGAACTGGAATACAAGAGAAAAACACCTACCATTCCTACCGAAGTGAGAGGCTACATTACCCATTCTTCTTGTGTAATGGCTGATTTAGTGATACAACAGTTGTGTTATTCACAGAAATACAGACTGCTTTTGACCTATCAGCAAAAGTTTATATTGTAAATATCTCTGCAGAGAAATATTGTACTATGACATTTAGTGTACGCTAATTTATCGGAGAATATGTTGTTCTATTTGCCCGAAAGGGCAAAATGAGGTAAAATGATAAAAGCACAGCGTCTTCAAGTGAAGAGCCAGCCGCGTACAACACTACAGCACCATTTACAAACAGCGCTGTACTCAGGGGCGTCAGAAGTGTGTGAAATGTGTGTGTGTGTGTGTGTGTGTGTGTGTGTGTGTGTGTGGGGGGGGGGGGGGTCCAAACAAATAATTATGAAATGTGTGGGGGACATGTTCGACTCTGTTAACAGGCTGTACTCCCATCTTACCTGGAGCGCTTGTTCGGCGCAAACCACATACAACTCAGGGCAATGGGACCTTGCATCGGCTGCACTTTTTCCTTTAGTGACATCTTTGATTAAAATGTACGCTGTCTTCAGAGCATCGGTGTCTACGTCAATTCAGCCACCACAAAAAACGGGAAAGAAAGCCATTTAAGCTGCAAAATTTATATATCGCGTATTAGTAGGTAACTCATACAAAAACGCATTTTGTTATAAACGGTTTACCTTTAAGCGTCTCTGCCTTAGTTAAATATTGTCGAATTTCAATGTCCATGTTGCTTACTTTCCTGTAAAATAGTAACAATACTTGCACAAATATATATTATTAACTAAGCTAAGCAAGCAAGTATAAAATATTCAAGCGAAGAAAAGTTAGAAAACGCCATTAGTGAATTAACTGCGTTAACTGTATCGTGCCAGCTAATCGACAGTCGAAAATGTGTAACGGACCTCGGTTCTGGTAAACCCAGAAATGCAATTATCTTTAAATCTTTTAAAACGGCTGTCTTACCGGGCCGTGCATCTGCTTACACTCGTGCACCGAGGCTGGGTTTGTGCCTTAGCAACGCGTTAGCAACGCCAGCGGAAGTGGAAGGGCCATGAGACTCTGACACCTAATCCTGTACATAACGACCCCAGTATACATTTTATCTGTAAACCTTTACTTTGTTGCTGTTGTTTGTGCAATCATCGATAATATTAACAGGATAATTACACCATATGTTTTGCTAGATATTGTTGAACAAAAGTTAGATTTGTGTACTGGCCAGTACAATGAAATACTACAATGAAATATTGAAATATTGCAGTAAAATATATTGCATTGTGGTGACTTTGGACAGCTGGCTAGTTATAACCCCAGAATTGATGCCACTGGTGAAAGTATTTTGGCCCTGCCTACTGCTGCTGGTGAGCAGGAAATTAATCTGCTATATACCTTCCAATCTGCTGCTAAACAAAACGGTGAGTCTGCTCTGCTTGTTTCCTTAGTTATTGTAGTTATTGAACATGGCTGTACTCACTCACAGAGTCTGACACTGTGTCCAGTAACTGTCTTACATCACACATAACACTTTGTTCTACGTCTCTCCGCTGCATTCTTTCTTGAATGTTTTGAAGCACACTTCCTTAATCTGACAAAATAACAGGGTGCCATCGTTGACTGGAACTAGACTGCATAGGTTTCCTTAATGTTTCTCATCTTCATTAATTTACCAACTACTGTGCAAAAAAGCCCAGGTGGCCCGATGAGTAAAATTGCGCTATACCAGCATCTCAGTTCAAAGTAGATTAGTTCCCTTTTCAGGGGTTTAAGGAGAGTATGGAAATAAGGAAACTGCTATAACATTTTTCTTTATTTAGACAAAGAAATGTCTCCCATTAGAGGGAACAACCCATTCTCCAGAATTTCTTATGGTTAAGATCCTGGGGACTGAGCCCACCCCAGGCAGACTGAAGCTTACCCTAGGGAGCACAGAACACAAGGCAGGGGTACACTTTAGGCAGGGTGCCAGTCTATCACAGGGCACACACTCACACACACTATGGCCAATTTGGAGATGTCAATTAATCCAGCCAGTTATCTTTGAAAAGCTTGAGGAAAATGGAGTTCTTCCTCTATTGTAGACACAGATGTTTAGCCAATGGTGAAGGGAAGGAGTTTTACACCCCACTACAAAATCTGATTGCCCCTTCCCCAGGTGCCCCCCCCCCTCCCATTTTAAAAACATTATAGCCATATTTACTGGGCCATTTGAGGACATACGGTGCTTTATTTTTCTGGACACAATAGAATGAAATGAATAATGTCTTGTGACTGTCTTCTGTTTTCCTGTAGGTTGCAGAGGAAACAAATGCTGCTCCTAGATAAACCAATTAACCAATAGAATGAAAAATCATTAGCCAATAGCACTGCACAACGTACTGACCAGACCTGTACAATGTGCTTGAACCACAGAAACAGCCAATAGTACTACACTGCAACATTTTAACCGAAGTCCTAAAACTTTCCTTTTATCCTAGAAATACAATTATTCAAACCTAAAGTAGTATATATAACAAATTAGATTTACATCTTTAAAATAAAAACTAATGAAACCATTGATTCCAAATGGAAATAAAAAGCAATATAAAAACTAAATAAAAAAAATCAAGCCAATAATAACACTATACATGGGTATATGCAGGAGCGTTGCTAAAGATTTTCGGCCCTATGAAAGCATATCATATTGGGCCCCTCAGTCCAGATCAATCCAGTTTTTTTCCAAATTTTTGAGGGCCCCTGTCACTCGTTCTAACCCCCCCCCCCTCTTATGGCACCCTGTAGTGAGGAGTCATATGAATGTCAGTATTTTCTGACTTTCTCAGTTAACCATTCTTCAAATTCACTAGCCACTCTGAACACAGGTAGCAGAAAAGGGGTTTATATACAGTCAACCCTTCCGTATTGCAACTTTCCCCATCTCTGTTCTGATATGTCGCGGGCTTGGCAGAAGAAATCAAATGGGATTTTTCTGCGAGTTTTGCAAAAGCCACAAATGACACATGAAGACCAACAGACGACACACAAAAACTTCAGCAACTCATAAATGCATAAAATATATGTATCATGGCTGATTTAAAGGACACAGAGCACATTTACTGTAGCCTCTCACGTGATATTGTGCAGTGATCTTTCTATATTGTTTCTCATATCTTTGTTTTGCTATTTTACTGCCCTAATCTATACTTAAAAACAAAACACTTCAATTTACTCACATGCTTACTTCGTTCACCATGGAGACCAACAAAATTTGACTTGGTTTCTAGATTGACGGGGGTCTGCGGCCTTATCACCCAAAATGAGGAAGGGTCAACTGCATATGTTTTGGTCTGTCTCCTTTCTGACTTCCCACTACTTTTCCCCTGGAAGATGAACAAACATGGTTTGGTTGCATCACTGAGGACAGTCTCCGTATTGTAATAATTGTAGAGTGTTTCGCAAAAAATAAGGTCGGGAAAGAAACACAAGTGCCTTTGTGATATCCAGAGACACCCTAAAAGGACCCCCTGTCCATGTCAAACATCTTACTCTATTCCACCTTTTGTTATTTAACTTACAGCCAATATGTTATTACTTTGCACTTTTCGTCCTGGAGGTTGCAGGTTATTACAGTACATGTTAAGGAATGAATGACTCTCTATATCCCTGTGCCAGATGCTTAATATTTAGTACAATTTTTATTAACAGAACCTGTCCATTCTGCCTGTTTTTTAGTTGTAGTTTTATTTTTTTAGGATATTTTTGACATTCCAATTCCATTGTCTGAAATATGGAAAAAAAATGATTTTGAGTCTTGAGCCACCGAAGGCCAAGTATCTGACTCTAAGGTGACCGGTCTTCTGAAGAAATGGGTACTGTGTTCATAAGTTCTTGTATGCTTTTCTGTGAGCCCCAGAGTCAGAAATACAACAACAAAGCTGCTAGAAAAGAACATTTCCCCAAACACGCACACAACCTTGGCTTTCTAAACATAAATTAAATATATTTTCCTTGCTTTCTGTAATAAATATTGTCATACTTTGTGACCTCATAGTGAACTACATTTTTGTTTCTAAATTTTCTTAGTCTTTGCATTATAAATCACCCTGTTTTGAGCCATAATTAGAACAAGGAGGGTATTAATGAGAAAGAAGCAGTGAAGTTGTGCTGAGTGGGGGCTCAGTAGGTTGCTTTATTGCCTCCCACCCCAGAGATTTGAAGCCCTTTCCTGTTCTGTTTGTGAACTTGGCCTCATTCTCTCTGTTTTCCTTGGGTTTCCATCAGTAGTCTATATGCAGCTAGTGTCTCTGAGCTGACCATTGTGAGTATAGGTGTTCCCAGTGATGGACCAGTATGCTGCTCATAGTGTACCCAGCCTTGTAGCTGCGCATTGTGGGTATAG
>JAODKF010000068.1:11048052-11064545 GCA_026779585.1 Mormyrus proboscirostris
GCTCATAGTGTACCCAGCCTTGTAGCTGCGCATTGTGGGTATAGGTGTTCCCAGTGATGGACCAGTATGCTGCTCATGGTGTAGCCAACCTTGTAGCTGCGCATTGTGGGTATAGGTGTTCCCAGTGATGGACCTGTATGCTGCTCATTGAGTACCCAGCCTTGTATGGATATTCTTTCCATGTTACGCAGGTTTACATGTTCCACAGGTGTCCAACTTTAGTTCAAAAACACACTGAACTGGTATTTATAAATAGGCTGGTGCTGGTCCTTACTGTCAGGATAATGCAACTCAGGAGATATTGTATTTTTTTCTATAGAAAACATTAATAGTTTTACATAATCAGCACCGATAAAGCAGTTCCCGACCTTCATAGATCGAAGGCTGACCTTCATTGAGTTGTAGAGATTATGCAACAACTTAATATTTATTGTGTTCATTATCATTTTGCTGCTATGATCACACAGTGTTCATCTGCAGCTTCACTTGATTTGTTGCTAGTTTTGCAAATATACATGAAATGACTTTGAATGCCTCAGGAAGGGTAACTTTAGAGGCTTACCTGCTGTTCAAATGCTTGAAGGAATTAAAGCTTTAAATGATATATATTTTTTTTTATTTAACCACCCATCATGCCTATGACAAATTGCAAAATGTTTTTTGTGTAACTTCTATGCATACTAATTTTCTACAAAAGTAGGGTGGGGAAAAGTAGTCAGATTAATCATATTAGGATGGGTGACAGATAAAATGTGTGAAAATGTAACCCCTGGAGTAAACAGGATTTGCATTGTACAGAAGTACGGGAACATGGGACATTAGAATGTTTTTAAAATTTAATCACCAAGCTCAGGACCTTGATAGAACAATGACTTGTTAGCATTTGCTTCTGGAAAACTACCTTCACATGAAATGCCAGTATATGCAATTTTAATGATTTGACTTTTTCCTGACACATGTCTAATGAGTCATTTGCTCTCTCGTGTGTCTTTATAACCTCAATACAAAATTCAACAGTTTACAGTGCAGAAAAAAAAACAGTTCCATTACTGCAGGTCTTTAATGAGAACCATCTTTAGGAAAGTAATTTAGGCAAGAGAGAACAGTGTGATCAACCCATGCAGATAATTCATTTGCATGGTAAGTCTGTTTCGGCGCTCTTATGCTTACCCCCATTAATGGTGCCCATTAGCCTTGTGGCTATGCTAAGCAGCTGGATATGCTCTTGCCAACAAACCACAGCAACAGTAAGGAAAGCATTAACTGATGTTAAATATGTTGAGCACCAAATGAACACACAGTTAGCCCGTTGTAACAGTTTTTGCTAATTTACTAAACACAGTTTGACGGACTAGCAGTAAGGTTGCAGCCTTGGTGCAAAAAAAAAAAGAAATTCCTGTTTGCCTGACATGCTCATGCTTTGAAGAAAAGTGACTGCTAAGTAAGTAAATCAATGTTATGAAAATGCAAATAAGCAGCATAGCATATCTAAATGTAGTTCACAAGAAAGTATGACAGTTATTTACTGCACAAGAAAAAAATGTTTTAAATATACAGTAGGTCGAAATGCAGACCACCACTTCTGCCTCTTACTGTCAGGATAATGCAATTCAGGAGATATTGTAATTTTTTTCTATAGAAAACATTAATAGTTTTACATAATCAGCACCGATAGATCGAAGGCTGACCTTCATTGAGTTGTAGAGATTTGCGCCTCTTTCTCGGCACAATAAACAGAATATCCAGTATTGACTTTTAAGGTCTTTCTAGCAGGAACGACTTCTCATTTCTGCCCCTTAACATAAAGACACAATTCTAAAAGGAATGTAATATGCAATGATCAATACATTAATTGCTAATCACTGTTAAAATGATTACTTAATTAGATTAGTCCTACATAATAAATTGGTTGACCGACAAATGAAATTGAATATTATTTGAGGTTCCTATAAAGACAGACCCAGCAGAGTCCAAGCAGTTCAAGGCAGCTGCAGTCTAGCATGAGGTCTGGCTCAGCACCAAGCAGTAGCTGCAGTCTAGCAGGAGGTCTGGATCAGTACCAAGCAGTAGCTGCAGTTTCTCAGAGGCTGTCATACAGCTTACTGAGAACATTTGGAAACTACAGGCTCCTGCTGCTGAGAGAGGTACCCCGAGGATGTCACACTCTCCCTGGTCGAGCGTCAAGGTTCGGGATAGGCACCAGAGCTCAGTCAAAGACCGCTGCAGACTCAGCCAGCATGCAGTTAAGGCTGGACCCAGGTGAGGAGCAAAGCAAGGTTACGTAACCATAAGGGATGATGGAGGAGGATCAAACCAGGACACAGAAACTAAAGTGAGGTCTGAGAAGCCAGGGATCAAGAGCCAAGAAACATTCATCTAGATGAAAAGACTTTCTGGCAGCACTTCCGTGACGATGGGTCATAGGGTTCAGAAGACATACAGTACACCACCACCACCATCCAAACCTGGCCTCTGTTGGACATCACCTAACAAATAGGAAACGGGGTGACACTTTAATTAAAGCAGCCATCAGGATGCATTATAAATAGCTTCATAATGCATTATAATGCATTTATAAAGTATTATAAACGTGGCTATAACTATTTATAAAAGGGAATAACACATTATGGTCATGTTTATTATGCATTATGAATGCTCTGTGAAGCTCTCATCTATAATGCGCTATAGATACCTTTATAATGCATTATAAATGGAGAGGGGGTTCCATTGGAACATTTGTTGCCGACCAGCTCTCACAAGTTTCTTGTCTTGAATTAAGTGTGCAAGGTTATATTGTAAATCTTGTAAGATGGTCACCCCCCTCAATTTTAACACTGATTTGTAGGTAGTAATAAACTAAACCTTGGTACCAAAGTACTGAGTGTTGAGCAAGAAATGTGGTGTGAAATTAAATAAATATGAAATTTCTGATTAACACCATTAAAAATAAGCAGAGGTGTTAACTATGAAGGTTTTTAAATAAGATCTATTTTATTATTTTATTCCTGCAGATGCTCAAAGAGAAATTATAAATTAATGTAAAGATCTATTTTGGGTTAATGATTGTATATTTAATTGTAATGCAGAATAAACTTGAAGACGCAAAGGCCTGTATTTTCCCTTTGAAGTTTTTTTCCCCCCAGAAACAAGACAGTACTAGATTAAAACAGACCTTATTTCATCCTCTCTTTCTGCTTTCCAAGTTTATTCATTAACCAGCTCGCCATGCAAGTACTGTAATACCCCAAAGAAAGTTGATAAACCTGAAAATTGCTTCATGTTTACTTTTCATCTTTTTAATATCCTGTGACACTTTACAAATGGGCTCCATGAAGACGAAAATAATTAAAATGTTAAAATTATTCCTTGCATTGTCTTAAACTTTTAGGCCATAGGGTTATTTTGCTTTTGGACAATATAAGTTAAACGACACCTAAATTGTTTAAAAAAACAACAAAGTTTATGTATTTTAAAAAATGTTAAAAAATTTCCCCTATTTCACATTCCTTGAGATCAATATAAGAAGCTTTTCTGAATGAGGCTCTCTGTGTGGATTTGATTCTGCTTATTACTGAATGGCCGAATTGTCTTGCTTCTGATTGCTATTAGTTTTTAAACTCTTACCATTTTTTTTTTCTCTAGCCTTGTAACCGTGCTGGATATTATTTTGATCTATTCTTGGCATTGCTCAGGTTTGCTTTCTGGGTATTTTACCTAATCTGAAACGCCTAAATGCCACTTACTACTTACTGTAGCATGCTTTATAATGTGAAACAATGCCATATAGCAACATGAAACAAACAAAAAAAAAACTGAATGATGATGAGGGAGTAGCGGTGGTTGGTGAGGAGAACTACTTAAATTATCTCCAGTAAAGTTTTATTATGGGATCCTTTCTGGAAAACATTTATTCTATCAGACAATAGAAGGGACATTCCAGTTTGAAAAAATGTATCTCGGTGTTAGCTTTGGCCGTCTGTCAAATCATTCAGCCTGTAACCGCTGCTGATAAAGTGGTGGAAAATGGCAGTGTTTATATTTGTATTCATGACAATCTTCCTTGTTTGTATATTAAAATGCCTTTTTTACTTTTAATAAGCTGAGCAATAAATTCTATCAGCCCATGATGTACAAAGATGTAGTGGTTTAACGCAAAATGAATTGATTAAACAAATGGTTTTATTTTCCTTTTGAAAACACATCTTCATTGCAAGAAGCCCAACTGTATAATAACTTCATTTATAATCACAGCGTCTGTAGTGAAGTTTCCTTGACTTGCCTCAAGCCATTATATTTAATTTTGTTTACAAAACATGCCATTATTATAAAGGATAACCTTGGTAATACGCAGATGTTTTGTTATTAAAGTATCTAACTTTGCCCTTTGCATTTTACACATAGGTTTACAGCGACTTTACTCAACTCACTATTTAAAAGACACATTAGGTAAAGGGCTTTTTTAAAGGGTGCGTATTACCCTGACCACACACATAACCCCCTACCCTGTACACCTGGTTCTAGTTAACCCAATTTAATTAAATCTCGTGACCATGTCAGTTTAATCAAGATAAGTTACTGATTACAGGAAAACACCCTTAACTAGACGGATTATCTTGGGGCAAATTGTATAGTACAGTAAAAGGTCTTATACCAACTGCAACAACTTAGGAGAATTATCCATTTTTTTAGCAATGCATTTGAAGAGTCAAAAGGTCGCTTATCATGCTCCCGATATCAATCAATTTTTATTCAGCACTGGAAGCTGGTCAGTTTACTTACTCTCATCCACACGCATGCTGTTAAATACTGCTTGGAGGGGATCTACAGTAATGAAGAGATGGAGGTGGGCTCTTAGGTAGCTAATTTTTAGTTGTGAAGTGTCTGAGGAATGCAGTGATATTAATACATGTGAAAACCTTGTTATTGTATAAATACAGTCATTCATGCATTATTTATATGGAATAATTTTTTTTTTTTTTTTTTTTTTTTTTTTTTAAGTCCAGTTCATGGAATTCACTAAACAAAACTATTCACTAAATCTTAGCCATGCACAATTAAAATAAAGAGACTGTTGATTAATCAGATCTGCTGTGCTGCTGTTGGCCTGTACCATACTGAATGGCATTAGGGGATCTTTCTTTGGCACACAGTTCTGTTGGCGTGCAAATATTATGGCATTTTACCCATTTTGCCTGTTGCCATTCGTCCTGTATAATTCCAGTGCATCTGTGAGATCGTTAGAGCTTGTTTGTGTATGGCAGGATCTATATTTCAAGGAGGCTTTGAGAAAAAGCTAAACCAAATTAGCCTCTAAAAACTGTCAGTCTGTCACTTAAAGAGATGTTGCAGACATCATGCATAATAAGTTAAGTTTGTAAATTAACCTCGTTTGCCCGTTATGTCAGCTTTACTCTGCCTTAACATTAGACTGCATAACATTCTTCTCACTCTTACTCTGCTTGCTTGTTTGTGCCATCATGCCTTAAGGCCACGTAGGGCTGCCCTGGGCTACCATGATCAGAACATCATTTAAGTATTCATTTTATTTCTTCGTTGCTTGATTCTTGGATCAAGTAATAAAACCATTATTCATATAAAAACCATAATAAGTCATTATTATTCAAAAAGTAATGCAAAATGCCTTTTTTGGAAAGAATCATAAATCCGTGCTGCATAACAGGAAATTGGCACAAGGTTTTGTCTAGGGCAGGGATGTGCGTTTGACACATGCAAGCAAACATACTTGCATCATGCCTGGCATCGCTTTGCGCCGGGTGTAAAATAGACCCCTAAAATGCCAATAGTGTGTGTGTGTCCTATGATGGAATGACTTACCAAGACCCTGCACTGAATAAGGATAGACAAAACGCAGAATGATGTTGAGGCAAAAAATCTGTACAATAACCACCTATTGTTGTAGCTTTGAGCTTCTTTACCTTTTCCCTCAGTGTCTGCTCCTCTTGTGCTTTTCAGCTCTTGCGGTGAAATACTCCATTTATAAATGCCATTAAGGGCAGCCTAGCTTGTGATTATTGCACAGAAGATGATGCGCATAGGCTGAAAATGACAGCATGAGGCGGGATTCAGCCCCTACCCAACTAATTCTGCTTTTAGCGAAGATGCAAACCCACCTCAATCTATATCAGCATTTTGCAGAAATATACCATATGCAGAATATAACAGTGAAAAATGAAATATTCGAGTAAAACTAAAACATTAAATTGTTGGTTTGTGATACAACTTAGTGCTGTTGGCTTACAGTAATTGCCTTTAACGTGACATTTATATTTTTTATATTTATCAGACGCTTTTATCGAAGGCAATGTGCATGTTTGAAAAAACAGGGTCATCCAGTCCCTGGAGTCACTGGGGCCACTGATTACAGGCATGGCATCCTGTCTGCGGACATTGGGAGGAGGTAAGAGGGAGGAGAGAGCAGTATGTGACCACGATATAGACACATGATTCTACTAGACTTACACTGCATTACATGAAAAACAAGCCAATGGGCATCACTTTACAAATTAGCTTAGAAAATGTACTTTCCAAATAATGTATCTTTATTATGAAAAGTTGTGTGTAAGTTTGTCTGTTAGACCAGGGTACTGTCTTGGTGTTGATTATAAAATGCTAGGAACACTAGTGTAATGTCAAACTACTTTGTTCATTCATTCATTACCAGTGAGGGAAATCAATGCAATTTTTAGTTGACACACGCTCACAATTGCTTTTGGTGATGGTTAGTCAAAATCATATTGGACACCTATAGACATCAGGCCTGTCCTGTTGTGGTGTGGATCAACAGCCCTCTCCAGTGTAGGGTGTAGAATCTTTCCCTTTACCGAAACTTGGGGTTTATGATCATTAAGAAAAACATAGTGTAGCAGTCTTGATCCAGGTTTAATTATAGCTGTGTCCTGCTGGATCTGCTTTGCAATATAAGTCACCCAGTATTAATGCAATAAAAACAGCTTTAAACTTGGATTTAATACCTGGAAGTGTTTTCTGGAGGCATTTTACAAAACACTGACTTAAGTGCTGTGATGGGCATTTTTTGCTGTTAAAACAAAATATATTGACTTTCACATAAGTGCAATAAAAGAAAACACAGGCCGTGTGCTCCGCTGCGATGCCTCCTGTCCAGTTTTGCTCTCAGGTACTGTACAGTGCATTTTTTGCACGAGTGCATGCTGTAAGCTTCAGGGGATTTTTCAGAAAAATAATCGGTACTCCTGGCTATCCTTTTAAATTCGTAGGTTGATGTCAATAAGTGGCAAAAACCAAAATATAACCATATTATTATATGCAAGAAATAACTATGAAAAATGGTGTAAATGCAATGATTATAATTTAAATGCTTCATATGCATTCTTTGCAGTTCAACAGTAAGATAACCATATTTTCTTCAATAAATATTGTGGACTGGAGCAGCTGTGTCTTACTACTTCAGTGCATGTTGCTGTTACGAGTGTAACTTTTGAAATATATTATTCATATTTAACCCCTGTGACCTAGTGCAAGCTACGCAGCTGGATGATCATGCTTAACTGCGAACTGGGGTAACGATTCCAAGCGAGGAATGACAGGCACCAAGTCGTAATGCAAGAATAAGGGCCACAGTTATAAAACAATCCAGCTCAATACCTATACTGTACCAACTCCCAATGACATTCAAAAAGCCTAGAGGAACACAAATGCGCTTCCCAAGTCTACCATCAGGAATTAAACTTCACCACCAGCTCACTTTATTCATTGATTATGGGAATTAAGTCATGTTACTCTTCTATCTATTATTTTGACATGTTTTGACAGGTTTTGAAATGGTAATCTGACATTTTACAGATGTAAAATCATAGGTTAACACCAAATAAACACAACTTTTCTGTGGCCACCTATGAGTTTTTCCTTGTCCTGTATATAAGAAATGGTAACAGAAATATAATTCTTAAATGTAGATCTTGAACACCTGGAATACTTCTAAGTCGTACAAAGTGATGTATGCCATACTGTAGTAAAATTCTACTGTATGCAAAAATCCAGTGCATGTATTGTGACATGCGACTCAGAAGGAAATCACTGCAAACCAGCAGTGTCACTCAGCCCCGTGCAGGTGGATAGCAGTAATGCATTTCTTATGGTGGGCATAGATGCAACCTGAAAAATGTTAACAAGGTGTGGATTCTCCTCCCCAGAACAGAGAAGAGAAGGGCAGGGATGAAATTCACGATAAGCCTAGTCATTTGCGCTTTCTCCTGCTTGATTAGACAGTCCTGAGGAGACCATTGATGCTGACGATCCCATGCCGTCTCACAGTGTCTATTCATCTCTCTCCCGTGTCCTTAAATAAACCTCCTACACCCATTTGCCTCCCCACCCACTGCAATTTTTAGAAACAATATAGCATACTGACTTTTAAATAGTGCATTCTGTGTGCTGTGACCTAAAAGAACATCAGAAGTAATATGAGTGTAATGCTTTTCTCATTCTGATTGAACACCAAATGCCTTTGAAATGTCACTTGTTACATAAGACATCACCTGTTATTAAGAGGGTTCAGATGAACGACTGCTGGAAATGCCGTGTGAATAATGTTGCCAAAAATACACAAAGTGTAGAAAACCTGAGCATTGAACTGACAGCTCTGGAAGCATCTCATGAAAATATTGCTATGATTTATGTAATGCCAAAGGTTATGCATTATGAGTAACTAAAATTAATTTATCATTTTGAACATACCTACCACTATAATAAGATTTTTTTCCATAAGCAACACTTCACTTTAAGCAGTCATGTATAATGTATTATAATGGTCAGTATAAAGAATTATTAAAGCATTTCAGCATCTGCTATTGACAGTCACAAGGCATTATAACTTATTATAATACTTCATAATCATGAATTCTTTATAAAACACTTGTCTATAATGCACTATACAGTATGGTAGTTACCTTCATAATCCATAATAATGATTGATATAAGAATTACAGATGCTTCGTATGGCATTATAAAGGTATTATAGTGCATTATAAATGAGAGCTTCATAAGGCAGTCATAATGCATAATAAACATGGCAATAATGTGTTATGCCTTTTTATAAATAGTTATAGCGATGTGTATAATGGTTCATGAATGCATTACAGTATAATGTGCTATGAATGTGTTTATAGATTCTTAAAGACATGGCATTCATACAGTGTTACTTTGTTTTTCTCGTTTAGCTGGCACAGCTAGAGGACAGAATGTGACGCACAGAACTCGGAAATGTACCTGATCTTTCCTTAAGCTGTATTTAGCTTACAGGTGCACATGAGGTAGGCGGGTAAAACAGCTCAATTGCGTAAGGTGAGTCAATTTAGGGAATAAATATGAAAAGTGAAAAGTCCTAAGACAGACACCCCTTATCACAATATTAATACCTTGAACTCATCATCACTGCTTTTAAACTATTAATAATTATACCATGGATATGGTCTTTCATATATTGCATTTTGCTGAATTAGCTGTCCCCCAGGATCTTTTGTACTTTGATCACATGCAAGTCTTCCAGGTACAGCAAGTAACTTCCCAAGATGCTCTTGGCCATAGGTGCCTCGACCAGAGGGACTCCAGCACTGAGAAGTTATGAGAGTGATTCCTGCTAATGACACCTCCAGCTGAGCAAACTTTAGCATACAGCATACAGCAATGTTTCCCAATCTGGTCCTCCGGGACCCACAGACAGTTCACATTTTTGCTCCCTCCCAACTCAGGGAGCAAAAATGTGGACTGTCTAGCAGGGCGCTGGAAGAGAACAAAAATGTATACCCTTTGTGGATCCCCAAGGACCAACTTGGGAAACACTGACATACTGTATACTGTAGAACGTAGCTGCTGGCTTGAAAATGCCAGGATTTAGGTTTTAAAAACCAGATTTGGTTTGATGTTTACCCTGGTGTTTACCTGTTTGAGAAATTCTACTTTATTATTTTAACTCGCAAACAAGAAAACATCTATCCATCCATCTGCCAGTCGATCATGGTGGGTGATGGCTGGGTGCTGATACTTATCCAGTGCAACAAAGGGCACAAGGAGGGGCATCAATGCCATGAAAATATTTTACGCTTATTGCTGAACACACTATGCCCAGCAAGCATATAATCACGTTCCAACTCACATTCCAACTCAATCCGCAGAGACTGAGGGTTTTTTCATTTGCATACCTCCCACCAAACCAATAAAACAGGGTGGTTTTTAAATTGCATCCTGAGGACAGAGCTCCATTAGCACATGCACATTATTTAGCTTGAAGTTTTGTGTTGCACCCAAAGATTCCATGTCCCTTTCATTAAAATAAAGTGCTTTGTTTTCCCTTGTCCATGCTGCTGATTTTCGTGGTTTAACACCTGATTTTTGTGCAATTATAATGGTAGACACATTGCATCTAAATGCCATGCATGTATAATCCTTCTTCGATTTCTGAAGCATTGTCTCCAGTCCTATGCTAACTTCTCACCCACAAGCAATAAACCGAAGCACCCAACGTGGAAAGATCTATTCTAACCAATTTGACTCCAATCGCCCAAATTTTGGACTCTTTGCAGTGTGTTTTCAGATCATCACTCGTGTGTTGAAAAGCAGCCTGTGTGCAGCACTCTGATTCCTTGGGGTATCTTAACCATACAGCTCCGGGGTTCTGCCAGTTTAATGTACGGCAGCTGACTGCAAACACCCTGCAATGGCTTGGAGAATGAGGGCTGCAGTGGGAAGTAATTGGCAACATGCAAAGAGAGGGAACAGACTCCACCTAATCAAAAAGAACAGGAGGAAGTGAAACACAAAAGCTGCATGCTGGAAAAGACAGCACTGTAAAGATCCACTGTAAAAAGGGATGTTCAAATGAGAATTATGAACTTTTAGATTTCAGCTACTCTTCTTATGAGTACTTACAGTAAACAGAATATTGTAAATAGACATTGCATAAAATTGATTTAAAAATCAATTGCAGGGATGCAGGTGGTGGCCGGGGGGGAAGGCGGCGGGGGGGGGGCTTACTTGCCTTTTGCCCAAACGATCTAAAGTTTCTTCCTTCTGACCCCTTTCCATCGCCGATGACCATGCAAAATGAGCTGCGAAACAAATCAAATTCAAAATCTTCCTTAAACTGTATTTACCCTCCACCCCACTGGATATTCTTTCACATTTTGTTAGACAAAACTTTGAAATCTGAATGCTGTCAATGTGTTTGTATGCTAACACAAAACATTAATCTATTCCTATGTACACAGTGCAGGGTCACATTGGGCATGGAGCATATTCCAGAAAACACAAGGCACGATGTATCCTAGAATGGGAACCAGTATATTATAGGGTGCACACTCAGCATTACCCATGGGACACATGTTGTTATATTACGGGTGGAAGCCCACATGGTAAGGAAATGCAGGCCTCTACCGCTGATGGCTCACATGCTTATTTCTGTGGAAGTTTCCATTATGCAATACAATATGCTTATACAATACTCAATGTTGCTCTTAAGGGAAAGATGTGTAAAATATTAGCAAGTGAATGTATACAGTATGCCATAGAAATTACACAGCCCAGATGCCTACCTCTAGGAGTGATTCACTACCCCTTTACTTATTATATCCAGTTGTAAATGGTATCCAAACAGAGGCATATATTGTAGCTTAAACAAAATAGACAGATGGCATGATTAAATCAGACATAATTCAGTTTCTAAAAAAAAAAATAGTTTATGAGAATGATGAGTCAAAATCAAGTACATAATATACTTAAATGCGAATAAATACCATTGTTTTACTCCCGATAGATATATTGGATTCACAAATTGCAAAATATTCAACTTTTAAATGTTTTTCTTTTTTAGAAAATTCAATATTACTCAATGTAATTTGATGTTGTGCTACTCAGAATATGTTTTGCTAGAACAAAACGCCACGGAAATTGTTGCCCATCAAGGTATTAAGAGTGCATTGATACGCTTATAGATCTTGATTCCGCTTATAGATCTTGATAATATATACTTTGACTAATTATTTGATAGTAGTACAATGGTTAGGTATACAGTCTATTGAAAGAAAAAAAGCTATATACATGGGTAGAAAATGAATATTGATTTCGGCGAAAGCATAAAAGAAGCTATATGTTCATTATTTTAAAAGTTCTACATATGTTTGGAATTGCAAATGTAGCCATGCATATTTTTGTCCATAAAGTAATTTTCATACAGATTAATGGGCATTTCATCATTTTCAGTTAGCAAAGAAATAGTGGAATGTATTTGGTGAATAAAATTTTTATTTTCATTTCTCGGAAGTGATTGCCTGTCTTCTTTTATCACAGTAGCTAAAGGCCATTATTGGTTAAATAAAAATTAGATCTAGTTTTCAAAAGGTCTTGGAAGCAAAGAATACTTGAAAAATGTGGTGATGTAAATTTTATTGTGCACTTCCATGCTGTGAAGATGGGTGATTATATATTGATCAGGGAATCGGGGATGCAACAAAAAGGAATACAGTGCTTTATGCAAATTTATGAGTTTATTGTATTTTCTTTTCTTTTTTTTAACCACACAGTCATAGTTGATTTTTTCCCCCAATCTTAGAATGTCAAACTCCATTGTGACTCTCAATGCACAATACCAATGTCAACTCAAGTGGGCACAGACTAAAAAATACCTGCCTTGATGTGTTTTCTGTCAGCCACCTGCTCTGTAATGCTTAACTGATTTGATGCACCTCACCTGGAAAAGACCACTATTCACACCAGAATGCAGGCACCCACCTGACAGCTGATATCACTGAAGAGCATTGGGAGGGAGAAAAAGTTAGCCATGGGTCTCCGTGCTGTAGGCGTTCTCTGTGCCTTTGCCACAGAGAGCTAAAATGGCAGAATCGCAATCACTGTGTATGGCTTCTTGCGGAAGAGCCGAATATGACAGGCTGCCATAATATCGAAACTCTCACCCAGGTGGTGCAAAATTAAATATGATCATTGTAATAGGTGTATTTTTTTATTATTATTAAATAATGAACAGTTGCCATATACAGTAGTGACATAACCCATAATTACGGTATTGTAGTTTAACCACTGCGGTGGGCTAGACCCCCATCCTGGGTTGTTCCCCGCCTCATGCCCGATGCTTCCAGGATAGGCTCCAGACCCCTGTGAGCCACAAGGAAAAGCGGTTTGGAAAATGTATGATGGATAGTTTAACCAAATTACCTGTAGAGCAACTATCTACAGAAGCCACACAGAAAATATGGAGTACATGTGAAATGTTCAAAAAAATTGCTTACTTCATTTTTTAAATTTCTTGTTATCAGTCAGTTTTGTCTGCATTCTATCAGTCTTGATACTTTGTTATTTTGAGCACTGAGCCACAGAAGGACCATCTACTGTACTGTACTGTACTGGAACAGGGAGGTGATAGTACCGCCAGACCCTGCCCTATGTGTCTTGCCCTAGTTTGACCAACAGGCGTTGTTGGTCATCCTGCTTCCCCACTCTCTGTCTTGTAGTCTTTCTGTCCCTTGAGACTGACCCGATCCACCCACACTGTATCAAAAAGAGGCCAGATAGTGCGAGGCAAACAAAAGCACACCACAGGAAAGATGTGTTGCAAAGTACAGCACACATACTGTAAAGACAAATGACGACCAAACCTATGACAAAAATGTATTTGTTCAAAAATTTTGCCAAACAAAAAATCTTTTAATAATTTCAATTTTGTTTGCAAATTATACATGCTTTTGTCTATACACATGTTTCCAGTGCTATGTGACAGCAGTTAGTCTCTATACAATCTATACAACTTTTGAACAACCTATAGTTGCTAAATTCTTGAAATACTCTTTTCAAAAAAACATTTCAGGCACTTGTATGTAGTCAATTTGTAATTCTTTTTTTTGGTTTATGTGAAACACGTCAGCAGAGGAACAAAACTGCACTGAAAAAAATGTCATTTAATATCTTATTTTAAAAATAGCCATTTGACTGAAGAATCTAATTGTTAAACGCTTGAATTATTCATTTACATTTCAGGCACTAGGACATTTATCCAATTTGTATTTTCTTCTCAGAATTCAGTGTTCTTTTCATGTCATGTGATTTTGTTATGTTCAGCAGAGATGCACTTTGTATGTTTTCCAGTTGGGAAACATGATGTGAATAAATAGAACTATAATTCTTTCTGACATACTGTCCCGACTGTCCTTACTGTTAATAAAATGTAATCATATCGATATATATATTGAATATCAATACAGTGACCTAAACTATTGAGACTTTGTTTTACAACAATATCGCCCAGCCCTACAGGACTTCTCAGCAGGGGAGGGGGGGACATATAGCTCCGAACTTGTGGGCCTGGCAATAAATAAAGTAAATTCTATAGGCAGGTATTGCCCTTCATGTTCTGTGAAGCCATTTCCTCTAGCTGGGCACTCTCATCTTCTTGGCCACCCTGTTTTTTTTTTCCCGGTTCTCCCAGGGACCCTAAACATCCCAGAAAAGTTGGTAATGCTTTACATTAACTGCACCTTCATAATGGTTTTATATTGCATGCATAAAACCTTCAGTACACCTTCATAATGTATTCATTAAGTATTCATAAAACATTTATAAACATCATGTATGTATACCATAACATCCCATTACAGCTGTAATATACGTTAAAAACAAACATGATATAATAATAACAATCAGTATAATTGTATAATCATGTAATGTTTGTTATTAATATATATTAAAGCTGTTAAGGGATATTGGGATGTTAAGGTATACTAACATCTCAATAATAAGATAATCACAACTTTATTGATCCCCGTGGGGAAATTCCTTTTTACGCCTCCCTCAACTTGCTCTTTGTAGAGCAAGCTGTCTTATGAATGTTCTATGAATGCATTATGAAGCCATGATGAAGGTACACTTAATGTAAAGCGTTACCGAAAAGTTTAACACCATGCTGCTGGACGGCGACCTCCTGCACTATCAGGGGAACAAATAGTTACGTGAAAAGCCGCATCCCTAGGGTGACCAGGGTGACCAGAGTGTCCAAAGTGACCAAAGTGTGACATAGATTATCTCGTCACCCTATAGGCACTGCTGAAGGTTAGTCAGTCCCTCCCGGCTGTACATTTAAATACTGGTCTTATTCAGGGTAAGAGAGACACAGGAGACTGGCTTGTGGTTTTCCAGGTTCTAATGAAGATTTGGCTCCAACCCTTGCCCTGAGTATGAGCCTAGACCAGCCAACAATAAAACAGAACTACAATTTCACATATAGACCAGAAAATGTTCTTAGAGATCATTGTCTTTTTGCCTTAATAATTGCAGGGGTGCAATTCATTATTTAAAGGAAGGGAAATACAGCAAATGAAATGATATCATTCTGTTGGACGGGAAGTTTAATTCTCATTTGAAACATAATCTTAAAGAGAATTTAACCTCTGACACGGCATTAATTAATGGCTTAGTTTCCAAAGTAGACAGGGGCATTTATAAATATGGCATTAATAAATACAGAATATTGTAAAAGTCGTAAATAAATTCAATATTTACACATTTACTGGAAGCTAAAAACCTTAATTTAAGGTAAATTGGCACCGCCGATTTACTATGTCTAAAATGGCAAACACACAGTTTATTCTGTTGATAAACTGATGCCCTGTGAAGTGAATTTTCCTCTTTCTAAAATGTATATTTCCGTATTTAACTTTCCTTGCAGAATGAACGTAATTATGTCCACCGCGGTTAGCGGGGTATAATTAGGTTTATCTCTTCGTTATGGTATTGTCATGGAAACAAATCGAATACATAAAGCATACATTGATTCGACTGAATTTACTAAATGTTATATGATCCGTGTAACAAAGATTATCGACATGCACAGAGCAAGAACACCGACATCACCCCTCCTCCGTAGTGTTGGGGGGGGTCAGACGGGAATGCCTTACAAATTCAGTTGGTTTGCAGGCAGACTTACGCACACCAGCGACTTGGACAGATTAATTTTAAATACTCGCAGTTTTAACTCACATTTTGTTGCTATGGGAAACTTAATGAACGTTTCATATCATCTCGATTAGCTGTTTTTCTAATTTTTGTGAAATGCTGTCTACTTTACATCCCTATAGGTAAGTTAATATGTGAGCTGTCTTCATTTAATTTGGCAAAATATTAATCGGTAATTGACAAAAAATTAATTAAAAAATGCAACTATTGCCGAATCGTTACCCTTATCTCTACAATGATGTCATTCCATTGCTGTCATTCAATTTAGGTATTATTCTGGCCATGTGTTAAGTCGTAGTTTTTTCTATATAAGATACATAATAAATTCAGAAGGGACACTTGTCTTTTGTGTTTTTTGTTGTGAACTTTGCAACATTTCTGTTCTGAATTATTCTCGAGTTCAACATTTGTATATTTAAACTATTTAAACTATTAAAATGATGAGATATATCTATATATCTTTGTGTTGTCTAATATAT
>JAODKF010000068.1:11089844-11119959 GCA_026779585.1 Mormyrus proboscirostris
AGCTGCTGAGCCGCTAGTTCAGTATCTGCTACACCACCCACCTTGGTGTCATCTGCAAATTTCACTAGTTTACTGTAAAAGGAAGGAATGCTATGCTGCTAAATCTGAGTTCCATTTATGATACTATCGACCATTCAATTCTGTTAAATAGGCTGCAGTATGGTTGGTCCATCCAGAAGCATTCTTAGGTGTTCCATCAACTCTTCATCACCAATATGTTCAGATACCTAACAGCTGCACTGCATAATCGGTGTCTTGGGTGAATCATTGCTGGGATCGTTGCTGAAACCTTCATTATTCTTACTTTAAACACTGTGCCTAGGAGGGATAATATAAAACCTTAAAACTAACTTTCATTCATATGCAGATGACACATAAATATACCTCTCAATTGCACCACATGGCCACGTATCCCTGATCTCCCTACTAAACTGTGTTAGGCAAGTAAAGAGATTGATGAATGATAATTATCAGTCTCTAACTACAGATAAAACTTGGAATGGAAAAAAGTAATTTATTCTGAGGTCTTATGATTCATTTTAAATGAATCAGCTCTTATCCTAGGTGCAATTTTCAATATATTTCTGTCATCTGCTTTTCATATTTACTTCAGATTTAGGACGTGCTTCACACAACCATAAAACCTTTCAAGATGTTGTAAAATTAATACACACATTTATATGTATCACAATGGACTATTGTTACGCCATGTCAAAAATGAAGCTGGAATTATTGTAGGAGTGAATATGGCCATATTACACCTCTTCAAATATGTCTCCACTCACTTTCCTGACTGAACGTTCAGCCATCGCTTATTTAACTGAACCAATGAAAAGTTTTTATCCAGAGGGTACATAAGGTCATGGAATGCAGGCCTGCTAACAATTCTTTATATAAATAAAAAGACTTCTGTTTGAAGAGCCTTCAGCCAAAGAGCTCCTACAATATGGAACAATCTGCCAGCATGTGTGAGGGATGTCCCCTTGAGCTCAGATCTTCAGTCCAGACTCTGAAGACCTATCACTTTGGCTAACCAATCATAAATATGGCTGCTGGCACACATCACCGTTTCATCTTTGTTGTTGCTTTGTCGGTCACATATCAGCAACCTACCCACTGTTTCATTCCCCTGTCCAAGTTCATCCATGGATATAGCAGATCGCAGGTAGAGCTACTGGTTAGTAGATGACTAAGGATAACTCAGGACTAGTTAGCCGAAGGGCCACATATGGCAAGACAGAAGATAGCACTACCCAAACACATACATTATTGTCTGACCTATTTATCAATACCGTGTCTCCTATACCAGATGAGTGGTCGGAGGATGAATGCGCAAATCATATTTTTGCAAACATGCTTAATGCTTGTTTATGAAACATTAAGAATGTGTTGAATTATACCAGAAGGGGGCACTGTGTAATAATGCGTAAATGATACCCTGCCTAAACACTTCGGCATAAAAGTATTTTAAAAGAAAAGCAGACGTAAATGAATGCACATAAAATATGGCTGATATTTAAGTAGTTGGAGGTCATCCTTCCAAAAATGTTAAGCAACTGATATTAAATTTTCAAAATTATAGATTTTTCTGTTCAAAGAATGCCGCCACAGACAAAACACAGCAGATGATTATGTTCATATGGTTGAGATATGAGAAATATGTCAGGGATATATGCAGAATTATAAATGTACTGCATATTATCTTTTCTGATTCATCAACGCCATATTCTCCAGTGGAGCACATCAGACATGTATATGTTCACAAATCATATTTTTCTCAGTGACCTCCAAGCAGGCTTCTCTCTGGGGCTATATATTCAATCTGTCCAACAAGGTAAAACTAACACAGTCTTTAGCCACATTCCAAAATCAAATATCATAAATGCGCTCGAATGACTCCCAATTCACAACAAGAAAAAATAATGGAGCAAGAGTCTGCAGCTACCCTTCTGTTCAAGATAATGCCTTCAGTATCATGACGAGATCTTCAAGTGCTTTCCAACCTGTTGAAGACAATTGACTGGCTTCATTCCTTATTGTTACAATGATGACATTTAATTGTCCTAGGGCTGATATTACTTCAGCACAACAAAACAGCAAGTTATGTTGATTTTTTTTCTGATATCACTTTTCTGGTGTATCAGAAGCAACAGACACCCTACTGAGTGTAAGCCTAGTATACTCTGTTTGCCACCATTACTAAATATATCACCCTTAAAAATACTACTATTTTGGTAACTTCAATCAGCAAGGCCTACCCTATAAGAAAAGGAATGAAGGGAAAAGGTACTTCTGGGAACAAAATTGTGATCCACAAGAGAAACATTCCCCGTTCAATCGGGGGCTGTGGAGAAACAAAGGAACTGAGCTGGGGGGGTTGGGGATACTTTCAGACAGAACTCTTCCATAGCATCTTCCTCACTGTATACCGATTATAACACTACATTTGAAGACACTTTTATAATTTATGAATAAAGCCGATCTACCAAATACAAAAAATAATACACCAGAATACATCAATTACCCTTCAGGAACTGCAGAAATATTTTCCCCTGGTATAATTATTTGATTTCTTTTCCCACTGTAGCTTTTTCTTTTGATTAGAAAGTCTTTGCTGAAATCATTACTTGAGTGACAGATTGCCATCACTTTATCTGTCCCTGTTTATTCTTCATGACAGCGAGCGCTCCCATGACTGCAGGGCTTGGTGATGTTGTGGAGCATACAGGTGTTCACTCCCCAGCTTAGGGAAGCTTTTCTTTCAGGTCTCTCTGAACCACAACTGGTGACGGCCCAATTCTCTCCTCTCTGTCAGATACGCCGGCATGTGCGATGGGCAGCATTCCAGAAAAGATCACAGAATGAGCTCGCCCATATTGCAACTCCCGCTTCATTTGCAGCTAGAGCGTTTGCCCTTTGTGAAAGACATTTTGTGTCTTAAATGACCTGCAGTTTGCAGTGATTGGTCTCTCTCTTCCCCTCTGTACATTTGGGCTCAGTCCAGCTCTCATTTAAATCCAATTGAAAGGCTCTTGCTGGAACTGCTGAAGTGATTCTTAATCTCCCCTGAAATCTGTGTTGTTCTATGCCTTCTAAATAGGCATATAATTGGACTGGAATGAGAAACAGCCATATTTCTGTTTATGTAACTGTATTTTGGAGCCATGACAGTATAAATATCCCCTGTTGTGATGAAAGGGCACAGAAACGCCAGTCCTGTACTCTGCTGGTGACATAGTGTTTAGGAAGCAGCGCTTCACCTTAGCAATTACCTCTGCGTGAAGGAACATGCTTCAATTTATGTAGCAATTCTTCGTTTATGATAGGTAATATTAAAGGAACAAACTGTTGCCCTGGTAGAAAGTGCACTGCAGTTTCGGCACAAGAATTTCTGAAGAATTTCCAAGTGCCGAAAGGGACTGAATCCACAGCAGGTAAAAGGCAAGAAAAACCTCAGAAATCCCATATAGCATGAAAAATCTGCTGAGCAGCTTCTGCTTCGCTCTTCCAGAAGAGCTGAGTCTTGGACTTGGAATCTGAAATAGTTCTTAGCACTGACTCCAGGGCATAGTATTACTGTTTCATTACAGGGTCGTGATGCATGAAATTAACAGGTGTTCAGTTAACCCTAACTTGCTAGCCTAGAACTTGGATCCAAATTAAACAGTTTGTTTATTGCATCCAAAGTGCATGTATGGCATATTATGCTGAATCCTGTGACTGACTCTCGAGGCACTCAACAGGCCCTGTCCGCCACCTCTCTCAAGAAGACCCTAATGACTCACCCACCGAGAGGAAGACAGCACTTGCCTTTTTGAGTCAGGAATACATTACAGATTAAATATATTAGAGTTTAAACAGGGATGGGTTATCATTAACAGTGTGCAGAGAAGCATCATGCAAAGAAATTAAGTTGCGCTGTTCTATTAACTGGCAAGAAAAATACATAATGAATTAAAACACAAATGCCAATGTGCTGACAGATATTCCAAGCAATTGGTTGTCTGTTTCAAGGACCAGTATTTAATTAGCTGCCCATCTCAGCAAAATTGCAGAACCCTCCCCTGATAAAGACACCAGTTTCACACAGACATGGGAATCACCTGAGAACTGCTGTTTATACTATGGATGACAGCACTCTGCTAGGTTTTGGACCAGAAGCTTCCCATAGGACCATTTTGTTTTGTTTCTTTAAAACAATTACAAATTTACTGCTTACATTACAGCCCAATGCCCAAAGCACAGTAATAAACATCCATTAATTATTTATTAAGTCACGGGAAAAAAGGAATCATTGAAGCGTTGTCTTGGTTATTATGTATGTTTTTATAGGTCTTTGACAAATATGAAAAAAAAATTATACAGATGATGTTTTCTTGAAGATTTATTTAAGGATTTAAGTTCTGATTGCTTAGTTTGTGAGGGCATGAGGACAGAGGCGGAAAGTTCAGATCCAAAAAGTACAAATATAGACCAAGATTTTGTTTAAACCAACTAGTTGTGACTGTGACTGATCTTTATACTGAACTAGTCGGTTGAAACAAAATCTTGGTCTGCATTTGTGCTTCATGAACCTGAACTTCCCACCTCTGCATTTGTACATGGTATTCTGTTCTAAGAGAGGGGGCAGAGGTATAGCTAGAAATTCTGGAACCCCTGTAAAAATGTCACCTTGGGCCCCCCACCTGGGTTGCTACTTGAAATCTGAAGAAATATGGCTCCCCCACGGTAGATAGAATTTGCTGAGTGTGGGGGGGTCCCACACCCACTGTAAAATTTGCAGAGCAGAGGTATAATGTTTCCTGAGCAGATACATTATACATTTTCATATTCATATTGTATAAAGTGTCTGCCAGGGAATGCATGCCTTTCTGACACCCCTGGGAGGGGGGTCAATAGTTATTAGGTTTTAGTCAGTGGATGCAAATAAATTCAACCCTTCATCTTGCTGATAATCGGTTTGATATACCAGCTAGCCTTGCTTATTCAAAAGCCAAACCTTAACTTGAAATAGGTTCTTGTTATTAATATTTAGGCAAACGTTCTGATTTAACACAGTCACTTTGGATGTTTACAGAAGAGGATTAAAACGCTATCCAACAGCATTTGCCTGCATGCTGAAACTCCGTTTGACAATGTTCAGGTCTTTTGTCTATGGAATTGTTTAAGTGGAACATTGCCTGTGGATGCTCTCTTTTTCATGCCAGGTTCTTTGAATTGCCCTAAACATGTACAAATAAATTTAAATATCAACAATTGACATCTTTCATGTCTTAAAACAGTATGGTTCTCACATACTCTTAACTTGATGCTGAGCAAATGTTTTCCTAGTATAAAGTGCTTCTGGTTGGATGTTACACCATTTTGTTGCAGTCAAAAAAATCCTCACAAAAATGTGTAATTCAACAGTATATATACAGTATATTGAGATTAAAGAAAGTTGCAGTTTAGCCTTTAACGGGAGGGGGGGGGGGGGACACCTTCTCCCCCAGTGTTCAGACGTGCTCACAATATCCCCCCAATATATATTATAATTACGACCTTGGTCTCCCCCCAATGTCGACTCCATGGCTACAGTCTTGCTTTCATGCATGGTGCCACCTTGGTGGACAAACCAATTTTAGATAAATGTACAGTATTGTTGAGCACTGGTTTTGTGGAAAAGCACAGCTGAGCATCGCCTATGCACCCATGTAAACGTGCCAGGTCAGTACTGCCCATAAAAACCAGTATGACTTAGGAAAACAACACTTAAGACGTGATGTCACCAAGAACGCTGAGACATCACTATGATTTTTTAGCCAAAGGAAAATGTTAATAAATTAAAATAAAAAATCAGACTAAGAAACACAAGTTGATTTTTTAGCAGTTTTTTTTTTTTTACCAATTTTTACTTATTTGTCCGAATCTGTGGACAGTTCCATAACCTTTCAATAAAACCGAAAAATAGAAAATGTGACTTTGAATACATTTCTGAGTAAAACATAGATAAACACCTTTTTTTATTCATTCATAACTAAAAATATTAGCCGTAACTATTTTACTTTGTACCTGGTTAGGTGAGGTCTGGCTACAAGGAAGTTCTTTCACTATAACCATACCTTATTATCAATAACATATGCCTGATCTGATACTCACTTGTAGACCTTTCCATAACACAATAATCTTTCTGTTTTTCCTGTAAGTTTCCCTTGTGCTGTAGCTGAAATCACTGGCTTTTGTTTTCATTTCTCTCCATCCATTAAGTCCCCATTTTATCCTCCCATGCCTATATCACGTGGGTTTGTTTGTAGTTCTCCCTGAAGAAAGTCTTGGATATTTAATGTAAAAGTCTTGGATATTTAATATACATAGATATATATTTCCCGGGGATCTGCCATAACCATAATGCAGCTATTAAGGTGTAAGTGTCACAACCCAGAGTAATAATATATGATGTTTAGACAGCAACAAGTCATCAGTGAAGGTTATCAATAGGGGTAGTACAATCAGTTTTATTCTACACTGCGACAGCCAGACAGGATGTGCACTTTTTGAATGTTAAAGGCTCACCTCAATATCATTAAACAAAGCGGATTTTAGAATCGTTTTCCATTCCAAAGAAAATGCAACTTTTCGATATCTATATCTACAGCAGAAATCATTAAGCATACAGTATTTAAAGAAAGACTATACTATCTCAGGATGTAATCTAAATATAGGAAAATAGGTAAAAATGACAAAAAAATAATGATTTGACATGAGCTGAACATTAAAATTCCTACTTAATTGTCCAAAGAATACAATACACTTCTGTCCATCCGTCCATCCTGTCATGCCCCGCCTCGTGCCCCTCTTGTTTTCTCCTGTTGCGTGCTTGGTCTTATCTCTCGTTACAGCACTTGTGTGGATCACTCCAGGTGCTTCTCATCTGCTCCCACATGTGCCCTGTATAAAACACCCTTCAGCTTTCAGCTCCCCAGTCCGGTCATTGACCCTAGTATGTGCTCTGGTGCTTTCCTCTATCACTCGCCGTGTTTTCTATTTGAACCACACATGGTCTGCCTTTTGTTTGCCCTGTTCCAGTGTCCTTAATAAACCCCTTATTAGTTTGTCTTCATGCCCGCTCTTGCCTCCTTAAGCGTCGGAACGTGACACAACCATCCATCCATCCATCGTTTATCTGCCACTTATTCAGGGTTGGGTTGCTGGGGCAACAGTCTAAGCAGGGAGTTCAATGCACTAAAGTAAAAAAATTGTATGACACATCCATACAACAACAAAAAATTAACCTTTGAAAAGGTTAAAAGTGATGCTAAGCAGCAAAAGAAATGCACATCACACTAATTATGTATTGCCCCTGTTGATCTAAAGATACATCTTTGACACATCACCTCACTACAGCTCCACTCTCATCCCATCAACGATCAGAAAGGCAGGGAAATCACTCAGGGATGAATCACATCCAGATCTGCTTCTTGTTACTCAGAGCCTTTATCTAAGACCATGAGCTGAGGGGGAAGAAGAAAACAAACTCCAACAAGATCACTTTATATGTGGGGAGCGCTCAGAGCTTTATCCATTACAGTGCAAGGAAAAAGTCCTGCATCTGCTGTCTATTGCAGAAAGAGATGAGTAAGCAATGTCTAAATTTAAGACCCTATCATTGGTCATGCAGCACTTTCAGACTAATCATTTTCTAAAACCTCCTTTTGTTAAACATGCTATTATTAAAAGATTTCCCGTGAAGTGCAAGTCTATCTATACACAGTGAATCATTAACGGCGAATGTCTGGCTTTTCCACGCAAAAAAACATTGACGATAGAGAATCTTTTGGTTATGGAGTACAGGTGAAGAATAGTTCCATCCATCCATCCATCCATCCATCCATTTTCTGTACTTGTCATACTCACGGCTGCATACAACATTCTGCAGAATTCTAAACTGAGTAAACTGAGTAGTAGCAGCCATTTTTCTGGTCTCTTGCAACCGAGGAACATTGCGCTGCCCCTCAAGGCCACGGGATCTGCAACCAGGGACAAAACAGTGTTGCTCACTCATTTTTATCAGAATGACAGAGGAAGTGACATTGCTGTACACAATTAAGTAGAAAACAATGATTACACAAGTCGGTTTGAATAGGACACAGTTTTTAAGTTTTTAACAGTCAACTTTTGCAGAGGTCAGGCTACATCATTGGTAAACATCTGGGTTAGGTCATATGTAAGATGGTGACTGCAGAGTGTCCAAATGCATGCATACTATTGTTATGCATAATTATACTATGTACTGCATTAACAGTTGAGTAGTGGGCTTCTAACAGAATTCAGTACCTACTTTGTAAGTATGCAGTTCAGGCTGAGTATAGGCCGTAGTTAACTGGCTTTGTAGACTCATTAAGATGCAGAGTCATTTAAGCCCGAGGGATTTCATGAATATTCATCACCTACATTTCAAGGGAACAAATTAAAAATTTCCAACAGAGGTTAGAAAATTACAACTGAACAATCGAGTCTTGGCTGTTAGAATAACTTAAGGAAAACCATATTGTCACCTGAATACCTTAACCTCAGCTAAACAAGTGTATAGTGCTATTTTATGGGATTATATCTACAGGAATGTGTGGAAATTTTGTAGTATTTAATGTGTGAGCAATGCAATGTTAATTGCATTTTTTTCCAACATTTACACAAGGCTGCTTTCCGGATCTCTGGGGTTAAGGAAGCTTAGTGACCTTCCTATGTACCATAATGGTATCAAACGTGCATAAAATACATAAACAAGGTACAAGCAAACTTTTGTTCGACATTTTTACGCATTGTTTATAGTTACCTTCTTTAATTTCTATGACTGTTTTCAGCACACCAAAGAACAATCAATACACTAAAGAACAAGCAACTTAAGTTACTATCCTTATTATTTAACTCTTGCTATGCTAAACTTCAGCAGATGCAGTGCAACTATGGGAACAGGAACTGTTCTCAGTATGTGTCTGGGCAACAGGCAGCCATTATTTCAGAGGTTGGTACTGGAACCGTTTGTGATACAGTGATTCTAGCTAATGAAAAGGTACAGAAGCATTACCAGATGGATGATAATTTGAAGTCATTAACTATTAGAACTACGCCAGCACAAACCCTCCATCTTATTTAACATTGCAGCTACAATGTTTAGAGCTTTGTTCAAAGGACATAGGGAACTATGAGACATTTAAGGCTTTTCTTTAAATAAAGGGATACACTGATTGATTGCCTGTTTCACGGTCATGATCCCGTTGGAGCTGGCCTTGTCCACCGCTTGTTTAGCTGAGTAGTAGCAGCCATTTTTATGGTCTCTCATTCTTATGGCTTTCTCACAAACATTTAACAGACATTCTAAACAACTGCGAGACAGCACAATGACCATGGATGCGTTCTACCCAAAACTATGTAGCTGGCTATGCTGCTATGCTGTGTAATTGAGGTCAACACTTTGCCTGGCAAGAACTCAAGAAGTTGGAAGAGAGCCAAGGGAAGAACAAAAAAAAACAGGAAGGTGGCAGTATTTCTAACTAAAGCCTTATACAAAAGAAAGTGTCAACAAGATTAACTTTTAAAATTATTTATTAGGGGTCTAAGCACCAGCAGTGCTGGATGCCTTTTGTTTTTATGAATTGTATTTTGTCCCTTTTCATTCTTTCTTTGAAGCTCAAAAAGTAAGGAAATCAAATGTCTGTCTGAGGTCCCCCAAGAGCGTTTGAAGTAAAATGCAGCTGTCAAGATTACGACATTGAATTTCAAATGATATACAAGACAAATTTAACATTTTTATTCTATTATCACTATCATTATCGTGTCTTTATTAGCTGTGCCTGAAGGAGGCATATAAATTTGACTGGCGCTGCTGGGAGGAATTGTGTGGTTCAGTGCTCCGTGCCGCTGGTGTTGATTCAGCTGGAGTCCACACAGCCCTGACAGGCAATTGACAGCCTCTGTCAGTAACTGCAGGGTTATAATCATGACTCAATAAAGCCAGGAAATCGGTTGAAACAGAAAACACACATTCTGCCTGAACGACACTGAGCGGAGCAGAGTTAGGCCTTGGGAGGCTTGCCTAGAGGCTGATTTATGGTTTAAGGAGTCCAGTCACTCCAGGCATTAAAGAGAAATGTGCAAATGCATTTGGAGTGTGTTAACTGGAAACAGAAGCTCCACACGCAGACATGGTGGGAGCAAGAGGGGCAGATAAAGTATTAGAACATTAAGAACACTGTTAAAGTGTTCTCTTTCTCATTATGCTGGGGTAGCCGAGGGAGGATTGTGTGAAAAGAACCTGTTGTTTTTCCTTTGCCCAGGCGTCTGTACTAAGCCTGGCGCTTTTGCATCTGTACGAGCTGAACTCTTCCAGGTTGCTGAGGGCCGCAAGGACCTCATTAAGGAAGAAAGTGGCGCAGCACGAGGCTCCTTGCAACCCTCGCACGCCACTTCATGCCCCCTCCAGCGTGTCCGACATTTATTGTTCACTTTGTACGGCGGGAAAAACTGCATCAGATGCAAAATATTTCTAAAGTTTCTATCATCATAAAGCATTATCAAATTAAAAAAAAATCGTTTAATGGGAAAAAAACAGCATTACACAGCAATGTCCTGTAATTACGGAAAAGAGTGCTAGTAAAAACAACCATGCATAGAACCCAAAGTATACGCCCCAATCTGGAAACAAAAAAAGCACACAATGCGCTCTGCACAAAGGTTCAGTGTCGGCAAGTTAGCTGTATGTGAGAAAAGCAACTGCACAATTTTATTTGAACTTTAGATCATAAACTTGTTTGACTCTATGTATAAAATCCAAAATAATTCCAGATGTATTCCTCAGAAATAGGAAGCGAAAAGAATGAACATTCTAAATGTTCATGTTCTCAACTCATTTACCTTGTTGTAAATATCAGATTAGCTAAGTGACATTTTTGTATGAGGCTTTATTTCTGGCCTGGAATCTCAGCAGTGAGATACTATAAAAACATGCTTGTTGAAAACAGAGCATACAGTAATACATCTTTGTTCGTGTGCTGGCGGTCACAGTCTGGGGGCAGCTGGATGCTTTATTGACCTGTATGAGAATGCGGTGCGTGTATCCATGGCTGAAACCAGTCATGGGGGGCCTTTGTCTGGGCCCTGCCCTTTCCCAGCCCTTCTCAACAGCAGGAGCGAGTGAGAAGCTGGGGTTAGGAGGCCGCAAGCTGGCTGGGAGGGGTCTCAAATGACAACTCATAGGACAGATATAGGACAGCAGGAAAACGCTCTTCTGCCATGGAAAACAAACCTTCCCATGGGTGCCAGTACTCTCCTCAATTGGAAATTCTCTTGCAATCTGGATTCAGTCCATGAGACATGAATGGCCTGAATTGTGAATGATTACAATGCTGAACTTAATAACTATTGTCAAGCTAAAAAGGAGATTCATTTTTGCAGGTTGAAACCGAAAAACACTAGAATCTGCACAAATCATTTTTTTTTTATCATTTAATATAATTTTTTCGCAGAATTTTCTATAAATCCTAAATAATGCAATGAAACATAAATATTCCCCACGATATATGAATAGAAGAAATAATATGAAAAAGCAATTTTTCAGCATAAGTCATCATGACCCAGATGTATAATGATAAATTGGATGGTGGGTTAACCTTTTTTGAAGAAACATATATATATATATATATATATATATGTATATATACATATATATACATATATATATCATATGAAAGACACTTAAACTCTATAAAAAGTATCTGTTGGTAAACAACTACTTCTTATGTTTAACTGCTTTAAAATTCTAATAATGATGTGGCCTTAACAGTATATAATACGGTCAGAGTTTGAAATGCCAACTAATGGATTTCCAGATGCTGAGTGATGGCAAACAAGCTTCTATGTTTCAATATAGGGATTTAACAGAGTGCGGATTACAAGATGACTGTTAAGGACCAAACTGCAATCGCACTTAACGCGAACATCTCAGCATTACAGATCTAAACAATTCCTTACTGAGAAATCACTCTTCTAACATCAGTAACTGTATGGACCATTACCAGAAAGGACTATTAGGTTTTCATTGCAATAATATTTCCGGGGATGATACAATCATCAATACACTGACTATGTTCCTGTGTGTGACAAAGTATAACATGACAAATTTGTACCTGCTTGAATAAGTGTTAATTTCACTAATACAACTATCTTTCAGTGATTCTTGTGGAACCTTGTATTGTTTGACTGTCATGCTTCCCGTCTCCAGTGTCAGTCTTGCACCCAGCTCTCCTGCTATGGACGTGTTAAACAGAGACACTCAGGCTCCTCTGGCCGCCTCATTCCCTCCTCTCCAGTCCTTCTGCCTTATCAGTGGCACTCAGCTCAAGCCTCTCCAGACATTCTGAAACGTGGAGCTCCTGGTGTTTCTTCATGCCAGACCCACCTGAAACCACTAGCTATGGTCGGCCTCTGGATGATGCTCTGCGCACACAAAAAGATATTTTAAAAACTGTCATGCATTTTAGTTCCGAAATCAGCTCAGCACGAATTAGAAAACAAGAACCAACCTGACCAGCAAAGGGTTTGAAAGTCAGTAACAAATTTTTTCCAAAATAGGGCCTTTACCATATAGTTATTTATTTATTTTTTGGCTATTTTGTGTTTCATGCAAACCCTTTCTAAGACATTATGTTCCAATAAGCTGTAGTTCAGTGGCCTTGTGGTCGAAGGGTCCACCCTGACACCAGAAAGCTGTGGGTTCAATTTCAGGCCAAGTAAAACCATAGACTTTAAAAGCAGTACCCATTTACCTCCCTTTGGCGCTAACCAACATGGATTAAGGACATGGCATGGCAATGAACAGCTTCTTTTTTACTTCAAATTAAACCATTTCACACCACAGAAATCAGGTTTGGACTCAATGAGACATACGGTTGGTTAAAGATTCAATGTTTCTATTTTGTCTTTAAAGTCCATATTGCTGGCTTAGAGATGAAACTGTAGTCTGTAGAGCTTTAAATATTATTTATTGGAATATGTTTTATATAATCTAGCACTGTAAGCCTGTACTGACAGTCCATTCTTTGAGATGTAGAATATAGCATAAGTACATAAAGGAAAAATCTGTTTAAACTGTGGGAATAACAATCTTTAATTATGCAATTTTTATGCAATAAAGAGTTTTCTGTATTTTATAAAGAATGTATATATGGATGAAAATGGGAAAGGAATCAGTGGGAGAAAGAAGTACTGAGACACTAGTTACTGCTGATACATCATAATGATGGTGCAGACCTCACTGGGTAATTTATTTATTGGCTTTAAAAAGGGAAAACCTCAAAGGAGCTGTTGCTCTCTGCCCTTCTGAGTGCACACACATAAATATTTTTCAGAAATAATGGCCTCCCTGCAGCTATGGTATATTAATCTGTATTATGAAAGAATTGTGCTGTTATGCACATTATATGAGCATTGGGCTGACATGCAAGTGACTGGAGAGACTTACAAAAGTTTGTACCTTAAATGAATTACACACAAAAAAAATTATACAAATAACTGCTTTTCACAATGCATTTGTTTGTGCATAAATATAACAAACCAGTTTAATTGAAACTGATATTTGTGTTTATTTCAAATGCATATTCTATATGTGGTATGTAAAAAAAGGGTGTCATGTAGGGCAGGTATCTGTGTAAATGGCAGTTGCAGGAGTCGCTACTAAAATTAAACCATGTTAAACATGTTTTATTGCATCTCACTATGTCTAAATGTGCAAATCTGGTTCTTTGCCACTAAAAAAATGACTAAATATGGAGTCTGCGAGAGCTCTGTTTTCCATTAGGGTGATGTAAGTAGCCAAGTAAGCATCCACAGCCAGATTCCAAAAACATCTCTGTCTCTGGCCTAATTGAAGATTTATCTTTTCTGGTGATGAAGTCAACTAACCAAGCTTATTTCTTAAGTGACTAAGGGGTTGGTTCCCAGAACGATAACCCTTTTTATAAATAAATGTTAAGTACTGTACATCTGTGTAAACCAAAAAAAAAAAGATTACATGTATGAAAACATGGTGTCTGGGTATGTTTGTTTAGCTCTTCTTAAAGAAAAATGGAAAGATGTGTTTGGCCATATGGTCCTGTGTTTGCCATGTTTGCCTGTAACAGTTACGAATGATAAACACAGCATATTTGGCAGGTCAAGAAGCAGTGTTAAATTCTCTTTTGTGCTCCAGCTCCCTTTTGAGACAGAGCAGTTAATAAGAATGGAATTCAGCATGGGAAGCACAGTGAAACGGGGTCTGGGCCTTTTTCCAGAGCTGCCTGCTGCCATTACTTGTGCAGCTGAATCTGTTGTTACAACCACATGGCCTGTCTTTGTCTTACACATGCACAGAAAATATCATACATATCTACAGTACACCTGTACATTCATATATGTGTCCAAGGACTTTAACAAGTGTTCATATTTGATTGCCTTACAAATGTTTTGAGCCACATTCTCTCTCTTTTTCCTCCCAGCTGGCCGTATTTCCCCCCGATAGATGTATCTATCCCATTAGGCTCATCTGGTCTAAGTTCAATAAGGTAAAGTCCGCACGTGGTTGGCTTTGCTGTAACGGCACAAAATCCCCTTGTTCCCACCCCAGGTAAAGTACATTATATAAAACAAGAATGTTAACACCTCATTTTGGAAAACCTCAACCTAAGCAGCCTTGTGTATACGGTATGTTTTATTCTCCGATGGCTTTAGATCTTTAATTGCATGCATTTTAATCCACTTTCAAACTGGAAGTTTGAGGCAACAGTTTTCCCCAATGAGTCACTATGTTGCTCCAATATAATGATGCTAATAAAATGTGCAGAAAATGATATAAAAAAGGTATGTTTCAGGGGTTATTAATTTAAAGAGTTATATGCTCTGTAATCTTTAAAATGTTTATGAATATAAAATAAATTAGAGGCTAAGGGCAGGAGTACATTTATAAATCCGGGGTGACACAAAAAAGCAGGAAAAAAAAAGAAAAAGTGCTGGCAGATTACGTGGAAACATTCTGTATGTGGGTGATTAGGCTGGGAACGTCAAGAAAATGATTTGCCATTTTATAACTTTTTAGGCTAACCATGAGATCACTACAAGTTAAAGACACTTGTTTCGGAAAGTTGCCACTAATAATATTTGTGAAAGCCTTGATCACGCGGCATAATAGCTCAACACAAGGCCAGCCTCAGTAGGGACATTAACATCAAATTCATTTCCACATTTGACAATGGTTTCTACCAAGAAGGAACACTTCACACCAAACACAGTATTGCTGTCATGACTCTTAAAATTTTATATAAAAAGCAAAAAGCATAATATTCAGATTCTGTGTCAGAGATAAATAAGTTTTTATCAATGCCTATTAATATGCTTTAATTAGTTTATAATGCAATTAACAATCAATACCCATCACTAGCTAGACTAAATCATTCTACAAATTTATCTCCAAGTCCTTATTTACAAAAAAAATAATATATACATTTACATTTTCTCTTTTTTGCGTAATTCCATACAAAGGTGCGTTTGATGTCACATATCAACGTTGTTAAAATGCTGTGTATTCCTAACATGCAAATTAATGCATGACTTCTTAGGATTTGTCTATATTCATCCCAAGAGGTTATATAAAAGACATGCAAATTGACTTATTGATATTAAGCTTGTCCATGCTCTGAGGCATTTTGTTTATTATTGAGTCTTGAAAATGTCAAATCCATAACGATGGAATTGCCCTTGTGCACATTTTCCAGACATTTTCATATCGTTTTCAGTGTTACATAATGCAAACCTGGAAAAAAATGTGACTTTGCCTGGACAGCATGAATGAGTAACAGTAGCAATATGAAATATTTTTAAAAATCGAATTGACCGTGGCAAGCGTCAAATATTTTTTTATAATATAAACTATACTAAGGATAGGGAATTACACGTATAACTGCCTCTTACAGTTCACACACTAAAAGACACATGTTTAAAAATACCACGTACGTCCGATTTGGCTCCTCTGCCCAATTTTACGACAAATCAATTCAGCAGACACGTGGGTATATTTAAACCAATCAAAATGAGCAGCGCGCTTGGAGGGGCGTGGCGGAGAAAGCCGCTTCTGCTCGACCTGACACAGCTTGAACTTGAGTGCGCTTAGGTACACGCGCCGCCTGACGCGTAACCTGTTGCATTCCCATCTGTACATAGTGAGCTCTTGGTTACAGATAACAGAAAGAATACACTTCTCTCCTCTGAGAAGTGCGAAGAAACAAAAACGACTGAGAGGACTCTTTAAATTAGTCTATTTAGAAACACTAGAGAACAAAAGTGTTTTGAAAACTCTGTTCAAAGCATAGAGATATCGACAGAATGCTTTGGGGAGTGTACGCGTTTGATACCTTGCGTTGATATACATGTTTATTTTTTGTCGTTTAATACTAAGTACATGGCGCTACTAAAAGTACGATAAGATAAAAGTCCGACGACAGAGTTAACTGGCGGGGAGGACCCTGTCCTACACATCGTACTTTACCTGAGGAGAACATCTTTGTTAACCTACGTAACATACATGTGAGATGGTATTTTCCTGTTTTTCGTGTTGGGAAGGGATCACTTAGGCAAAAGTAGTTTCATGATGAGGCTGCCAGTTTTGCTGTGCGTGGCCGGATTGTGGAGGATGCTTTTAGCGAACAGAAGCTGTCCGGATCTCATCATTGACAGCTGTCGCTGCACGTCGGAGAGATCTAAAGAGCTGAGTTGGCAACACGTCCGTGTCAAGGTGGCGTGCAACGGCGTGGAGCTGCTGGAGACCCTGCAGCCGAGTTTCCTTCCAAACCGGACCGTGTCGCTGTGAGTAATGCGCCGCATCCGGCTTCAGTACGCCAAGTGACAGGTGGCATTTCTGGAGCTGCTGATGGCAAAATAAAAACATCATTAAAGCATGCTGAATTTATGCAGAATTTTCACTTTCCTGTTTGTAAAGTCGCTGCGGAGTTAGAAGTATTTCCAGGAATAAAAAAAATGAAAAAGTGCTTTAGTATAAACATATTTTGTTTAGCCTGTGTTCTTTTCAGGTTTTGAACTATATTAATTAATTACATTTTCGTCCTTAATTGTGTCCCTTCCGGTAACTGCTTAGTCTCTGTAGACAGTACAGTAAAATCTGACAAAATTTGTAATCCATATTGATGTGGAAAAAAACATGCTTCTTAAGACTTAACAATATCGTGATGTATTCATTAGTATGACAGGGTTTTGTGTGGTCTGACATTGCACTGGTAACTAGGTTTGACCAGAAGAACTTTAAAGGTGTTATTTGTGATTCAATGCATTTATTATTTAAATATGCACAATAGGGATGATATGCAATGTGTTGATATCATCCTAAAATAGTGTATACATGCCACATTGTTTCAAGAAGCTCATGTATACCTTATATGAGTGATTCTCATCCCATGGGTCACAACCCAAATTTGGGTCACAGCCAGTTCTGAAAGGGTCGTGAGGCAGGGTTGGAAATATAAGCATTTTAAAACCAGCAAGCTCATGTGCTGATCCATGATCAGATTTCCCAGCCCCAATCCTAGAATTAGCCTATATAAAACAGGTCTTGGCTCTGTAGATGCTACAATAAGTGCAAAACTAGTGAACACTCAGCCAAACCACAGATGCTTACTGTAATTTAAAATTCACTGGCACATCAAATCAGATCTGTGCGATAGGCATTGATTGCCATAAATGGCAGAGTTCACTGCGTGCTTGATCATAGCATTAATTTAAACCTATATTTGATATACAGTCGCGACTGAGCTGACATAGTAAAAATTGGGCCACGAACCATTGGCTTATATCATATATTCAGTTTTAACAGCTACCCCTGTAGTTAGGGATACAGGTTGTAAGCCTGCACCATGGCTGCCCTGGAAACAGGTATATACTCGCACAACAACGGGGAGAAATGCAACCCAGAATGCAGGCTGATTCTGGGAAACCCAGAAAGTTGGGGCATTTATTGAGCAGTTTAGACAGTAGCAGAACCAAGAACAGCAAAACAATGACATGACTAAGGACTACACAGCTACAAGAGACTTAAATACTATCATTAATAAGCTAACAACACACAGCTGGGAGCAATAAACATGGGGGCTGGAATGAGAGGTAAGGGTCACGAGCATTAGGCGGGGCTTGTTTGAGGCCGCACCCCAGGGGAAACAGGAGGGTCGAACAGGTGAAGTGGGTAAGAACGTGACAATATACTAACAGGTATATACTAAATTCACCTGAACTGAATCAGAAATGCAGCATAAATCTAGACGAACATGGACCCACATAGCCAAATTTTAACCTGCATGATATGTAGCCGTATATTTTTATAAATGTGAAATATTTACACAGTCATGCAATTATGCACTTGGACATGGTACATAAACTACTCCATTAACAAAATATTCAGTCTTCTGGGTGGGGTGGGGGATGTTCTAAATGTAATTTTCCTTTTCAAAATTACTATTTTTCATATACAATGCATGTACGCTATGTAATGCATTTAGGCTACTTAATCATTAATCCCTTCTTTTCCACCATAACAATAAATTTAATAACGATAAAATATATCCAAGGTATGATTTTTTTAATTAATTGCAGTAACAATAAGGGTAATATTTTCTATATGCTTATTTGTGAAATGTGTGAAGTAATGCTGAAAAATATATCCTGAATATTTTGATATATAGAGGGGGTTTGTAGTGTCTTTATCGTCTATCATATTGTAGCAACTACTCCTAAACTGCAGCCTATAAACCCACATCCTAATCCTCAGGTACATAACAGTTTAACTACTGTTCATAGTTCACTCAGATATGTATAACATGGAACAATATGATATATGTGCATGAAAATTGATCTTATTATTGAAACAAGGAACAGTATTGCATTATGTTTCAACATTTTAACAAACTGGCCATGCACATAAGACGTGGCTATTTCTCTGTATAAAATACATAGTGGACTTCTTGAGTGCCAGGACACTGGAAATATGCAGTCTATGCTTCCTTCAAAGGGCATGATTGACTGGATTTTTATTTTACAGAATGTTATATAGCTGATACACGTTTAGATAAGTGGTGATACATAGTGAATGGGATAACATAGCATCAAGATAACATTGTATTCAAATATAGAATTTAAATGAGCACCACTGAGGCACAGTAATATTCCTGCCTTTTTAGTGAAGTTAAACTTCCAATCCTGGTCATCATTGATGCATTTAATAAGTAGGTTCTGTGACTTCTGTGTCAAATATTGCATTTCTTGTAATTTTCCTGAATTTGATATTCGTTTACAGGAGCAGCACTTTAAAATTTTGTGCATCTTTTGTTGGTGTGTTATGAAATGGATTGAATTCTTTCATTTTCCTACTTCAGTCTTCAGAACTGTGAAGGAAACATGAGCTTTACCCAAAAGAATGCCCATAGAGAGACATGCCCTGCTATTAAAATGTTTATCATTTTTAAATTTATGCAACTTACTTAAGAATACACTGTTTTGTTTTAGACTCCAGCAGTAACTGTGTCCACAATCTCTTTCCCCGGCCATTCAAAAGTTCTGAATTTTGCTTTGTTGCTGGAAGTCTAATTTGGCAACGAGCCTTTCCTGCATTAGGAAATGTGACCTTTAGCAGCCTGAAGTGTCTTTCCTCTTCTCACTTTTGTTTTCATATGCAATGAAAATAAACTGATTAGAAGAAAGCACATTAGTGTGTAATTATACAAAGTGTATTTCAAGAGGATTTGCTTAACATTTCCCCTTGGACTATGTATGTGTGTGTGTGTGTGTGTGTGTGTGTGTGTGTTTTTAATATATTCGGCTATATATTGTCTGACTTCTCTTTATGATATTTTAGTTGGAAGCAGATTTTGATTCAAATCTAGTGTAGCGTGTTTTTAATAGAGATTAAATCAGATATGTGGAGGTGAAAAACAAGTGATTTTTTGAGAATAAGGGGATAGGTTTTAGTTACAGAATATAGACTTTTCTGTCAAAAAGTAGCAGGCATATTTTGTTACTTCTCAAGTAGTTATCAAGGCGGCCTTTGTCAAAACTGATTTATTTTGCTTTTTCGATACATCAGCAACCCACTAGACAATGACCTTCCCATACATTTTGTTTACTTCTGTTTGCCCTGGTGCTGTCCTGGGATGACTTTTTGGTGTTTTAGCATGCTCGCTTTTTTGCAATGAGCAGCAGGAGTGATTATTGTACCTGACACCTGTGGCGGTCAGTGTTGAGAGGTGATTGTAATTTTGTGAGGTTGGAGGGACCCCATGGCAAAGAGCTGGCCTTCTGTCAGTAAAGTTTAAATGACGTAGGACAAAAGGAACTTTTTGCTTACACAAATTTCTTGCAACAGGAACCATGCTCTTTACATAATAATATGTGAATACTAATGGCGGTGTTCTAGTGCAGCGCTTCTTAGGGTGTTAAAATAATTAGCAGTTTAATCATATATTTTAGTGTAAAGAATATCGCATGAGGTGCAATGAATACTAATATGGTCCTAAAATTAATAAAGCAAATTTGAAATAAAAAGGTATTTTGGACCTTGAACCACAGCATAATGTCATCATAAAACTAGAGAAACGGGTTTCATTTTATTTTTTTATTAAAAGCTTACCAGACAGTGGCATCCTGTCCAGGATACCTCTGACCTTGTTTTTGTTGTATTGTACAAACAGTTATTGAAGATAGATGGAAAGTTGTATTTAGTCTCAGTTTTATGTTTTCTCATGGGCATGGGAGGTGGTTGCACTGTCAACTTACACCTCCAGGTCTAAGTATGTGCGAGTGTGGAGCTTGCATGTTCTCAGCCAGCCGCCCTGGGTTTCCTGCTGGTACTCTGGTTTCCAAAGACATGGGGGTAGGCTAGTCTGTCTGCACGTTCTCCCTGGGTTCTGCAAGTTTCCCCCAGGCAATAAGCTTTCTTCCTGCAGTCTAAAAACATGCAGTTAGGGAAACTCTGTATTGCCCGTAGGATATAATTGCACATGTACCCTGTGATGGAGTGCCATCCTTCATGCCCCCCCCTCGTTCCCTGTGCTGCCTAGGATAAGCTCCTGGCCCCAGGATAATCCTGACCAGGATAAGTGGCCAAATGATGGATGGATTCTCTTTCAAATTTCATAAAAGAAGCTCTTGTAGCTCATAAAAATAGCACTAATGTAAATGTTATCAGACAATTTCTAATGTCACTTTAGGAAATATCAGATTTTTCATTCCACGGAACTTTATGCTCTAGCCGGTATAAATCATAACAGTTTAAATGCTGCTTTTGCATTATGTGAAATATTAATAATAATAAAAAAAATGTTATTGCTCTGCCTCTCTTGTCAGTGACACTGTCTCCAGTGTCTTTCACTGCTTGCTGTTCCAGTGCTGCAGCAGCAGCACATGAATCTTTCAGGGCCATATTGACATTACTGGTGGCTTTTTACAGTGCATTATCACACTGAAGGGCCTGCATGGAGGAGAGGGACGGCTTGCTGTGAGAAGAACTCTGCTTAGGTCACGAGCACTGGTGCCTTTTTCGTCTGAAATAAACAAAAACAAATCAACTAAATGTGTAATTTATTAGCATGTTCAGTAAAGAGTAAGTGGCATCAAAATGTGTTCATAAGACAATAATTATTAATTTTATGTGCATCTCAGAATTAACCCTGAAATCGTGTAAGTTATCTCTGAAAATCATTTGCCCACCATATCCGTCAGTTTTTTAGTAATATACAAGAAAATGTTGGACTTGACGATTTAAAAAGGGAAAGGATTATATCAAAAGTGATCTGATCTTGCTTTCAGTTTAATCGCTTGTTAATGACTATCAATAGAATCAAATATTGGCTGGATCTGTCCATTGTATTGATTAATCATTTACTCCAACCTGGTAATGTAGATGTATTAATCCACTGCAGTTATAGATGTAAACATATTATTACCTCTTGCTGTCTTTTAAAAGAAATACTGTATGTCACTTGTAGAATTTAACTACCGTATTTTAATTTATTACCTTCAGAACTAACAAGAACACATCTATGGACTGAATGCATGCAAGCTAATGAAACATATTCATTTATATGTATTTATATTTTTTAAAAACCTTTAGCAGCTCTATTAGGAAACTGAATAATAAGTGTAAATCCATTCAATAACAGAATAGATAACAGCCTGTATTCATTTCTTTTTGTTTTCATAATTTGAAGTATTTTTGTTGTCTCTGAAGTGTTTTCCAGGATCCTACAATGAAACCACCAATTAATATATGATCAGTTGTATATCATTCTTGCCTTACAAAACCCAAAAATGCATCCGAATATGTTCCAACATCTGCCATCTAAAAATATTAAGAAAGACAAACACGATGAGAAACAAGGATCCTTTTCCGGTCTGTCGTTCCTGCCTCCCCCTCCTGAACAAATACAGGGGTTATTTAAGCTGTTATAAGTCTGGTGTCGTACCAGAAGTGTTCGTGTTTTCTTTTTCTAAACCATTACTGTATAATACAGGATAATTTAAACCCGCCACGTTTTTTCCACCTTTCGGGTGCTAATGTGAATGGCAGACTTCATTTTGTGTGCTACTAAAGCTCCTGAATGCCAAAAGATATCAGGACTTGTATATTTTTTTAATTGATTATGATAATTTAAACGTAAATGACATATATCTGCTTTATGATTTTTGCTCACTTTTGTATATATTTGGAATATACAGTATATCTTACTCTTACCCTGTTATTCCCCGTCAGATTTGAGACTCATTGCATAAGTAGCCTAGATATGTCTTTCTAGCTTGTGTGTTTTATCTATATAAACATACTACAGAGAGCAATACAAACCATGTCGGCTTCAACTTCTTTGTGTATGAATGCTGTTTATAAATGAACCGAACTGAAAAACTCATTCACATTTGTAAAGCACACCGTGCCAGAGACGCCAAGTGCTTTTCCATGGCTAAATTGCACTCATGCCTTGTCCAGTCAGGTAGTGGGATATGCACAGCTGCCCCACTCATTGCTGAGGCCTAATTGAAGCCCTTCTAATACCAACCTGAACTCCAGAGTTCCCTCTGTTTTGTGTCCAAGGTCAATGTTAGTCGATATGAAATATGTTATTTTGGTTAGCTGAGCCTAGCAACCTGATATTATAGAATAACAGAGTTTGGACATGTGAAGGGAAAGTGGCTAGAAACTATTTGGATGTTTGCAATAGTTAAAATTGTAATCTTTACCCTATTTGGTCTCAGACACTGGTGTCTTTGCATATGGCTGTTGAAGTTATTTCTGTTCCTGCTATTTTATAATAATAATGCTGAAAGCAGTGATAAAAAAAATTGCTTTTCTGAATGTGGACCTCACAGAGGAAACCCAGCTGTGCTGAGAGCAAAATGAAAGAAAGAGAAGAATGAGGACAGAGTTGTTGATGTTGTCTGACATCTTGAGCTGATGTCATTTGTCTTCAGTCCATTGAGAGGGGGAGAGAGAAAAATAGTAATCATAACATTATACCAGTAGCCGATGCTAACTAAGAAATCTAGTTGTAGTTCTGATTTAAGTTTTCATCCTGTTCCCCCAAAGTTTTCCTTCGAATAATAAGTTTATTGCACTGTTTTTGAAGCTTCTGTGTGTTTTTGCCCATAAATATATATACATGTACAGTACTTCTTTAATCTCACCCCTCCCTGGAATAATCAGTGGAACACAATACAGTAATATGGAACATTTGCTGGTCCCCCACGAGATGGTATTTAATTTGTTCGTTTTTACTGGGAGCCGCTTATCCTTGGAGAACATAATTGATATTGTAAATAGAAAGTTGGAAGGACAGTCTAGAATTTAGTTATGCGTTGTTTACATAATGTACAATTATGTTTGGCTTCAGACTTCCTGGAGGTTGCGCAGAAGCATGAAGTGGGCTAAAAAAACACGCCCGGGTTGTGAAGCAACTGCTTTCTGTTACATAAACAGCACGGGCACGGCTGAGTTTGTACAAACAGAGGCTGCCTTTCTTTCAGAGGTCACTTGTGCTCAGGGAGAATTAGTCCACCAAGAGAAATGTTGGGGGCTTGTGGGGGCTGGGCATCTAGACCAGATGAACCACGCTAATGCAGCACATGTAATATTCCAGTAATGTAGCACAAATACAATCAATTTCTGTTTGAGCAGGATGATTAATACAGTAGTGGGGCACAAAACATGTTTATACAGTCATCTGTGCCATGTAAAACTACTCTCCAGAACACACTGTAAAATATTTAAAAGGAAAACATTGGTTAAGTATTTTTGTTTGTGTGTTTTCTAATTCAGGAAATGTTGTTGTTACTAAAGTGACCCTTTTGTGGTGATGGTAGCATAGCAACAGCTGTTTTAAATGAAGGTTATGCCTTTCGTAGCAGATATGTTTTATCCGCTACAGATTGTTACATGCAGCTGATTTCTACATACGATAGTAGCTCTCAGCAGAGCATTAGCCAAACATGCTCAGCCAATCAATTTACACTAATGAAATAATATACTTTTTCAACTGTTCTACTGATTTTTTTTTTCTTGTTTTACTCTTCGTTTCATTCATCCTTGTATAGTTATAACTGCTCCTTAGATATTCTTTAATGGTTTTCTTTCTTTTATAGACAGTATATACCTGAATAAAACGTTTGCGTGTACACCTCATTGTAAAGATACTTAAATAAACATATGGTGTGGTTTTGTATATTTATAGTTTAATCTTTCTACATTTTTGCACACTACTGGAATATGTTGTGCATATAAAGACGTACATTATGCAAGAATTGGCTGCTTACTACTTTCATAATGACAAATGACAGTGAAAAGTGAACAAATCAGGTCTCCTGTGTAGACCTGTCTAACACAAATCTTTGCTTCAGCCATGGAAAGTATTTGCTCCCAAGTGTTAAGTCCACTGGGTCTGACTTCATTACTGCTGTCTGGCTTTCTTTTCCCTGACACACACACATACACGCACATTGCAGTTGAACTACCTTTACTTTTTTCATGTTCACATATTTTCTGTCATAGCACCTTGGTGTATATAAAGAAGGTGTCTTACTTTTGTTTTTTTTATATACTTTTCAAGTTCGTTTCACGTATGAAATAAATTCCATGTTTTTGAATGATGACATTAGTGGGAAACCCATGCAACTGAGATGTTGGGGTCTGTAAGAAACAGCCCATAAGTGGGATTATGTGGGAAACATTTGTTTGGGATGGTGCCTGGCTGTCAGGGTTAGGACGCGGTGCTCATGATCAGAAAGTCCTGAGGATAGCCGAGTGATGTCACTGTTGGGCCCTTGAGCAAGGCCCCAAAATCCAGTTGCTCTAGGGACCTACTAACTGCTTTTTCAATTGTACATCTCTTTTGGTAAAAGTGTTTGAAATATATACATTTAAAAGTATATGTGTATGCATTTTTTCCACTCCTGTGTATCTATATCATGTAAAGAAATATTCAGTGGGCTTGTAATAGCCCTAAGCCTGCATTCAAATTAGACCCATCACATCCAAACTGTGCCACTCTTTCACTCATGATCCCGCTGTCGTTGTTGATGGGCTGAGCATGACAGGGCTTGAATGATGTATAGGTAGGTACCTTCCCAGCCAAAGAGATATTTGACAGATGCGGCTCAGACTCAGACTTTGATGATCCATTAATAGGATCTTTGTTGTTTTCAGCAACATTACTGTTGAGCCAGTGACATATTATTGGCAATATTGCTTTGTGGCAATTTATTTTATTTCATTGTAACGTCAACAACACGTTTAGGTTTAATTTTCACTCTTGAATTTGCGTGTGCTGCTTGTGTTTGTGCCAACGTCCTGTGTGATTCTGTATATGTTCAGCGACTGCTGAGGTGCCCTATGCTTCCTGTGTCTAGACTCACCTTGAACCTGTGCTGGATAAGCTGTTAGGAAAGATGCATGTATAATGAAACATGCTAACGAAAAAGACAGTTTATTATATTCCACAGCCTTTGGGGAATACATATGTTTTTAACGCCAGTCCATCATTGCCGCTGTCTGCACCGCTGTCACAGACGGTTTGGTATGTGTGCCAAAAACTTAAAAAACAGTTTGCCGGATTCTTTTTAAAACTTTTCTCGGGAATTACGCTGAGGATCAGCCTCAAATTGATGCAGTGCTGCATAGTGATAACAAAAAAACTTTTGACACTTCATCCTGTTAAGATAATGACTTAACCAAAGTTGAAATCTGTATTTCTATGGGACCTGTGGGAGTTTTGAATTTGGGAGTGGGCAAAAAAAACATTTATTTAATATTTCATGTACTGTTCAAATATACTTTATTTGTTGTTTTATCAAACTTTTGTTTATATTTGTGAGTGAATAGAAAGTTACCTTAAAATTTCACTGAATAAAAGAATAATAGACTACTATGCCTTATCTGGCTTTTACACAGCCAGCTTGTCCTGGAACTTTCGGAAGGACGTTATTTAAAAGTCCCTCGTGAGAGCCTGGCTAATGGTGGCAGAGCAGCATGAAAATCTTTAATGCCTGAGGATGTGCCAGCTTCAGGAAAGGCGACCGTAAAACTATATAAGTACTTAATGTCAAACTAAGTAAAGGGAAATCTGATATCTGGCAGTCCCTTTTATAGTAAGTGACCACAAAGTGAACCACTTGCCATTTGCCCGTTGTGACAAATGCAACAAAGTTCTATGAAAGTGCTAACACTGGGCATAAGTCTTGCACTTCAGGGACACGTGTGTTTCCAGGGGCCAGACTACACTGACATTCACTGCAACTGCAAGCAAATCAGAAGTAATAATTGCACTGAAAACTGAAACGACGCCAACATGTGTGGATTTTGTTTCTGTAGATCTATGACCTGTTTTTGCAAATGTTGTAGGTGAAATATGCCTATGTGTATGAGGGAATAATGGGAGCACCTGGAGGAAATCCCACAGCAACATGGGTTAACATGCAAACTCCACACATATGGAACCCTGGCTGAGACTCAAACCCAGATCCCAGAGGTGTGAGGCAACACCCCCCCCCATTTAAGGATATAAAACATATAAATAATATAATAAATGCCATTTTCAAACCTGGGCATTAAAGTAGAGACAAAGCAATACAAGTAAGCGCCTAATTGCTGGGGAGATATTCTGTAAGTGATCATAGTAGAATGTGCGACACATGAATAAGCATACTTTCAGACCTGTGCATCACAACAAGGACTCACAGCATTCAGGTAAAAACATGTCTATTTAGTTTTACATTCCCAGCTGGTCCATCCAGTTATTCTAGACATTGCACTTCACTTTCACATTTCGACCTGATCCATCCAATACTCCTACAAATTGTACAAGCTGATGAGTGTGGGACTAGTATGGCTTAGATAGGCGGAACAAATGACAGGGCACTCCTGGGAATACAATGCTGCTGTTTAAAAATCTAGTTTAAAAAGAAATTTATTTACATTGAATCAAAGCATGTGTATCTCGGTTATGCCCTGTATCACAGCATAGTAGCATATGTTTGTTAATTATTGCATGGTGTCCAAAACATGACAGTTACAATGCAATATGCATTTGCTTACCATAATGCTTACATGGCCAGTGACCCTTGGGAGCTGACCAGGTGGCATTATTATAAGATGCCCGAGGTACCTCAGCTGACCTTCCTCAATCTGATGGAGCAGCAGCTTTGTCACTAGGTAGTTTCAGATCTATATACAACTCACCTAAAATACTGTTCATGTCCATAGGTAACAATAGGGGTGTAAATTGGCTGGTATGATGATTTAACTTCTGCGTCACCACTACGTACCTCCACAGTGCTTGCAGAACTGCAGTGTCTGAACTGGTCTCCCGGTCAGCATCATATTCTGTCCGACCATCACTTGTGCACAAGATCTCAAGGTACTTGAACTCCATCATTAAGGGGAAACTCTCTGAAAGGAGCAATCCACTCCTTTCTGAGCAAGTGCCATAGAGTTGGATTTGGAGCTGCTGTTTGGAGGTGCACTCAGAAAGCTGGAGGTGCTGATTGGCTAAAAGGCATGACATCATCTGCAGATAGTGGGTATTTCTAGAATCCCCATATTGGATGATCTTTCAGCTACAGCTGCCCTTTAATATCCTGTCTATGAAAATCACAAACCGGCTTGGAGAACTGACACTTCTTGCTCCACATTTAGATGCAGTTTTTATCTTATTTTATCTTCTGGCTAGTTGTTCTAAATTTGCCTTTTTTTTCTTGCATTTAGGTTAAACTGTAATTTTGCAAGGTATTATAATGATGGCAGTGTGCCAACTCAGCAAAGCCTTCCTTGTGTTGCAGAGCACGTCACAGGTTTTCTCACAACTTGAGATCAGCCCCACAAGTGAAAGTTTTGACCTTGTTAAGGAAAAAACGGCAGAGGGAGGAATCTGACCTTCGGCACCTTGGGAATAGCGTGGCCGAAGAGGGGATGTGTAGGCCTCTGCATGTAAAGCAGGTTTCCACACTGATTCACCTGCCGCAGCTGCTCTCGAGACCGTAGCCCTCCTGCAGACAGAATGATATAATGTCTCGTATGAGAGATCGATATTTCAACAAATATGAAATCCAGAAATGTCATTTTGAAAAGCATTTGAAATAATGCAGAGCTTGCCAAGAATAAATGCCTTATTAATCACTGGCAGTTTGTACCTTTTAACTCACAGTTCTGAGGTCCAGGAAAGACAGCGCTTCCTTTTCAGTTAAAATAAATAAATAACTATAATAATTGGTTATTCAATCACTTATGGAATCAATGGCTGAGTTTTTCCTCATTCAAAGCCTCACCCACTGTTAAGCTTGTGCCAAATATGTCCCATTTGATTGAAAGTGGAGGGTCCTGCAATATCCTGTTTAGAATCCATACGTGAAATGTGTAATATTTTACTACTGTCTGAATATGGTCTTTTCCAGTACTGGTATTGGCTAGTCCAGTTTGGACTTGGTTTGTCTGGAACAGTGAAAGTCCAGTGAAAGGTTTTCCCTCAAGTATTATGTTTGTGTATGACATGTCTATCAATCATGTACTAATGGGTCTTCAGGCAAATTATGGCACTTTTTTTCTATATTTATCTTTAAAATATATTTTTGTTTGTGGCTAAGTATCTTTCTCTGCTTTTTCTCTCCACAGGATCCTCAGTAATAACAAGATCTCCATATTGAAAAATGACTCTTTCTTTGGTCTTTCACATCTTGAGAGACTGTGAGTAATTGATCCTTTCTTCTTAATTGTGTTGCGTGCACGGTCTACCTCTTGCATTTTTCTGAAGAAAAAAAGTCATTCTAACTGTTACATATACAGCTGCAGTAATAATTTCTGATCCTTCCATGGAGGTTGGTGGGAGATCAATAACATCAGATCTGATGAGCATGATGCTGTGATGTCCTGCCTAAATTCAAAAATATATTACATTTTGTCCTGCATTTAAACAAGCTAGTTATTTCTTATTTTAGTCACATTCACTGATTCAAAGCCCTTATAGATCGATCGATCCATTGATCCATCCATCCATCCATCCATCCATCCATCCATCCATCTTCTAACCACTTATCCTGGGAAAAGTTTCAGGGGAGTCTGGAGCCTTGGAGGGTCCAAGGCAGGAGGTCTTCTTTCAGCATTTTGGATCTCCTGTTAAAAACTTCTCTGGAAAAACCTTGTAAAAAGTAGTATTATGTAACATGACCAGAAGCAAAGCACTTTCCCTTTACTGTATATGGTGCAACATATAAGACATTACAGCATTACAAATGTTAAAATATTATAAGTACATGAGTCAGTGCTTCGTATTTGTGTATTAGGTCATGGTGTACCATCATTTTCAGCTATTTTCCATTTTTTCTCCCAAGATTCTTTTTAGGATAGCAAAGTCTTCACAGTAAATTTTTTGTAAATTGTTCATAGAGTACAGATTGTGCCCTGTGATGGAATGGCATTCCATCTGGGGTATACCACAGCCTTATGCCCTGTGATGGACTGGCATTCCATCTGGGGTATACCACAGCCTTGTGCCCTGTGATGGACTGACATTCCATCTGG
>JAODKF010000068.1:11129868-11141862 GCA_026779585.1 Mormyrus proboscirostris
GACGGACGGTTCGCTGGCCCCCAAAGAACCAAGACGCAAAGAGCAGACACACCCAGCCTCCAGCTAGCCGGTGGGGGGTGGTATGTGAGTTAATTTGTTTGATTTTATTTCGCATTTGGTACTTTAGCTGCATGCTACACTTACTAATAGCCCTGTCTCCGTTTTCAACTTTCATTCAGTATCTATTTGACTTGGTTCTTTGCTGAATTCATGCTCTGCTATCGGATCCAGGGTCTTAGCCTTTTGGAGTGGCACCAAATTGTCTGTCTGAAGCTCTTGATGGCGCTCTAGTGTCTGCAGCTCAACCAGCAGTAGCCCCTTATTTTCATAGACAAAACACTGTCATGTGCAGAGCAATGTTATACTCTTACAGCTCCCAGAACACCACCCCCCCATTGCAAATGGATGTCAGAGTGTCTACTGATATATTCAGATTTTGTTCTGGTGGGTAGTGATTAATGGGAATCTGTGTTTCTTTTTTGTTCTCAAAAAAGCCCATTACAGTTCCCCACTGCACTTACAATTGATGTGATTGTAGCTATTTCTTTAGTTATCAACATTGATGTGCAAAAAATCGCTATCCAAAAGTTAACTGTGTCAGAATGACATTACGTTTTCGCCATTAAATTTTAATGTAAACCATATGTTTTTTTTCTTTGGCCTTCCAGCTCAAAGCAACACTTTGGTTTCAGAGCTGAGTGCGGCAGCCCTTGTTTGGGCCTGGCCAGATCTTAGCTGGCAGTGCATCTCTTTTCATCATCATCTTTTCATTACAGGCTTGTCCAACTTGCTGGATCATTCACTGATTTTGAAATCCGTTTTATGGTCTTAGCGGCTTGTGAAAAGGCAAGGCACGAGGAACCAGATGGCGCATGAAAAACAAGCGGAAAAGAACTGCATCTCTCCATATTTATCCTATTCATTCCGACTAAGAAATGTTTGTTATGCTTATTTATGTCTTTCTATTAGTGATGTCGACTAAAAATGTTAAATACAGATGGAATTCGGGCAACAGTTGTAGGAGGACATACAGGGCAGAATTACAAGTTGCCTCAGTAGCACAGAAATAATAACTGAAAACTTTTGAATTTATGTCAAGACTGCAGGAAGTGGGAGCAGCAGTGTAGACCTTCGCATTAAGCATTTGGGAATGGGGGGGGGGGGATGCTTGTTTTTTAAACATTCATCTCCTTGAGTTTATCCAGCTGGACGTTTTCACCCTTGGCAATTATTCCCCTTTTGTACATTTTAAGTGTTTGATTGGCGGTTTTTTCCAATGGCCTGTATGACCTGAGCAGCACACTGGCTGTACTTTCAGGAAACAGGGACAATTATTTATTTTACTTTGCTTCCATTCTATCAAAACACCGTATTTTTCTTCCTGTCAGTCATTTCACAATAATACAGAGAAATCTTTATTTTAACCGAATATTGACTAATATGTGTACTGTGTCATTCTGGCATTATGCTTAAAATTTAATATAAATCAATCAAATTCAAATTTGTATGATTAAATAGGCGACACATTTGTCCAGTGGATGTTACTGTTGCCTTTATACATGAAGGATCTTGTGAGTGATTTTGGCAGTCAGTATGGCTTTTATACCCAGTTACCACATTTTCTTTTTCACTCATGTTTTTTTTTTTTTTTGGTAAGCGATTGTACAGTTTGCAGGGGAAAGGATGAGTGATAACCTATGAGAAGACAGTGAAACACATCAGAGGCTTTCAACTGCGTAAATCTAGACTATGAGTTTAATGACTACAGCGGAGAGACAGTATGAAATAGAACCCAAAGTGCTGGCAGTAACCGCGTGACAGAATAAAACAACAAATCCAGACAGCTTACCTGTGTTGTTCTTAGAAGGAAATATGAGCAAACTGAACTAAGGGCAGGGTGAACATAGAAAGGTTACTGTGAGTTATTACCACTGTATGTCTGATTAGCCAAGCCATATAGCTATACATCATTTGTGGATGTGAATGTCTTTTTTTGGAAAAAGTTCATGTACATACAGTAGTCCTTATAAGGAAATCTCATTCCTCCTTACGGCTGTGGTAATGTAGTAAAAGTGCGTTGTAACGTTGTAACTGATTTCATACAGTTGTACATGAGTTACACACCATTGTAAATCGGGAATCATCAGTCACTGTTTCATAATGATGTCTCTTGGAGTTGGAAAATCTTTAATAATTACTCTAACTCTTTGGAGGTCATGGGTCATACACACAAAAGGTAAAGTACATATTGCCACCAGCAATAAAATAACTATGCCAGAATGCCATTGTATGAGACCATAAATGGTCTTTAAGGGATAAAACCTAAAATCCAGTCTTACATACACATATATGTTTAGAATGGATAGTGGCTTTTCCTAATTTTGGAATAGACTGGGAATAACAGCAGATGTTAAATGTTTTCGTGCTATGTGAAAAAAAAGTTCCCTCATATTGCATCTGTAGGCCACTGAACTGCCCAGTAATTTTGATTCCCATCGCTTGCAGCGGATGGGAGCAAGGGGAAATGGGGATACAATTTCAGGAAGTTTGCATTGGCTGGGAAGAAGAGGGAATGCATTTGAATGAAATTCATTTTTAGTAAGTTGAAATCTGAAAGGAAGGGGGGGGGGGAGTGTCTGCATCAATAAGCCTGTTCATGATCAGGCCAGCATTGAGCGGAGAACAGTATAGCATGGGGCTATATAATCACTATGCAAAAGTGAAACATTCTGAAATCATGGCAACATGCTTATTATTACAATGTGAGTGACTTTAGACTATAGAAATATTCTTTGTTAGGAGGAAATTAGGGCTTCTAACAAAATACATTACGCTGAAAATACCAACAGCGTTGTGAAGCTGTATCACAAGATTAGTTACCCGGAGGGCGTGTGTGTGAATATGTTCTTGCTCAGATAAAGTCTCCAGATCAGTACCTGTGACAAGCAGTTAATAACTCTATGTCTGTAAACCATAAAAATAATTATATGTATATATAAAAAATGCTGTAACAGCTGGTCTTGAATCTGGTCTGCAGCCCCTGTACTCTATGGACTTTCTGTGTTGTTGTATGTCTGTTGGGCTGGGTGCTGAGTTAGAGAAAACACATGTGTGACATAACTGCATATCATGACGTGTGCAAGACATTATTCAGGTTACCCATGATTGACCTTTTGGCTTAGCAAATTTCAGGTAGACATCTGAAAAGGTCAAAAAGAACAAAACTGGTTACTATGCTATTCCATTTCTCTAAAGTATTTTATTTATTGGAAATACTGTAATGTTGCTCAACTTGCCTTCTTTAATAACTCGGTTATAGGTAGAATTCAAATGAGTACGCACCATTATCAAATTCACCTGTTATATTATTTGCTGAAGCTCTCGGGCCTACTTTTGACATTTAAATTCACTAGAAACATTCAAATGTCTTTTTAAATAAATTGAATATATGTCTACTGTATTAATGCAAAATGGATTAGCTCGTTTGCTGAGCTCATTTCATAATTGTCATAAGCTCTGATCTGATATGATCGAAGGTCATTATATTCTTTGGGGACAGTAAATTAGGTAAAGTTTTTTTTTTTATACAAAGCCTTCCTTTCTTAGTGCTAATGATGCATTTCAGGAAGGCATTATGACATCATCATATGTAACTAACTTTCTCCTTACCTTTTTATTACAGAGACTTGAAGAATAATTTAATTAGCACTATAGAGCCTGGGGCATTTCATGGACTTACTTCACTACGGAGACTGTGAGTATGAAAGAGATCACAACATGGTGGGGGGGGTCACTCCCTAGAGAGCCTTGGGCTTGGGGGAGGGAAGCTGGAATCATGTGTGACTGAGGCTTTCAGGATTTACAGTGGCCAACCCATATGTTCCCTAAAATATAATCAGTGGGAGATGGGTCTGCAAGCAGCAACAGATGCTTCCAGGTTCTTCAGTTATGTTGATTGCTTCTTGGATGTAAAATGCTAATCAGGTTGACTAATTAAGGGAATCCATGCATTCATTCAGAAACCGGTTCCTTTAAATTTCCTTTTATTCACCTCTGTATTTATGATTCCTGTATGAATGTACTGCTGTGTCGACGTAAGCATGTCACTCTCATCTAAGAAGAGCACACATACTGCAAGCAAATGTTGTTTGGTATTAATTCTGGTCAGTCGGCAATCGTCTTCTGTGAGCCGTAGCTAAATTAAAAAGAATTTTAGCTAGTGCAAAAGATGCTTGAGGCTTCAGATTGCAAGATTGATGGAGACAAATTTAACATTATTGTCACCATAATATCACTTAACTTTTGCCTTAATCATTTGATAATTTTTTTTGTTCTATTATTGTGCAAACCGCCATCACATGGCATGAGAAGTAGAACTGGCCGATCATGATTTTTTATGTGCATTTTTAAAAATTATATAAATCCCGCTAAGTGATCCAACCACAATTGAATTACTTATTTTTCAATATTGTAGTATTATTTTAGTGTATTAGTTCTTTTCATGTGCCCAGCATTAAAATTCAGAAAAAAAATGAAAAGCATTATTTCTTTATTAAATCTCAAATGATGCTGAGAGCTATTAAATTAAGAAATGGAATGAATCCGAAGCAAAATTAGCAGTTTAGTACGGCAGGAAATATGCATTTTAAACATTGCTGTGGAAAATTAGTTTGTCAGCTTAACATTTAGTTATCCAGATATATTAAGCATTTATTTATAAAGACAGTTAAATGTTAATTACTATTATTGTTGCTAAAACAGATAAATCAAATAACAGTTCAGATCAAATAACTTTCTCACATTATTGCAAAGTGCATGTTGTATTGCAACGTTGATGTGTTCTCATCAATATATTAGATGTAACAAAATAGCATTTTTCCTTAAAGATGCTTACTTATTTGAGTTAGCCAGCTGATGCTAATGGCCAATTATACCATTGGCCATTAGTATGTGTGATTAGTAGATAAAATACAGAACACACATAATATACAGTATTATATTTGTCAGCATTACAATTGTATATATCGGGGCATTCATTCCCAATCCTGTGTGCCACATGTTGACAGTTGCCTTTTAGATTTGGTCTTTAACCAAGTTTTCATTTGTTGTATCCAGGCTTAATAGTTTAAAACATTAACTTAGTCAAGAAATCTAGCTAAATCCCTGTGAATCCAGAGAACTGCAGGATGAAGATTCACAGTCTGATTTAATTGTTATTACAGTATTGGTCCCTTAAACACCGTTGCCAATAACCTCACATCAGCACTGTAAATGAGATTGATTGGTTGCTACTAATTAAAGCCTCAAGTCACATATAATTTTTTTTTTCTGTCGTCAGACCCCTGTGTGTGTAGTACTATGTTGAATGGTGTCATCTCTGGTTTTCCTTTAGCAGAAAAGGAGATGGGATGTACAGGGCATGTGGGCATTCTGAGACGTGGGAAAAATCTATTACAGCATCTGCTGGCCTCTTGACAAGAAACACATAGACGGCTGGTACTATTCATATTAGTACTAAAACTGCTATTACAACACGTAGGCCGACATGCACGCACAGATGGGCATATGCTGTGGAAATGATGTCAGTGTTGCCAGACAGAGAGGAAATTTTTTCCTCACTTGAATGTCATATCCGCAGTTGATTTGCTGAATATGTGCCCGGGTCTTAGAGGGGTGCCATGTTAATTGAAATACTCCCTGACTGGTGATTATGCACACGTTTTCCTTACCCCTGCACAGCTGCTCTAGAAAAGCAGGATGCTAATTAAAATCTGGCGAAGAGAGACGAGCCACATTTCTGACACAAGGAGCATGTTAAGAGTAGAGGGAAATTAAGAGAAAGACCCAAGTCTTACCACCTTGACCTGTCAGGATTTATGGAAATTTACTAAGTGAAAGAGGTCAAGTGCTCTTGAGTGTTGATGACTGAACCATTGTATGTGGGCTTAGCTTCCCGGCACTCTGAACTTCAGAACACTCATGCTGTTAGATGGTTAGAAGGAGGTCATGCAGAAGTGGGTATACCACTGTTTGTGGAGTCTTCCTGTTAATTCGCGTTTTATTTGTGCTCTCAGCACACTTTGAAACATTCCAAACAACATAAATAAATAGGCTAGAAAAAGTCACTGCAACTCTGACTAGGAAAAGATATTGGAAGATGGATGGATGTATGGATGGATGGATGGATGAAGGTATGGATGCATGGATTCATGGATGCATGAAAGGACTCTCAATCCCTAAGATTACAAAAAAGGTTAAAAATACAACACAAAGATTTTAAAAAAGCATTTAACTATTAAAATACAATAATAAGTTTTAACCACCGAAATTTAAAAAGAAATTTAAAGTGAGAAACATAAAGCTTAGGCAAGGAAGGTATTGAGAGGGGGGGGGGGGGGGTTATGTTTCCAAATTTCGATTTGGAATTTCAAAGTGTAGCAAGATAACCCACACAGCATGTCCACATACAGAAACACATCTGCCTCCCTACTTCTGTTCCTCATAGATCTTTTGCATTAAATTAAATTCAGTCTCTTAGATGAAGAAAATGTAATCAATCTTGTTTTGTTTTAGGGATCTGTCCAACAACAGAATTGGTTGCTTCTCTCCCGCAATTTTCACTGACCTTGGAAATCTTTTAAAGTTGTGAGTATATGCATATAGTTTTAGAATATTAACGAGGCAAGATTTTCTGCAAGAATGTTTATAAATTGATAAGCTATTTTGTATTTTAATAGATTTCTTACTGTTCTGTAAAATATTAAAACTGTCCCCCCCCTTTTTTTTTTTTAGAAATATTTCAGGGAATATTTTCTCCTCTCTTCCCGAGGGATTGTTTACTCACCTGATGTCTCTGAAAATATTGTAAGAATCCCGGATTGCTATTTTTCAACTGATGAAATACACATGTGGACTTGCACAGGGGTGCCGTAAGTGGGGGTGGGGGGGGGGGCATTTCAAATGATTCCATCAGCCCCTGAGTTACAGGGACCCTGAAAAAATGTGAAAATTTGGAACACAATTGGTTGGGATATCTTCTGATGGGGCCCAAAATTTTTGGCTGCACCCCTGCACATAAATAACCACTAACGGACAATTTTATTAAATAATGCATAAATGCAGCTATATCTTCAAACACTGACTACAGATTATTGTGCCAGATGATAGGTATTTACATCTGAAAGCTTTGATGTATCCTGACAGGCACTTCAGCTCAGAGACACTTTTCTGTGACTGTCACCTGGGCTGGCTGCTCCTCTGGACACGGGCAAACTCGGTCCACGTAGGTAATGGCACACGCTGCATGTACCCCATTCACCTCCATGGCCTGGACTTTCGCCAGCTGAAGGAGAGCCAGCTGAAATGTGGTAGGTTATCGAAGCTCTCCGCTGTCTTTACTGTGAGCGATCATTTTTTTGTTGCATCCACGTGTTTTTATGCACGTGTTTTTGTTTGCAGATATGTTTTTGTGTCAGAAATGGCAGCATAGTGATGCAGTTTTGTTCTTATGCCTTATGTATAAATACCTCAATGTTTGAGTTTTTTGGATGTTTTTAAATTTACAGTAAAGGACAAAAGTCAAAGAGTGTCTGTTAAATGATGTTGTTATTTAACTGTGAAATTATTTACTAAATTAGTATTAAACTATTATTAACTAAATCGGGTGGCGTAGTTCTGCAGTGGTTAGCGCTATTGTCTCACATCTCTGGGACCAGGGTTTGAGCATGCGGCATGACTCTGCGTATGTGGAGATTGCACGTTTTCCCCATGTCATTATCAGGTTTTCTCTTGGTACTCCAGCAGCCCAAAAACATGCTAAGGTTAACTGGAGTTTCCTGTAGGGGTGTACGGGGGGGGTGGGGGGGTGAGTTGGCAGCCCATCCTGGGTTGTTCCCTGCCATACGCCCATAGACCCTTAACAGAACAAGCAGTGGGAGAAAATGGATGGATGGATGGCTTATTAACTCTCCACAATCACACATTCTGCAAGCTCAAGTTTTTCTATTTTCATGTTTAGTTAGGTGTTCCCAATAATATGGCCAATGATTGTGTATAAATAGCTTAACATTTTTTAGTAAATACTAATAATGTGTACCTACGATATAAACCAGATTTTACTGTCTAAAACCTTAAATAACTGTATTCAAATCATATTGTTTATGACATATTCCTGTATTCCTGCTTATTTATTTAATCTAGTCCAGTGATTCTCAACCCGTGGGTCGCAACCCATATTTGGGTCGCGGCAAGTTCGGTAAGGGTCACAAAGTAGAGTTGTAAATGTAAGCATTTTAAAAGCAGTAAGCTCCTATGATGATCTACGATCAGATTTCCCAGCCCCAATCCTAGAATTAATCAATATAAACAGGTCTTGGGTCTGCAAATGATTAGTGCGAACTCTAGTGAACACTCAACCAATCCATGAAGTCCAACCACAGATGCTTAATTTACAATTCACTAAGCACATCCAGGCAGATTTCTGCAATAGACATTGATTGGCACAAATTGCAAAGTGCACAGCGTGCTTGATCATATCGTTAATTTAAACCTATACTTGATATAGGGTTGCGACTGAGCTGATGTAGTAAAAATTGGGTCGCGGTGCAAAATAGGTTGAGAACCACTGATCCAATCAACCAGTCCTGTGGCAGCACCCACATTGCATAATATCATGCCAACATAGTTAATTGTCAGATTAAACCCCAGAAACCTCACTGTCACTTTCACCACTAGTCGGTGCCAGATTTGTTGATTTTTGCTGGTGGGGGTGGATTTTGTACTTCAGAAACTTCTGAAGTTTATAAACACCTTGTTGATGGCAGAGGTCAGAGGCGAATGGGCAGACTGGATTGAGCTGACAGGAAGGCTGCAGTGGCTGAAACAGCGGTGAACAGAAAAGCATCTCTGAATCCACCTTGAGATGGATGGGCTACAGCAGCAGAAGGCCACACTGGTTTCCACCCCTGTCGGTTAAGAACAGGAAACTGAGGCTACAGTGGGCACAGACTCAATGAAACTGGACTGTTTAAGATGGAAAAAAAAGTGTTGTTGTGATCACTGTTTCTGCTGAGATATGCAGATGGTTGGGTCAGACTTTGGCATAAGCAGCATGAATCCATGGCCCAAACCTGTCTTCTGTCAAAAGGTCAGTTTGGTGCCGGCGGTTTAATGATGCAGAGAATGTTGTCTTCGAACACTCTGGGCCCCCTGATACCCATCAAGTATCATTTACATGCCGTAGTCTATCTGAGTATGTGCGTCCCTTTATGGCCTCAGTATACCCATCCGTTAACGAATACTTCCAGCACAATAATACACCATGTCACAAGCCACAAGTAATTTCAAACTGGTTTCATAAATATGACAATGTGTTCAATGTTCTTCATTGGCTTCCTCAGTCTCTAGACCTGAGTCCAATGGAGAAACTGGGTTGTAGTGAAAGGAGAGATTTGCAGCTTGAATGTGCAGCTGACAAATCTGCAGCAATTATATGATGTAATCATGTCGACATGGAGCAGAATCACTGAGGAATGTTTCCAGCACCTTGTTGGGTGGATGCCAATAGGAATTCAGGCTGTTCTGAGAGCAGATGAGGGTGGAGCAAACCAATGGTGTTCCAAACAAAGCTATGAAGTGAATGGTGAGTGTATTTTGCAATTAACATATAGCCTATATCTGGGGAAGTGTGTTTTAAAGAGATGTTTTAGTTGAATAACCAGTTTCAGTTTATAATGAACAGAATGGACAGGTACTTCTCTGAACATGAGAACAAGATAACTTCATCACGTCAAACCATAGTACTGCCTTACAGCATGTCCTTGACTACCACTCACAATATACTTTTGTAATAACTAGCTAAATAACAGACAGTGATTCCTTTTGTTTTAAAAGGAAATTGTATAATGTTATTTTACTGTGTTTCTCTACAATTTAGATTCTGTTTATTTATAGTCTTGTGAAACAACAGATGTTAATGACATTATGGTTATGGCCTGCCAAATACTAAAACAGTGAAATGCAGGTTATTTTAATTGAACACTTGGAATGGAGAATTCTTCTTTTTTTATAAGGCATTGATGGGAAACAGACGGCCCAATACACATCTTTAAGCAATTACCCTTACACTACTCTAACATAATTTGCCCCAGAATGGCTGACATTCAGTTGGATTCCTCAGAATATTTAAATTGTTTTTTTTTTCAATATTGGCAAAAAAAGGGAAACAGCCAACCATTTCCTGCAGAAGTCAGGTGGGGGCCTCAGATTAGGGGAAATTCTGCTGAGTCCACCTGTTCTCACCATTCTAGTTTTCTTTGGTTGCTTTATATTTCTAGGTAGTAGAAGGTACTCTCACAGGCAGCATACAAATCACATTTTTAAAGGATTCATACATGCAGCAACAGTCCAGGATAATATTTTTAGCATGTGAAGATGAAAGTAAAATGATGGTATCTGTTTCACTACTGTGTCTTTCTATGAATTGATTCTGTCGGTCGTGTAACGAGGCTTGCTTTGTTGTGTTGATGTGGTACGAGTGTTTCTATATTGCCCAATGTGTGTGTGTGTCTGTGTATGTGTAGGTTATGTTTATATTACATTGTGGGGACCAAATGTTTCATTTTTCAGGTCTCCACTAAGATCCATGAATGCAATCAGATAACGAAAAATGCCAAAAGTCGCATATGGTTACTTACAGTATGGGTAAGATTAGGGCTGGGTAGGGGTTAAGGTTGTCATGTTGGGATTAGAGTTTTCCCGATAGAAATGAATAGATAGTCCCCACAAAGATATAATTACAAACCTGTGTGTGTGTCTGGGTGTGTCCGTGTGTGTGTCTATGTGTCATGGGATAAATTGGCAACCTCTCTGTGGTGCATCATGCTTCCCAGCTCTGTGATCCAATACTGGAAAAGCAGTCTTCTGAAAATGAATGAATCATCGTGGTGTCTAAACAATATTAATAAATAATGTTATCTTTTAAAATATTAGTCATACCAGAGTACCATCTCTGTAATGTTCCTGCAATATATTATATGAATGTCTAGTGTAAATGAGATCATGCAGTGGCTTTCATGTTGAATAATTTCCCTGGCTATTCAGTGGTTCCCTCCACGAAAGGACATGTGTCATCAGTAAAATTAGGCTCGGCATGCAGTGGCAGATGCTTAGGGTTTCCCGTGCCAGACCACAGGGCCAGTTTGGTTAATTTGCTAACTGCCGCAGTGTGAGATCGCCACGTTTTTACTGGCGCAGTGCAGCACTCGGCGGTCTGCTGGAGGGAACTCTCCGCTCGCTTAATCTTACCCTGGCAGTGGGAGTGACATGTGAGGGGCCCGCTGTGCCAAAGTAGGCCAGGACACAGACTGTGCATCTAATTACCTGGGCGCAACCGAGAAGCACACCTGCTTCTACAAGACACAGTGGATTGAGACATGTTCAGAATCATCGAGAATGGTGGCTTGGTCCAGAGTGATCGCAATATATCTGGAGTATGAGATACAAAACATGCATTAGTTCATGGTAATACAATTACATTTGATGTAGTTCTCCCTTTAAAAGTAATTAACGAAGTTGGCATGGCTGTTAACACCTCATGTTATTCATTGTTATAAATTAGCACTATCTGAGACGCCCCGCAAGCTGATAATGCCTGTGATTATATATCAGCACTCGCAGTATATCAGACTCTACCTATTTCAGCACAAAGGTCTCATGATAATAAGAAACTACGGGGTAAAGCAGCTTGATATGTACATTTTGTGTTCCTCAGGGCACTATCAGCTGATATTAGTAATGCAGAAGGAGGAAATTAATAAGGTTTTAATGAGTGTGTGGTACTTTTTGATCGAGCTGTGGATTGAAACCACAACATGCTTGCAGGGTGGATGTTTTAACAACTATACCACTTAAGTTAAACAGAAAAGGCCTTCAGGCTGTCAAGGATCTCACTGATACCAGAGGGAATGCTTTTTTTATTGTATTTCCTCATTATAT
>JAODKF010000068.1:11141881-11166105 GCA_026779585.1 Mormyrus proboscirostris
ATATATGAGAATTTCACCATCACTCCAGAAATCCCACCACAGTCTAGATTCTAGGTGCTTCTAGATTGATGCTAATTGTGGGTATTGTCATAGGCTATCACTATTATTATTGATCTTTTATAAAAGATATGTAGCAATTAATGCTACATATGGTCAATTTAGGCACTCCAGTTCTCCAGTCACTTAAGCTAATGTTTTTTGACTGTGGGAGGATGCGGTGTAGCCCCAGGCACAGAAAGCAGTGCTACTCACTGCGCCACTGTGTCACCTGACAGGCCTGCACAAGGCACAGTGTTCATATGGACATTAGCAACATGCACTTGTCTTATCAGAAGAACCACGATAGTGAGCCTGTTTAAGATAATAAGTTATGCTAATACATTGTTACTGTTTCATGCAGCAAATAAAACTTAGCAACCGCTGCAATTTCAAGGACAGTTTCTTTTCAAGATTACGTAGTATATGTTGGCAAACACTGATGCTCCTTTTGCATGAGCTCTGCATGCGCTGTCTGAACCAATAATAATCATCCCTGCTGTATGGAAATATTTTGGATTCCACAGAAATGATATTAAACTAAAGCAACTTTGTGTCTGTTGCTAGAACTTATAGAAATCTGGTTTATATCGTAGGTACACATTATTAATATTTACAAAAAAAAATTTAAATAAAAAAGACATGACAAAATGTTATATTTGGGTAGTTGATTTTGGGTATATTTTTTCCTTTTTGATTATCATAAGATGTATTGCAACAATTTCAAATATTGCAATATGAACTTTTCCTAATATTGGGTATCCCTACACAATTTGGTCACTGGGCTTAGCGATGCCCATCCACTTGCAGACCTCTCCATATACCTTCAAGTTGAAGTTCCAGCCTTGGTTATGGTGCAGCTCCTTCAGCACCCCAAAGCAACAGATGATCTCCTCCATGAGCTTTTTGGCTGTAGTCGGTGCACTCTGGTTAGGACCTGTAAATCCTTGGGCGACTTGGTAACGTAATCCATGGGCGGGAGCTTGTAGCAGCATCACTGTGAGAGAAAGGACCCAGATGTCTACCCTGACTCTCTCCATGGGTGCCCCCATGTGGCATTGCTGCTTGGACACTAGGGACTGGCAGCGTGGGCCCTTCTGGGGGGTGCACACATCACGGCAGTGCAGGAAAAGTGCTGTATCATGGCTGCTACTGGCCCAATAGAAACAGTTACGCAGTTTCCCCAGCATCTTCGCTACTCCAAAGTGCCTGGCTTCCATCATTCACCACGATCAGGACCATGATATGGAGCCTCAGGGGCCAGTACAGCAGACCATCATGCTCTGTGCGGACCCCCCCTTCCCCCCCGCAGTGAGAGTATAGGGCCTTGGTCCCCGGGTCGAATGTGGACACTTCTCTCCACTCCAGATGCCTCCCTGGCTGTGACCAGCACGCCTGGCTGCACTCATTGGCAAGGTAGCAGTGAAGGCAGTAATCTGTCTTGCAGGGACAGTGAGAAAGAGCATGTGCATTTCCGAGGTACCTGTACCTGTCCAGCCAGTTCTGGCCCGCAAAGTCATACTCCTGCAGCACCTGCAGCCAAAGCACCAGCTGTCCCTCATGGTTATAGTTGCTAAAGCTGAGCGACCAGGTGAGGGATGCATGAATGGTGCACGTCTGGAAGCACTGTCTGCAGAGGGAGTGAATCGAAAATGGCAGCAGGCTTGGATGATGACTACGAGCTTGTGGCAGGTGATACAATAGTTCCTTTTGTGGCAGATCAGCAGGTAACTGAATTAGACTGCCACCCGCTTGCCCTCGGATCCTGCCTGGGATAATATGGTGCCAAGCCCCTTGTTGCTGGGAGCACCGAGTCGGGGTTCATCAGTATTCAATTTAATTCAATTTTATTTATATAGCGTTTTTTAACAATAGTCATTGTCAAAAAGCACTTTACATATAACTGGCCCGAACAAGGAAAAACTCCCTCTAGAAGGAGGAAAGCTTGAGAGGAAGGGGACCCCATCCTGCTCTGGGTGACCAGGGAGCATGAAACTGCATTTACATTGACATTAATTTCAGTCCATATAGTTTTAAAAGTCCCAGTTGGTTTCATGTAATTATCTCCAAGGAGTCCAGGTGAGGGTTCAAGTGGTGTAGTGTCGGCTCGGGACCAGCTCTGGATCAGCTCGGAAAAGAGAAGTTATTGCCCTACACCTAACCTAACCCCCGGCAGTACTAAAGTGACTATGGCAGCCTGGCTAAAAGAGAGACCTGGTAGGAAGCACAAACATGAGGGTTTCCAGGGGTTTTGGCGTCAAGCCAAACTACCATCAACAGCGAGAGTGATCGGCGAGAGTGTCAGGATGACAGCACCAATCCCCCCTTTCAGCTTTAATCTCAAATGACTATGAACCTCCAGATTTCCCATCCACCTTAGAAAAAGAGGTTTTACTATCCAAAAGACTGGCTAAAAAGGTGCATCTTAAGCCTTGACTTAAAAGCAGAGATTGTGTCTGTGTTCCGAACACTAATAGGAAGTTCATTCCATAACTGTTGTGCTTTATGAACAAATGCTCTTCCCTCGCGTTCTTTATTCTGGGCATGAATAGAATACCTGCATCTTGCGATCGAAGTGTATGATTTGGAATGTCGTTGAAAATGAGGTCACTCACATACTGCAGTGCAAGACCATTTACAGCTTTTGTATGTTAAAAGTAGTATTTTGTAGTTAACACGAAATCTAATTGGCAGCCAGTGTAGTGAAGGTAAAGTTGGGGTGATGTGATCATATTTCTTAGTTTTGGCGAGGACTCTGGCTGCTGCATTCTGGGCTAGGGGCCTCTGTGAGCACTGCCTTCAGCTGGTTGGAGGCCCAGTAGAAATGGCTTATGCTGCACTGGGGAGGTTGGTTGCATGTTGGAGGGGGTGCCGGAACAGTTGGGGGTGAGGTGTCCATGTTGCCGCAGCCTGCTGCTGTGCCCATCATCTCCACATGCAGATAATTTCTATTTGGAGGGCCACTGAGTCTGTACTGAGGTGGTGTGTGACTATGGGTGCAGCTGTTTGAGCCCCCAGATGACACGGCAAATCCATACCATGCAGGGATCACGGTTGTTGACCAGCCACAGCTCTTTCTCCGTGGTCTGTTCTGGCAGCATGATGCTGAGCCTTTGCTTCCCATTCATCGGCACACATGTGCTAGTGAAGGAAGTGAACCAGACTTCCGTCACTTCCCACCCCAGCTGAGCCAGCTGATTGGTGCCTTTGCAGATGTGGGTCACTATGGACCAGTAAGGCTTGGCATCGGGTGCCCTCGACAAGCCAAGCCATGTAAAGGCCCAACCAGCCCTTTTAATTAGATAGACGTGAGGGCTCTATGGTAAGAGCAAACTCTTTCCTGGCGCGCCTTGCTCTGCTGTTCCTCTCAGGACTCTCGGAGTTGTAGGCGCAGTGTCACAGTGGGCGGTATGGTGTGGCTGGCGGACGACAGAGTGTTGCTGGTGGCGAGAGGATCACTTCTGCTCTCTCTGCTTCCAACAATGCATCACTCACAGCTGAAGGTGTTGCTGGCGCCGCATTGGTGTCAATGCCTTGACAACGGCATGGAGGGCCAGCTCTTCCGACTCATCATGGGCAGAGGTGGAGATTTCAGGTCCAGAGAGTACAAATCCAGACCAGGATTTTGTGTCAACCAACCACTTGAGCATAAAGAGTCACAGTCACAGAGTACTCAACTGGTTGGTTGAAACAAAATCCTGGTCTGGATTTGTATTCTCTGGACCTGAAATCTCCACCTCTGATCATGGGGTAAACGTGCGTATCCCCACCATGCATAGCTGTAGAGATTGGCAGCAAATGCCATAGAGTCTCACTTTCCTCCTCAATCTCCACTGACTCACCAGCTTACCCCTCGTAGTCTCTTCTGATGGCCGCTGGTGGAAACACTACACCAGCGTGGCGACCAGAGTGGCGTCGTCCCGCTGATCCTCTGGGGTACGGCTGAGGAGGACCTGAAGTGCCTCCTTTTGCAGTGCTAGTGCCAGGTGAATTGTGGCCTCTGCTGGTTGCCAGCAGGCGCATTTTGGGGGAGAATGAGCCCTAGAAGCTCCTCTCTGCTCTAGCAGGATAGTTCCCCCACAGTCTTGGTCCTGCTCCCTGCCGAGCTCAGATTTGGTGGTGCATCTCGCCATGATGCCAGCTTCTGCTGCTGTCTGAGGCTGGGGTGCAGTGTGCTGGCTTTGTGGGTCACCCCGGCAAGGCACGACGCTCGGTTCCCAGGATCCCTCTCTGGTTCACCACTGCCGTCCCGCTGCACCATCCCAAAACTTTGAGTTGTAAAGTTTTCAGATTATGCTGTCGATATCCCACTCCTGACACCAGTGTGGCCACCACTCCTGACGCCAGTGTGGCCACCACTCCTGATGCCAGTGTGTGAGACATATAAATAAATGAGACAATTTTCTTTACTCATAGCCACCAATGGTTAGACTAGTAGTAGCACCGACATGGTAACCGCCAATTAACACGACATCCGTGACGGCCACGTTTATGTGACCGCTAACAAAACACACACATTACACAGTTAAAATTACATGGTTATATTTACTATTTACAACATAAATATGCAAATGCACATATTGATTTACACTGTTTACAGATATGCACGGTCTGGTGCAAGGCATTACAATGAAGTAGATAACTGGTCCTGCAACCAGCATATGGCATCACCATTTACTTTTGTGCAGTGCTCCCACAGAACTGAGGTGTTTCGCAAATTTTAATCAATGCTTTTTATAATTAAGTTTAATCAAGTAATGGTGGCAGCTCTATTGTTAGTTATACAGATATTGTAATCAGTTTCCTTTCTAAGCATTTCACTTATTAGTTTTAGTCTCCCACAGAATATCGGGGAACTAGGTTGTTTCCCACTGAAAGCATGACAGGTTACACAATTTGTGTACTATAATAAAAGCTATAGATGCTCATAAACGAGTTTGTGGAATTAGTTTTGTCTTTTACTGTAAATACGCAGTACTGAGCCAATCTGTTTGGTTTAAATGTGAAGCCTAATTATTATGAATTATGTATGTATAATTCTCCTGTAGGCAATGGGAAGTATTTTCTAAATTGCGTTTTTATAAAGCTGATAATTAGACTTTATTAAAATTAGGATTTTTTTAATACAGCCGTGGTGAGAACATTATGCTCATCGGGGCTGATTCACATGCAGTGTCTGGACTTTTGGTCTTACTTATGGAGGCTCTTGCCACTGGGAATATGCAGCAAGGGGTTAGGGTAGTGGGGGGGTTGGGGGTTAAACAATCGCCTCACTGTACAGAGTCAGGGTGGAAACATAAACATCAGCAGCTTCGGCTCATAAAACGTTCAGCAAATGTGGCGTGGTAATAAAAGGGGGGCCAAGCCCCAGCGCACACCCTGGCAGCACGCGCCCCGCAGGGAGGCTGCCACCAGCACGTCCTCATTAACTCCTGACTTATCACTGTTTTTAACCTCTACAGTGGCTTCAATTCCACAAACAAGGAAAACGAAGATAAAAGGGGAACTGAAATAACATGGTACTCGGCCCTTACTCTGTATCCTCAAAAAGTGACTTTGAGGTCATATAACTCATTTTAAAATGAATCTCCATATCCATATTTTAGCAATTAATGGTCAGTCCTCATATTTATTTATACTTTGCTATGTACGTCATCATTGCAATTCAGCAGTTCAAGTGGTGTGCGGTAGGTTATGGTGAGTAACTATTGTAGAAACTTCTGTTGAGTGATTGAATGATTTGAATGGTGTCTGTCTAGACCTACTATGTGTCATGACCTGCGCGTCCAGTCCTCGTGTGTGCCACGCCCCCTCATCACCCACGTGTTCTTCCTCGATTGTACCCAGCTGTTGCCTGTTATGTTCAGCTTGTTCTGTGTATATTAGTCCGCCTTCAAGTCTGTTTCCCTAGGTCTGTCACTGGTGTGGTTTGCCGTGTGTTCCCCTGTTTGCTGTTTTTGTCCACATTAAACCCCGTATTGAACGCATCTAAAGTATGGCTCTCTCGCCTGCTTCATCGCTCGCCCTGCCAACTGGTCATCACACTATGCATGTTGCATTTCTTATTTTCTGCTGTTTTCATTTTTTAAATCTGGCTCTGGCATCTTTCTCTGTACTTAGTTTTGAGCGGTCCCGCAACCTGGTAACCAAAGATCAATTTGTGTCATGTCAAAACAGGATGTGATGTTATCTCCACATCTCATGGTTCCAGAACCACATGCTAATTCAAGGTGTTCATCTCCAAGAAAATCAAGACAAGTGCATCCTTTGGATACAGCTCAGTTATTATAAACCAACTACACAATTATGATACCAAAAGAGTTGGTTTGTGCCTGTCTTCATTTTTATTCTGCTTCAGTATTCTTCCCATTTAACAAACTGGCTCAACCACATTGGTCGACTCTGTTTAGAACTATCAGTTAGGCCACCGATCTGCTGACCAAAAATTTGTATTGCAATTTTCCTTTTTTTCTTTTTTTATGCAGCATATTTCAGTTGAAAGCAGGACATCACCATAAAATTAAGATGAATTTGATCCTGGGGGAAAATTCTGGTGTATGCAGCACCAAGAACATAGTGCCAAGGTGTCAAACAAACAAGGTGCAAAGACATTTGCCGATTCCTCCTGGATGACAGCCATATAGAAAAAAATGATAATAATCGATAGGTTCTACGCCTCGCTCTTGACTCAAAGGACACCAGACAGGTCTACAACTGTTCTGACCTTGATATTAATTGCTGTGTTGTTGACTAGGTAACCGGTGTCTTTCAGATGGACCCCTAGAGCTACCACTGTTCCAGCTCATCCCATCCCAGAGGCAGGTGGTGTTCCCTGGCGACCGGCTGCCCTTGCAGTGCACGGCCTCCTACCTGGACTCCTCGGTGACACTGCATTGGAGCCATAATAGGCAGGTCGTGCACACGCAAGAGGAGAATGGCATTTTCATAGAGGAAAGCATCATTCATGACTGCTGCCTGATTACCAGGTGGGAACCATACTGTACCACACATACAATCCTTCACAAAGCACACAAAAGACATAAGCTCCTTTGTAGTCGCACACATAAATGCATAAGCACCTACATTCATACAGATCCCTCATTCATGTTAGTTTAGTCCAGAGCCGCACTTATGATTACTTGTTTTTCTCATCAAAAATGAACCCAACAATTTGGTCTCTCATACTGGAATCTTGAAATACTTTACACACTTCTATTGGCGGACTTCCAGAGATGCAGTGACCCATTCTGGGAATTTGATGAGTGCCTCAAAAAATGGCTGAGGCTAAGTGGTCACATGGTCGCCAGAGCAGATGCTACCATTTAATTACAGCAATAATGTGAAAAGGAGACATTTTGTTGCCACTACTCAGGCTGTTCTGTATCTTTTTTCTTCTTTTATTTCACTCTTCTGTACCTTCCGACTTGGCCTTGGCTTCAGATACAAGAAAACGCTAGTACCGATGTTCTGTATGACCTTTTGCTTTGAAACTTTTGTAAATATTGTCTAACTACTAATAGAAATATGTTTCCCTAAGTCAACAGTCTTGTGGGAGTTATGGGCAATTTATATAGTACTGTATGAGGTATGTCGGTTTCATCTGTTCTTCTGCTACATAAAAGCATGTGGGCCCTCCTATGTTGCTTTATGAGTGCTTACTGTTTTTTATGATGTAGACATTGGCTGTTAATGATGTTTTTATCTACTGCATTGCCTAGGTGAAATCACAGCGCTTTGATGAACAATATTTACAGAATTTTGACTGTCTATAATGGCATGTGATTTGTCATATGAAAATAAGCCATATTTATATATAAATACCATTTCAAAAAATGGAAAAACCAAACCATAAATATATCAATGTCTTTGCTTGTTCCATCTGTGTTATTAAAATAGGTATTTTGGATGTCTTTAAAGTTGGATGTTCTGGCTCTGAATTCTAGAAATGTTTCCTTTTTCAATTCTTTCCATCCGTTAAACCTCACTTTATATTAGACTGGGTTTAGATAATTTATGTAGGTTAGTTATCAAGCTGCACATTGTACAGTTCACTTGCATCACATTATGGTGCAGACTTCCTGCTAGCAGGCCAACAGCACGTTCCTGTAGAGGGAGATTTAGTACTTAGTATAATTCGAGTTTTGAGTCACGCAATTAGCACCTGCTTCCGCTACATGTACTAATTATGTGTGTTCTTGCAATAAAAATCATATACGGTAATGTTTATTTTGGCAGTGTTTCCTCACCCGCAGAGGGTGGCACTGTGCTCATTTACATGGAAAACAACCTAACCTATAAATCCTTCAGCCAAGAAAAACAGTTCCTTTGTATCTAGACCAACTCTGCCTTCTACCTTTTCATATCATAAGCACAGGTGTTGAAAGAATAGCAAAGGCAAAATCTTCCTCAAGTACAGCATCCTCACCATGGATTTTAAAGTAATACCAAGAATTGGGATATTCACCTCTTTACATGCCTGCCAACATACAGAATATTACTTGTTACAGACCATTTGCTGTCTGCCAGTTTTACAATTAACTCCTGAAGGTCTCTCTTCTGTACAGAATTTCTGGTCATACTGGAATGTTCTGATTTGGCGTGATTGCCTTGATGCCATTTAGTAATGTCTGCTTAGGTTCTGCACCTTTCGAAATGCAGATGAGCGTCAGAAATGCCAAATGACCTGTGCTTGAGTTTATACTCTTCTGAGTAGTTTGGGTTTTGGGTTTTCAAAAACAAACAAACAAATAAATAAATGATTCTTTTTCACGATATGAAACCTTAGTAAATCATCAGTATTCAGAGGGGATCACATCATGGAATTCATCCTGTTTTTTGAAGACAGCAATTAAATTTCATTTAATAGCTACTTTTAACTGTGGTACAGTGTGTCTGATGTAGGGCAGTTCAAGCTAATTTAATAAAATCTGCATACTACGTTGTATAAAATATGTGACTACCTCCCTATTATGTATTTCAGCACCGTATCTTATATGGAATTAGCCCAAAAATAATTGAAGAGAAGGACTAATTATGATGTGCTTTGAGGCCTCATCCCTGCTGAGTAGAGGTGCTCAGCTAAAGACACAATAAATGATGTTAAGAGAGAGTCGGAACGTGAGTCATACACCATTAATCAAATTCTTTAATTCCTGCAGCTGTCCTCTACTTCAGGTATCTTTCTTAATCCTCTCCATTTTTAATCAACCTGATATGTTTCAGGAAAGAAAAGAGAAAAGAAAAAATTCTCCCTTTATCATCCTCTCGAACACTCTCACACACATAGACACAGCCAGCTGATTGGCTTTACCGCTTTTCTTCTTATGCTGCTCTTGGCAGACTTCAGTCACCATGGAAACTGATTTAATTGGCCTATTACTTTCTTCATCTGATCACAGTCACATGACATGGGGATGGGTTTGGAGAAGACGGAAAGAGAAATCGTGAGCTATTCCATGAACCTCACATAAAACGCGCATCCAAATGCTCCCTCCTTGTGATAGAGCCAGCCGTAATCAATGGCCCTGTCACAGAGAAGACTGTACATAGCTTCAGACAATCCCAGAAGGGTGTCAGCTGTGAAGCAGCGTAGCAACTGTGAAGGAGACATCTGGTGGTACGCAGTGGATTAAAGGAAAATGGTCGCGGCTAATTGGAAAAGAGTGAGCTACATCACCTGAGATACTGTCCCTAATGAAATGGCAGGCGTTTGCTGGAGAGCAAAGGTTTCAGCATGAACCTAAATATGTGAGAGAATAATAGGGGTGTAGTGAGAGGAAGATATTTCACTCTACAAAGTCCTTTTATGCAATTCTTATTATTGCTTATCATTATCTAACAGCCAGAAAGTTATGCCACCAACTGCCTGTTACCTGCCCCTTTCTTTAGAGGGTATGTACATGCATCTGTAGTTTTTATCATTCACACCCACACATATACACAGGCATAAGGATCCTACCGTATGTGTGGGAAAACCAAATAATTGGGGAAGGGCTGGTACCAGGGTTTATGTCTGGAATGTGATCTGGAAGTGCTGGGTTCTGAAGTTTACAGCCTCATAAGCAACATTACACAAACAAATCATTAAATATTATCAGAGGACTATAAACGGCCCTAATGAGTCCATTGGGAAGAATTCTGGGCAGACGGCTTTACAATAGTTGAGTGTTTATATGAATTTAGGTCAACACTTTGTGCTTGCTTCTCTGTATTTGTCCCCCAGTGGCCTCTCACTGTTACAGTGGCACTTTAACGGATGTCTTGTGCTGAGCGATAAAGTTTGTGGGATGAGGTGGGGGTATTGCTGTCCAATAAACTCGTGTTTTCTTGACATCTTGACAGCTTGTTTAATCCTATCTTGTTTGATGATTTTCTTTGGGTTGAGGGCTTACAGAGATGTCCATCTGATCTGCTGTTACACCCAGTGCATCTTAGAATTCCTGCAAACATAGAACGTTATGAAAGCCTTTAGCTGGTCAAGGACATATATCAGGCAGCAGAAGAGACATTTTTCAGAGTAAAGAGATGTAGCTTTGCAGCTGTTAGCTGTCTAGTTCTTTCATTTGTCTTTTAGCTGTTTAGTGCATGGAGTAAAGACCAAGGAAATGTTTGATAGCAGATATCTTGTTGATCACAATATTAGTGATGTGAAAGCAAAGATTCTGCTGTTATTTCACATATACATATATCATGTATTTCAGTGTATAAACATCACAAAGCTTGATGCCGGTTTATGCTCAAAATGTTGCTATTTTGGGCCTGTTGGAGAGTTGATATGGCATTTTGTGGTTTCATTTATTTGAGGGAAGGCCTTGAGCAGAAGCGGCTGTGTTATTTCTGGACTGTGGCTTTGTGGGAGAACTGGGAGTAGTGTGTCTGCTGAGCTCTGAACCCTGGCAAGAGATATCTGAGGATTTACCCTAAACTTAAAATGTCATAAGTGGGTCCACAACTAATTAGGAACCACCGAAATTATGAGTGTGATACAACGGAAGATGACTGATTTAAGGGTAAGTGGATTCTCGTAACTGAAAGGTTAACTGAATGTTTCAGTGTAATTAGCAATGGGACAAGTACGGCTTGTGCAGCTGTTGTTCACGTTTTTTTTTTTTTTAATTCCCCTTTTGAAATCCTGCCTGCACGTAAATATTTTAGGCTCTAGTATAGGAGAATATGATCTACAACATATTTCCTTCCTTTCTGTCATCTGTTATTAGACGCTGCATTCTATCCCAAAGCCATTCACCTGAGTTTGTGTTGGAAAATCTCAGGGCAAAATTTCATTTAAATCGCTCATATTTCCTGTTTTTAAGCACATCCTGTGCTTTAGAAAATGCAGGAATTTGGAAATATTTTAATAAACGTTGTTGTCGTGAATACCTGAAATGCATTACTTCCTGAAAGTTAAAAAGGAATGCTAGCGTGAGGTTCTGAGCACAAGGCAGGTATGTAAATTAATGCTTTATTATGGATGAGAAATCACAAAATGTTCATATCGAGGAGAAATGTCTCAAGCACTGCATGTTGGGAGATCATCAAAATGTTAAAAAGTTGAAAAAGGAGTGCTTTTCATCTCTCCAAATAATGGGGGAAAGAGACATCCTTACCATTTCTCGTTATCTGAAGTGGCAGAGCACAGAGCAATACTTTGGACTGTACATTGAAAGCCATCGTTTTGCTAGGAGGGATTTGAGTGCTATCAATTCAGTGTCGCTTGTAATTTAAATGTCAAGTAAGCTATGCAAACATGAACATTCAAGATTTGAAGAATCAAATGTGTTTGAAGCTGCTGCAAGTCACTGCTGCTAACTGAAATGGGAATTTACTGAATACTCTTACAAATCATATTTCTGTAACATCTTCATCCAGAAAAATATTACCATTGAAATTGCCTAAGTGTGTGTGTTGCTTCGCATCTTATTTGAAGTATTATTTCTTTAAATTAAAGGTCATTGTCATATTCTCTCTTTGTTCTACATTTTGCTTCCTAAATTGTACTTTTTTTCTGCTTTAATTAGTGAGCTCATCCTTAGCAACATTGATATGGGTGCGTCGGGTGACTGGGCATGCCTGGTGACCAGTTCCCGGGGAAACAGCTCTAGAAGTATGGAGATAGTGGTGCTGGAGACTTCCACACTCTACTGCCCTGCAGAGAGGGTCACCAACAACAAGGGTGAATTCAGGTGGGAACTTCATGGAAACTCCGTCTGATTGGCTGTTGGAGTTATTAGTGATGCATGTGGCAATAATTTTCATTGTCCCTGTGTGTGAGGATGCATGAGCTCATATGATTTTCACCCAGGGTCTTTTTTTATAGTGCATTGCAGAGCTACTTTGTTTTCGCAGAGCAGTAATGGTGTGGAAAATGAGACCTTTTTGTTCAACAGAATTAGTGCCATTTATTACTAAGTAGCCAGTGCAATAACTGACAGTGGAGAATGCTGCCTAGATAGAAACGGAAGGCAGTGAAGTACAGCGGACAGGCCTTAACGACTTCCCTCCTCGTCAGGTGTACTGCCTTCATTTCCTTTTTGAAACACTCATTCCTTCTTCTTTCTGTTTTGAGGGAACTGTTTTGAATTGAGCTATGGCACTAGGTTGTGTTAATAGAAATGTTACTTATAAACATGAGCAGAAAGATAAGATTAAGATATTCAAGCAGAGGAGGGTGCTGGTTTGATCAATCAAAACATGATAATCACTGTGTCATAGCAGGTGGCTAAAGACTTTGGCTGGAGTGTTGGCCTTTCAACCCTGCAAATCTTACCAAAAAAACCCCACTCCTCGGGGGAAGAAGGCTTGGAGAAGGTGTGACCGGGCGGGCAACTGGGCAGAAGAGGACTACAGCCAGTGCCCTTACACCAGTGAAGTGACTCGTGTTCTGTACGAGCTCAGCCAGGTATTCCAACCTCTTCACACCATTCCTCCCCATTAACAAGTATAGTGCTCGTTCTTCAGGGAGGATCTACATCTATGGAAATGTTTCATGAGAGCTGTGGTAATTTAGCCACGAAGCTTAGAGCTTCTCAGAAACTGTGTTGTTGTGTTTTTATTTTGTTTGCAAACTTCAAGTATAATTGCTCTGTTCCATTCTAGATGGCTGTCAACGTCACCAATGCACAGACTCTGGCTCATCAGCTCTCAGCCTTCACCAGCAGAGCGGCGCACTTCAACGATATGATGGATGTCATCTATGTGACTCACATCGTGGAGAGACTCATGCGCTACATGGAACAAATCCAAGATGTACAGCATTTTATTGTGTGTTGTAAGGCTGATGCTGCTGGCTGCACTAATGTCTGGTCATCCTTCTTTAGTGCTGTACTACATTTAATACAGATGTGCCAAATAGGTAAAGAGAGCCACATGGGTAATGTTCTCTCCAGTTTCCTCTGGTGCCCCCTAGTGGGGCCCCAGAGAAAAGCCTCCATGGGCAGCAGCTGCAATCTCGGCACTGGTGGATAGCGGACTAACTGCTTTAATTGCCTGGCTTTTGGGGTTGAGTTTTAGACCTGGCATCAGCGCAGTAACGGGGTAACATGCAATTTAAGGAGACTGTACATATTGTTAGGTGGCGTTTTTTGGTCTGGCCTCGTTTGTTACTGAATCCATTAGACATTTTTAGACTGGAAATGCTATATTGGCAGAATGGAGGCAGAAAATGTCACAAAAATAATTTAGCCACTAGAGATATTCCTGCTTTCTGTAGGATTTTTAAAAAGACATATTTAAACAGGAAAAAAAGTTCTTATACGTAATACGGCAAATCTCATTGTCCTAGTAAAGAAACGCAGTACTTTTCCATGAGATCATAAATTCTAGTTTTGCTCTTTTATGCTCAAAACTGAGTGTCATTGTCTTCTGTCCTTGTTAGTGTCATAACTGCATTTAGCCTGAACTAAATGATGAACACCACTTTTCAAGGCACACCGTGTAAAACAGAAAAAAGGGAGGTAATCTTCATAACATATGATTCATTTTGTATAAGACAGGACAAAAGACAAGAACAGAACACACTCTTCGTTTTGTTCATTTGGTGTCTTTAACAAATGTCTTATGCAAATTACGGTGCTCTGCTGTAGCGTTAAATAAGAAGTTTGGATCAGTGCTCGGGCTGTTATTACTGGCATCTCGTTCACATTCCTCAGAAAGAGAGCATTTTTACAGTGACATTTATGTAAATATTTTAATAATCTCCTTCAGAAAATAATTGTCTGATCTAAAGAGCATGTCTAAATTTTTGTATTTAAAAAACGATTGTCTACTGCATTGTTTTTTTCAGTCGGCAGAAAAGATTCCCGAAGAAGCTGTGATATGAGTCACAGACATCTTTCCTCTGTCAGGTTGCCGACTACATCGCGGACGTAGCCAGCAACATGATGCAGGTGGAGGAGCACGTGCTGTGGATGGCGCAGAATGAAGCTCGGGCCTGCACCCGCATCGTCCAGTGCGTGGAGCGCATCGCTGACGTGCTCCTTTCCAGCCACACTCAGGCCGTATCAAAGGTAACATTTCCATTTCTCTGCTTTCTCCTTCTGCATTTCGTTCTGCCTTTCTGCTATTTATCTTCTCTTTCTATCCGTGCCTCATCTTCCTTGGTAATTCTGTCTGTCTCTCCCTGTACATCACACTGTACTGAAAAGATAAGTAAATATTTCATTGGTAGCAGACTTTGCAGATTGTTTGTCCGTCTGCCTGTTTTGGTAACGGAGTGAGGGTAGGGGGTGGGGGGGAGTTAGGCATCTGAATGAGCCACTGGGTATGTTGTTCGCCTGTTATTAGGATTTCACATTTTCACTTTTTTCTATACAATTGTGCACATTCTTGGACCAAAAGATGCATTTGCTGAAATAACGGGCACGTGGAGTTTTCATAGGCAGTTGCATGGAAAAAATAAAAAAGAAAGTCATTATCGTAAGTATGAATCAGGGAAGATAAGGTTTAATCATCTGCCACGTCATCAGTATAAGACAGTGATGCATTTGATAATCATACAGGAAAACTTGTAGCTTCACTTCATGTAATAACATTTTATTATTTACTGTTCAGAATATACTATTTGTATATATGAATACTTATAAAAAGGTGCATGGGTGAAAGACAATTCTGTGTTCACAGGTAACTGACTAAATACATACTTGACTTATTTCAGCGGCATTTGTATAACTTTAATTAAAAATAAATAACTTTTATTTGTTATTATTATTACTGCATCAATACTTAAAAAGGCTATATGGTTATAACAATGTTATAACAAATTGGTGCGCTTTTGGTTTGCTGTTTTTCTCATTTTATTAGACAATCACAATGAGGAATGTTTGCACACAGTAATTACTAACAAAACAAACTGGGTCATTTCACTTAGGGAATTTTACAGAGTCCTGACACAGTGGTTCATTGGATCGAAAAACAAAGCTCTACGTTTTTTTTTTCTCTCTCAGTGGGTCAAGTGTTTTCTGGTGCTGTTTTCTGTCAGGCTTCTCCCAATATCGCCCTGAAGGCCTTCATGATTAAGCCATCAAACTTCGTGGGATTGTCCTGTGCAGCACTTCAGCAAGCTCCACTCGCCCCTGACTGGGGGAGCCTGAGCCACGCGGGAGGTGACGGGCCCCCTGGAATCCCTGGGGAGTCACTGCTCAATTTCACGTGCAACAGCGCCAACCTCAGTAGCCCCCTGGACGGACTTCTCGGCAAGGTAAGGGTTAACTGGCACAAACAACCAGAAATGCGACTCCAGGAAAGAAATTGCTTCCGAACGGGCAGAAGGGCGACTGCAGTTAGCCCATGAAGGCTTCTGTTCCTTCCCTTCTCTGATTATAAAGTGCTGACATAAAAAAGAAAAACTCCTATAACTATAATTTGTCATTTATGACAGGGAGACATTTTATTAACATTTTTTCTCCCCCCCAAAACATTCTACTGTCCGGTGTTTCCACTGACTCAGATTACAAAGAAAATGTACCCCATTTATAAAGCATTCTTTGCTATCATAGATTCGTGTTTTACATTTTACCCTTAAAAGTTTTCAAAGTCAATTTAAATGCAAAGCAGCTGCTGATGTAACACTGCTCCTGAAATGTGCAGTTTACTTTATGACATTGAATGATTACTAATAAGTAACACAAGGAAACCCTTATTTGTATCTCTGCTCATTTTAGGTATGAACTGTAACCCTAGAAATCATTTCTCTCATTTTCCCTTACTTTTTTTCTGTAAAGCATTCCGAGGGATTTTCCAAGTAAGAAATGCCTATTTAATTATCATCATAGACTATTTTTAACAGAAAATGGGTGCTTTCCATATTACTCACTATTGTATGTCTTAATGATGTCACAGTGGTGCAGAAATCTCAGTAAAAAAGCTGTGTGGGTGGTATTGGGGGAGAAGGGGTGGGGGTTGAAATAAATAACTGTTTATAAGGATTTCATTGGTGCAATGACCTTGCATCTCTTTCACAATAAATCCCAAGTCCTCTTGCTGCTCCTTTAGATTCCCTGAACTGAATGGCAAATGAAAAGCACATTGTAATTGCATAATGAGAAAAGGTGTCCAGGTCCTCGGCCCTCTGGCAGCATTGTAGTGCGCTGTAACATTTACCGCCCTTACATCCCTCTGTGGACAATGAGCTGATCCTCTGCTCGGTGCTCGGGCCGGCCGGCTGAAAGCGCTGCCGTTCGCTCTCCTGTGCCCTACTGACCCGGCTGGAGAACACAGAAGCATTAATATGCCTGCATGTGATGACTGAAATTTGCCAGTGCTCAGGACAAGCTGCAGTCCACCCCTTTCCACAGCAGCGGGAGCTATAGATCAAACAGCCAGTGCTCATTTTACTGTACTCTAACTAGTCCTCTTTCTATGTACTTTGGGAGTGGTGAAAATAAAATGTTATGGGTAAACATTTTGAACAGGCATTGCAATTACTGTTTATGTAGTATATATTTCCTTGTTCAAACACTTTCTGCTCCACTAATCAACTTAAATTGCCATTCTCTTTTTTACGCCTCTGGGTTTTTGTTTTGTATATGACTATGTTAATGTATTTTTTCTACTTTTGCTTAAGTATACAAGTGCATAATAAGAAGCCATATGTTGTTCTTGGTTTTGAGGTGAAAATTTTCTGGTTGTATAAAATGCATTGTGGTCCTCCCACTCGTGACCTCCAGCTCAGAGTCGGCTAACAAGCTGGATGGGCAGCTCGGTTTTACACAGGAAACCCGGCTTATCTTACAGTTACATTGTCCGCAACAAAATAGTGTATTTTTTACATTATTATGGAAATAACTTTGCCTATACTTAATCTCTTCTGCTGGACGCACACAAGGAGAATGCAGTGTCTCGCAAAAGTATTTAACCACCTTAAAATTATCAGATTGGCCCGAATTACAGTATAAATGATACATACATATATTCTTCCCGACGGTATTTGCCAACTTGTAGCCTCTCAGAGTAAAGTCAAAATTGTCTGCAAATATTTAAAAAAGTCAAAAACTGAAATATGCTGCCCACATAAATATTCACACATTGGTATTTGGTAGAGCTACCCATTATTGCAATAACATAATAAGAAGACATATGTTGTTCTTGGTTTTGGGTTCTGGTTGTATAAAATGATTTCGGTTTTAGTCGGGTGGGCAATCTTGTCCAGAAAGGGCCGTTAGGTATGTGGGTTTTCGCTGCAACTCCCTAATTAGATTACTAATTAGAGGACTGATTGGCTGAAGAGTCCTCACAACTGGGTTTGAACAGCTGACCTAAAGGTTATCCCAAAAACTTGCATACACTCCGGCCCTTTGTGGATAAGATTGGTCACCCCTGCTATAAGAAGCACATACTACAGGTCCTGTGATGGGCTTTTGTTATTCTGTGAGGTATCATGTTTTGCAGAATGGCTTATGCATAAGTCCCCCGTTGAAATATATTCGATGGTCTGTCATGCTGGTAATACGATTGCTGCCACGTCACTACAGTTCAGAATGGACACTGTGCATTAGTCACGAGACACAATGCGACCCTTGGGTCTGTAACACAGGAAGTGCATTTGTGCCACTCACCCAGGCGTGGTACTTTAACTGTCTTGAGTCAGAAGGAATAAAACAATTAAATATGCAAATTTACCTCCTCACACCACTGATAATTCGTGTAGCAGACTGACCCATTTTCAAAACACTCTCTCTGATGCCATCATTGGTTCCTTCGCCTGACTGGGGGCTAACAGCTGTGAACAGGCTTCAGAAAAGCAGAGAGGCTTTCAGCCACGTTTTCTTGCAAATGTTTCACAAAAGTGGGGATGGGTAAGCAGAATGTATTTTCCCTCTAGCTAGTAGAGAAAATCAAGATGTACTGCATACGACTTTCACTTTGTAGTTTTAGCAAATGCACTCTGCTTACATCTCAAACATAAAATTATGCTTTATTATCCCTCTGCCTACTCAGTGTCACAGGTCCTGCCATCTTTCCCTCCCCCCTCCATCTCTTTGGCTCTCGCTGACGCTTGCAGCCAGCCCTGCCAGGTGAAACTTAAATGGGTATATAACAGCCTGCTCAGCAGTAAGAGTCTGGCTTCAGCTGAGGATGCAGTTAAAACAACAACAAACCACCACAGACTGGAGAACGTGAGGTTATAGCCATCTGCGTGGATGGTGCTTACAAGGAGCAGATTTAATGCTGTAAAACAGTGAGACTGAGGCCATCAAGCAGATAAACTCACTTAATGTGTTTTACCCCAAGACAGTAAAAAGGTCAAACTGTTATGGTCTCCCTCTAAGTTTAAATTCAATAGGAATCACCTGCTTCTGCTTTGTCTTACTGAGTGAATCAACCGAGGCTAGGCCGTTTCATTTTCTGTACACGTCGTCATAGGCTTTTTTTGCTCCTAAAATCCATGTCATCCATAACTTACCTTAATGGTACATAGTATCTGATAGGGAAAATGAATGTATTTCCCTTTGATTCATGGCCTTGCAGCCTGCCTCTCTTTACACTCCTCAAATTAAATAGCATTAATGCTGCAGACCTCTGGTGCAGCAAAGCATTGTGGTCCTCCCACTCGTGACCTCCAGCTCAGAGTCGGCTAACAAGCTGGATGGGCAGCTCGGTTTTACACAGGAAACCCGGCTTATCTTACAGTTACATTGTCCGCAACAAAATAGTGTATTTTTTACATTATTATGGAAATAACTTTGCCTATACTTAATCTCTTCTGCTGGACGCACACAAGGAGAATGCAGTGTCTCGCAAAAGTATTTAACCACCTTAAAATTATCAGATTGGCCCGAATTACAGTATAAATGATACATACATATATTCTTCCCGACGGTATTTGCCAACTTGTAGCCTCTCAGAGTAAAGTCAAAATTGTCTGCAAATATTTTAAAAAGTCAAAAACTGAAATATGCTGCCCGCATAAATATTCACACATTGGTATTTGGTAGAGCTACCCATTATTGCAATAACAGTGCTATGTATTTTGGGGTAAGTAGCTGCCATCTTTTTACAGTGCTCAGGGGTGATTTCATGCATACATTTTTCATGGTGGACTTGCTTCTGGTCTTTCATGTTGATTGGATGTTGCTTGTTGACTGCAATTTTCAAAGAAAACCGCAGATTCCCTTTTGGGTTCAAATCTACACTTTGACTTGGTCACTGTAAAACATGCTTTAATCGCTCCTGGGTTGCATTGACCTTGTGCTTAGAAGCATTGTCACGCTGAAAGGTTTTCTTGTAAAATCTCCCCCTAATTTTGCTCCTTCCGTTCTCCTTTCAGTTTTGACAAGATGCCCAGTTTCTGAATATGAAACGTGCAGGATCTGTTTATGTGTCTCATCAAAATATTAAACTTTTTCACTTGGTACTGCACGTAGGATTTTAGCACTTTCCAACCTACCACTAAGCTAAATGTCTTGCACAATATCTTGAACAAAGGCAAAGTTAGGTTGACACGGGAAGCAAAGGTCACACTGTCACTTTATAGTTTTGCATAGTGTTAACACTGACTTTCAAATCACCAGCTTTCAAACATGTGAGATAGCATCTGAGATGTGCATGTGTGACAACTTTGACAATGTAAGGCAAACGAGAAGTGTCCTTTTGTCGTTGTGCCGCAGAGAACTGGAGAGTGTGCGTGTCTGCACATCAACGTACTGAGAAGCTAATTTGGAAAGGCAAGTAAATCTGATACAATTCCCAGAGTCCTCACTGCAGATCTCAGGACGTGTTCAGGCATCTGCTTATGCCGTGGCTCAAAGTGACAGTCTTGCGAATCGCTCTCATTTGTCCTTCCCTTGGCTTCTGACACAGTGCTACTCTTTAGGGACACGTACGTGTGTGTGTGTGTGTGTGTGTGTGTGTGTGTGTGTGTGTGCGCGCCTGTTTTTTTTTTTTTTAATGGTACAGGCCATGTACTGGGCTGTAGGCAGGGGGAGCTATTGTGTCCATGTTGTATCCACTCGAAGGAATGGGCTTTATGCTGTAGCCATTGAATACTCTGCCGTAGTCAGGGGAAAAGCTTGTTTCTGTCATGTTGCCAGAAGTAGGTGTGGTATCTTGTGCTATAGCAAGTATATAAGATTTCCCATGTGGTATCCAGCAGTAGGAGCAATGTTCTTGAGCTATACGATGTTCTCAGCTAAGTAATACCTTAACAGCAGGGTTAGTCTTTGGGGATGGTATGTTTTCATTACTCAAGGGGATTAAAGTAACCTAAGTGCAAGCTGATGTAATGTAGCCCAACATGTAGCATCATTCTAAATTATGACAGCTATAAGAAATGGGACATAACTGTCTCCCTTCAGGCTATCGCCAGAGCTGGAAGCCGTTGCTTCTGACTGCAAAGTAAGAAAAAAGTACTGAACACCTGAAGCCCAAAACAATTACAGTCAAACTGCTCCAGAGTGAGTCACTGACACCTTAATCCAATATTGCATGTAAGCTTTGAGCTAGAAAGGAGTATCCTGGGTATACCAAAAATCACTTCCCCAAGTTGACTTAAAATTTGAAGGGAACTTTCATGGTATTTATTGAAACTTTACTGTTGAAAAGGAATTTTAACATTCATTGGTGGGTTGTGCTTCTGTTTTACATCCATTATTTACATGGAGTTTGCGCAAAGTGGATGAATGTATTTAAGATAATACAAAGAGAGTCGTTTTTAAAAATAATTTTTTTACAAGTCAGTTACCTCAAGTCGCTCTCTTTGAAGTGAGCATGACTGAATCCCTGCAGAGTCTGCCCTTTATGGAGGCGGCGGCCATCCGCTGAATGCTAAGCACAGTGCAAAACGCGGCTCCTCTTCTATGTTTGATAAGGATGGGGGAGTGTTTTCGAGACAGAGGGAGCCCTGGGGAGCCTTTTCAACTTGGGGAGGTTGGGGCCTTTTGCAGCCAGTCAGTCAGCTTGGCCTAAATGGGGAAGATTTCAACCATGGTATTTTTTTTTGATGCTCCTGAGAGGGCCATTCTACCCTTCAAAAAAGCAAAGCCCACCATAGTGTGTGTGTGTGTGTGTGTGTGTGTGTGTGTGTGTGTGTATGTGTATTGATACTTCTGCATGATTGTCATTGTAACCTCAGTAAGTACAATAACTGACTGTTCAGTTTATGTCGGAACCATTTAGATCGTCGTTAATTTACTGGTGTTATGATTTCACCTGGGAGTTTTCCAGATGGACAGTTATTTGATTTTACTGAAATGTATGACATTAGTCAATGAATGTGAGACAGAGAGTAATATTCTATCATGTCCTTTACAAAGTCATTTTATGCATATTCCTCTGAACTGATGGCAGGTCTTGAATCAATTGCTTCATGGAATCTGATTAAACACGTTGAATGAAAAAGCACTTTGATGCTCTTGGTCAGTTTTCCCAGCTGGGAGGGAGCAAAGACGTAGGCTGTCTGAGGGTCCCTGAGGACCATGTTGGGAAACACCGCTCCAGGTGATGCAGTGGCTCAGTGGGTAGCACTGCTGCATTATACCACTGGAGCTGGGGATTGAATCTTACCTCTGTTGTGTCTCTCTCTGGAGTTTGTATTTTCGCCATATGTTGTCTGGTTCTCCTCCAGGTACGTCAGCGTCCTCCTGGAGTGCCGGAGTGCAATTAGGCTAACTGGCATCCCTGATTTGCCCACAGTTTGTGAATGTGTGAGTACATGTTCCCTGTGATGGACTTTCATCATGGTATTTCTTCTTCCACAATGTCTTCTGTCACATATGAAGGAAAAAGATGGTTCTCGTGGAGCTCATCAGCAATGGTCATACTAGGGTCCTGCTATTGTGCTTTACCAAAAACAAAAGTACTTACCCCTGTTTTGGCATCTACTTCTCTCTTTCTTTGCCCATTTCTCTTTTCACCTACTTCACCTTGGCTGTTTTGCTCTCTTTTTTTCTTTTTCCTTTGTATTGTTCTCATTTTCCTATCGTCTCCGATCACTAAAAACACCTCATCCCACCATGGCCACCACTGTGCACTAGTTAATCCGCTCCGTCCAGTTTTATCTGCCTCGTTTTTGCCCCTAACCCTACAAATCACTGTTCCATTGACCTGCCAGGCTTCCTCTCCCAGGCTCCCCCCCCCACACCCAATACACATACAAACACAAACACAGGCGCCTGCCTGAGTCTGCCTGCTCTTCATTTTATTTCTGTCTCTCTGCATCTCTCATCTCTTCCTTCTAGCATGCTTTTTCTCCTTATTCAAGCAGTTAGCAGGAACAGTTCCTTCGAGGCTAATTATTAGGACATTAAGATGCAGAATACCCCACTGAAGGTCATTCAATCACACATTTGCTCATGTGCAGGCAAATCTTCAAACGTGCACATACTGTTTTCACCAGGCCTCTGCAAAGCACACTTCTCATGTCATTTACTTTTATTTCAAATCAACTTCAAAATCAATTGCTCCTGTCTGCAATATGCATTTATATATATATTACGAAAAAGTGGCTTTTATATTCTGAGGAGTGTGAAAAAGGAAATGCCTTAATTATTATGTATAGTATGCATGTGGTGTGTGTCATGCATTAAGTGTGTGTGTGCACCGTCTGTGGAGTTTGTGGCTCCTGAAATAAAAATTCTTAAATTAGTCAGAAACTAATTAGTCATTAGTCAGAGCGGTATCTTACACTGTGATCTCTATAGCTACTGCAAGTATTTGTTATAGAGGTGATAATCTCAGTAGCAGCATTTTACTTTTTGAATGGCTCACTCACAGTGGGTGATTGTTACTATTTCTCTGCTTGAAATTGTTAGTGCTACTTGTTTGTCTCTGCCTCTCTCTTTCTCTCTCTCTCTCTCTCTTTCTCTCTCTCTCTCTACAGTTTTGCTAAACTTTGTCCTAGCATTCATGGAAATACAAGGTCTGTAAAGCCAAAAGGTGCAATCTAAGAAATAGCAGTCATTGTGGTCGTCGCGCTTTACTCAGTTTGGCTCAAAAGACACTTGGTACTTCATCAGTCAAAAGACTACAGAAAAGCTTTGATGAAATGGACCTTATTCAGAATTCAAACACAATCTGCCTTCATATCATGCAGTAAAATATGGACTTAGTACTTAAAGCTGGAAGCTTACTGAAAGTGTGTAGGTTAAGGCTCCAGCAAATATATTTGTGCTGCACACTTGAGAGGACCTGTTCGAATAAATATCAAAAGCTTTGTTGCCTGGATTGGATGGAATTGTCTAATAAATAACTGCTGTAATACTGGCCATGCGGAAGCATCATGCCAAGCTTGACAGTAGCTGGCAGATGCCTAAGGATGATGGAGAGCAGGACTTTCTGCTTCTTCCTACTCAGTGATCATTTGGCTCTGCAGTAATGTCCCTTAGGAACCTTTCATGGTTTTCTCCTTGAAGACAGAAAGTTGTCTTATGCGTATCTATTTATTGTACATTAGACTTCTTCTTTAGTTAATCATTTAGGTTTTGTTCTTTGCAATAATGAACGGCTGCAGTTCTGTGTTCTGCCGCAATGCTTAATGACTTTGACTTATTTTACCTATTAATTGGCCAAATTTCTCTTTATCCTGATATTTCAAGTTCTCAGTGATCGTATTTTAACCCAAATAGTAGCTCAGTCTAATTAGAATCTGTTCCTTGGAGAGAAAAACACTGGAGAAATTTAATTGCTCATAAATTTTGAAACATAGGGTGTTTGCTATGCCGAGCAATTGATTTTAGACACACACACAGATATATATA
>JAODKF010000068.1:11166127-11184567 GCA_026779585.1 Mormyrus proboscirostris
ACCTTTAGGAATCCCACAGTTGGAAAATTTGCATCATTAACAGCAGCCAAGGACAGTACAGGAGGAGTAAATGGACTATAAAATCTTACAATAAAAACTGCACAGTAAACAAATAATACAATAATAAACATATGTGAATTTCATATATGTACAAAACTGGACATCTACAGATACCTTGAAGCAGCAGAAATCATATGGTTGAAAATAAATAGCAGCAGGAATTGGATATTTGTCTTATGTTCTATACTTTTTTTTACCAGTGCTTTGCAGTAATTATATAATTTTGGCTGTTTTGATGCTGGATCGTAATGTTAATGTTATCAGCTCGCAGACAGTCATGTTCCCAACAGCATCCTGCAAGCTGGCGCCCAGATTGACAGCGTAAATAAACATGCAAGCTTTATAAGCTCTTTGGAAAAATTGAGTTATTCTTAAGTGAATTGTTCCTATGCGAGGCCAGACTGGGATTAAAATTCTGCTCTGGACTTTTTGGGTTTCTCATGCCTCCCGCTATATGTTTTGCTGACTGCGGGGGTTCTGGGGTCACATACCATTTGGTACCACATACCTCTGGGGAAATGCCCGGTTTGCCAGATGAACAGTCCAACCCTGTTCCTGTGTTAATGTTTCTGTTAATATTCATTTCTTATTTGTGAATCAGTTTGTCAGTAGAGGCATTTGTGATTTAATTTTTCAGGCACGTATGTAAAGTTTTCTTACAATTGTCTGTTAAATGTAGCAAAGCAGTGTATTTACAATTTGCAGACATATATTTCGTTTTGCTGCCAATTTTAGATTAAATGCTGGAGTAACACTGCATGCAGGAATAACATTTTAACATTTAATAAATTTATAAAACTGACTGACACCATTGTCCCCTTAATTTGTTGTTCTAACTGATGTGTCTGATAAATATCAGATTTGATGACAATAACCATTAGTTTAGGTGATGATGAATATAACCATTCTGTTGTTTATTATGTGCGAAAATCCATTTATCTGGAGCAGCTGTAGGTGACAGGATTGTTGTGCCAAAAAGTATGCTGGTGAAATATTGTCTTGCAAATTACATATTTGCATTAGTCATTTTACTGTAGTGGAAGAATTTGTCTTCTGTTTTTTTTTTTTTTTTTTTTGCAGAAGCATTTGAATGCAGTCTTAAGCTGCCAAATGTTAAAGTAAAACTAAATCTCATGTGGATCCTTCCTCATCCTTGAGTTTCTCATTTTCTAGTTGTAGTAGCCATTTCTTTTCAATTTTGAGGCCAAAAAATATACAACTCTTGAACTAAACAAGGTTACAAAGGCCAAAGTACTGAAGGCAGTGAAGCGTTTGAAACCATGAATGATGAATCATGCCATGCCAGGACGCATGAGTTACCAAAGGTATGGGTGAAGGAAAATCCAAAAGGTAAAGGTATTTAGAGCGGCATTCAGGGAGAACAGCGCTTAGATGGTTCAGGGAAAAGGCATGCTGGATTTTCCAATTTTCCAGTCAAAAAACAGTGGAACATTCAATAAACCTTGCCGTGCAGTTACCCGCCAAAAGTCACTGCACTTGATTTTCTCTCTGAATAAGGAAAGGCTTTGCTCACACAGTAGCTCAGAAATGCAATTATGCTCATTGACTGTCATTTGAAGCATGATTGTATATTGAGTAGATTGATTATTCATGAAAACCATTACCCTTAAAAGGCAAATGGAAGGGAAGCTGTAGGTGTGGGATAAAAGGATAACACCTAAAAACTAAACTTCACTGAACTGAAGGAAGAAGACATTTACACAAGCCGTAATGGAAGGAACGGGCACAATGTCATGTTCAGGCACTCAGAAGTCCAGCAAGCAGAGGTAGTAAAAGCAGCCATTCATGAATTTTTAAGAACTTGAATACCAGGGACATTAGAGATATTTTTAAACGCACAATACTTAATATGTATGGTTAGAATTTTGGACAACTGCAGTGTCCTGGTCATTAGCCTATTGTGAGATTGGAAAAAAGGTAGGCTGTCATTACTTTTTGTTTATTTCTGTTTCACTGTTTGTCATAGTTTAATAGTATTACAAGAATGCACTCAGCCTAAGTATTCCAATGTCTTTATAGTTTATGCACAAAAATGACATGTTGATGCAATATGTGCTATTAAGATGCTGCCTGTTTCAATGCATACATTTACTGTGAGTCTAGAATCGCTACAAACTGTAGCATTATAAAGAAGGGAAGGCAAAGAGGGCCTGGTTGATGGTTAGTGCATAGTTACTATGTATACACTCAAACATGGTCATTATTTTCAAATAGTGAGTAATTGTACTTAAAATGGAAGTGTAAGAGTACATTGAAATAATATAGTCATGACATTTAGCATTAAATTGAACACAGATCTGTGTAGTTTTATATTTATTTATTTGATCGTTTCTTTGCTTTTGCCTGTTGTATGTTTGTATGCCACAGTAGTAGGGCTGCATGATTATTCATCTTTAAATCACAATCTTGATTCATACCCTGATCTCATTCTTACATGACACCGATGGTACTGCTGGTGAAATTTGCCGAGCTTGCTGGTGCAAATTAGCAGAATGATATGCAATCATATTTATATTCTCTGGAAAACAAAAGATCAAACTGCAGGCCAGATTTGATAATGACTTGTAAACATGTCGCAGGTCAGTACTTTGAGAGCTCATAAATGGTGAAAGAGCTGGTGAAATCCCACATACTACGGAAAATTGTCCAATGCAATCAACTCCATAACTATTACTTGTGTCTTTTACTCTGGTCCTTCTAGCTTTGAATATTGATAAAGCTTAATTAAATATCGGGCAGCAACATTGGCCATGATTTTTAATTAATACAGAGGTCAACAAAGATTCAGTCAGAACAGCTAAGTTCAATGCTGATTTCAGAAATGTGCTCAGAACTTTGCAATCACTCAATTTTTTTATCGATGCCATTTTTAAGCTACATTTATAGTATAATTCCTTACTATGAATGTGTGGGTATATTAAAGTTTAATGTAGGAGAAATTATTTTATTTCTCGTTGAAAACATTTTTGATGTTTACGGGATGCAACATGAACATGTTGAGACAGGATTCTACTCCCTCTCTGATATGGAGAAGCAATATCAAGACAAGTGGAGTCCCAGTGTGCTTGCTAGCTTCTACTGGACTCTTAAAAGGGATGTTCCTGAGACAGCACAGCGGAAAATCGTGCACTTTTAGATAAGTCACCAAGCACATATACTGTAAATATATGTATAATATGAAGTTTAACTGTCACGAAAAATCCTTGCATGATAGGGAAATTCCAATTATATATTTGAATTTGGTACCAAATACTGTATGATTTACCTGTTTTCTTTCATGTGACAGAAAGAAACTAAAAATTTGTGACCGGTTATGTCGACCGATTCCGATACGTTAACTGATAGGTCATACCAGGGTTGGCCCAATCTGTAGGCGATCACCCAGGGCAGAATTTTCTCAATCCAGTCCTTGGGGACCCACAAACATCCATGTTTTTGCAGCAAAAAATATGGACTGTTTGGCAAGGATCTGGGAGAAAGCAAAAATGTGGACCATCTGTTGGTCAACCCTGCATTGTGCATCTCTACAATACCTGTGCTTTGTTCCATCTTCATAAGAACAAAATGTATTGCTAATAATAATAATAATAATGGTCCATAGCACTTTGTGCTTTGGACCCTTAATAATAATAAAATAGGCAGCCATGACTGTGTGTGAATGAGTGCTGTAGTGTAAAGCACCCTTCTGTTGACTTTCTTCTGCATGATCCGTCCAGACATTGTGACAACTCACGTCAGCATTGAAGTATATTCAGATTTGACTCACTAACGAGTGATGCATCGTAAATGTTTGCATTGTTACTCGTCATCCAATAATATGATTTTTTGGTAACCAGTGCAAATACTTTGTATCAGTCAGAAAAAGTGAATCACAGTTATACAGTATATCATTCCATCAATGGTGTAATGAATAGGTTAAATGTTAATGTTAACCAAAGGTGGAAATTTTGTCTTCCTGTGTGGTTATTTCACTGTTCAATTATTAAAGTCATTAAAATTACACATTTTCCACCAATGGATTTTTTGAAGCTATGCCCACAGTATCCTTTTGTACATACATCCATAAATTATCAAAGCAGTTTTCAGGTTCATCATTTAGCTCTAAACTGTCTTTGTGTAAGTAGCTCGGTTTCAATGTTAATGCTTGTAGATTGGTGTTTTTATTGTAAACACAAATACCTGAACACTGTCATATAATCAACAGTGGGTAGCACTAATATCTCTCACCTTCATAGTTGGCATTTGAAATCTCCAGTGTGTGTTGAGTTTGCATGTGCTCCTCACATTGGTTTCCTCCTGCAGACCAGAGGCATGCAATTATGCTAATTTGCATCTCTGAATTGCCCATACCTGGGAGGTTTCCCAGTGGCCGGCCCTCCATTCAGAGCAGACCTTAAATAATCAGGCAGTGAAACAAACGAGATTCTTTAGTGCAGAATGCACGTGCATTATGATACGCCCCATACCTCTCAGCTTGTGGTATGATCTGTCTGTCATGGTCCCAGCTTAATGGCTGACCCTGCCACCCAGATGACTTTATTTGTAGTGGATTCTAAATGAAAAACAAATCAGCTGGCCCAAAGAACACATGATCATTTCAGAGAATAGGAAAGATGAATTCCATGCCGTTTGCACACTTCACGGATATGATGTGGATATAAGCAGCAATGGGAAAGGTTCAGGTGTCACTAGCTGGAATGATTATGTGAGTTTAAATTTACCATATTTATTGGTTTATAAACACCTTAAATTAGTCTCTGCTTTGTCACTTTCATTTTTTTTTATTCCTTGTCATATGGAATAATCTCATAGTAAGAAGCTATGTCCTGTTTTGAACCAACATTCTATCGCCCCCCCCCCCCTCCCCCCTGAGAAATTCTATGATGACTTGGCTTAGAGGTAGGATTCCTGGCCTCCCAGTCTGGCCCTGGGAAAGGAGATATACCTCATGGCTATAAATTATCCATTTTCCAAACATTTACCCTGGTCAGAGGTCCCTGGAATCTCACTTGGGCAGCACAGGACACAAGGCAGAGATACACCTTGGATCGCATTCCAGTTTAGCGTAGGGCAAACTCATATGCTGTGTGCAATTTAGAGGTGCCATTTACCCTGACTGCATGTCTTTGGGATGAAACCTGTATGATTTGTGAAGAATATGCTCCACAAAAACGGAGCAGTGGTGGGATTCAAACAACTGCTACACAGTGAGCCATTGTGATGCCTTTTAGGCTATAATGTTTTCAATATATGATACTATCAGGCTTAGGAATGAAGGACAATTGCCTGGGTTTCTCTCTCTCTCTCTCTCTCTCTCTCTCACTCTCTCTCTCTCTCTCTCTCTCTCTCTCTCTCTCTCTCTCTCTCTCTCTCTCTCTCTGTGTGTGTGTGCGTGTGTGTGTGTGTGTGTGGATAATGTTTATACAGTATTACACTGTGGGGACCAAATATTCCCCTCGATGTAATAATAACCTGTTATTTTGACGTTGTGGCAACCATTTTCAGGTCTCTACAAAGATCTGTGAATGCAGCCGAAAAACTAAAAATGCCAAAAGGCCTGTATTTTATTTAGTTACTGGTGGTTAAGGTTAAGGCTGGGTAGGGGTTAAGGTCGTTATGTTGGGATTACACATAGAAATGATGTATGCATAGAAATGAATGGGAAGTCACCACAAAGATATAATTACAAACCTCTGTGTGTGTGTATGTGTGTGGAGATTTGCATATTTTCTATATTGTCCGTAGTATGCAGTTTAAGGGAAATTGGATGGTTGGAAATCAGTATTTGTTTCTTTTTTAATTGTAAAAAGTAACACGGCTTCTGTTTAATAGCGCAGCGGAATTACGAGCCGTGCAAAAGGGAGCTACTGCTGCTCTGGCTGTGAATTATTTATCACCCTATAGCACGCCACATTCTGTCAATACAGCACATTAACAAATAAACTAATTAATATGAAGCCATTCATGAGGTGTGCCGCCTCAGGAGAGCTATAGCTTGGGGTCAGCAGGGACTGGGATGTACTTCCTGGCTTGCAGGACTATGATCTGTGAAGAATTGCTCAACAGTAACCTTTTGTCCTTTGCTGAAGACAGACCTGAGCAAACAGACTCGCTTGTGGCTATGAGGCACGTCTCAGAGGCCTGGATTATTGGCCATTTGTTGAAGCTGAGAGAGCACCGTTTCTTTGCTTGTCTCAGTGGCTGAAAGAGCTGAAAGATAAAGAACCCATTCTTCCATAATTGTTGTGCTTGGCTGTTAACCTTCCCTAAAAGGTTTATTCATTTAAGCATTGAGAGTACATTACCATTTTTGTTTTTATGACATGTTTGGAAAGCGTTGCGGATAGCAAGTCAGATCGCTCTTGAGGTTATTCTTTGAAAAAGTATGTTAATACACAGAGAAAGAAGGTTTTCCAGGTTTCTGGTCGGTTCTAAATTCCATTGTACAGGATTTTTTTTGACTGATTTTTTTTTCAGACTATGGTGGTTTGGTGCCATTAAGCAGTAGTGTCCTTTGGTGGACCTTGGCATGTGTGTGTACAGTACATGTGTTTTACATGATGGGCTGGTATCCTGTCCATGGGTTCCTATGTCGTTTTCACTGTCATTCCTGGGACAGGCCCTAGGCCCATTATGATCCTATACTGGATTATCAATGGCTCAGAGTATGTATTACAGGCGAAAGCCTCCTGGTATCCTGAATTCAATCATTCATTCAATCATTCATTCATTCATTCGTTCATTCATTCATTCATTCATTTTCTTATGTGCTTGCTTACTTACCATGTGGTTTCCATTAAGATGATTTTGAAGCTGTAATTGGCCTGATTAATGCATAATCTTGTTCCTTGTTACAATTCAATTTGAAACAGACACAAAGGACCATAAACAGAGTAAATTAACCTTTGGATTTGTAGTTATTGTACTGTTCTGAGTGCAATATTGCATTGACACGCAGACAAAATGCTGTTACCACTGATGTGCGTACTGTAGCTGAAATGTTAGCAAATGCCTCTATAACATCTCAAGAGAAGCTACGGCACTAAGCACCATGCGGACTCCGCCTGAAGAATATCTCACATTAAGCTGATGTAAGCTGATGTATTTTTACTTCCCGTAATGATTATACCTCATGTTCTTCACCAGCACAAGAAGTTAGAGGATGGATGGATGGATGGATGGACGGATGTATATGATGAGTGTACTGTAAATCCAGAGTAGCCTCTTACCCCTAGTGCCTTACAGCCCTCTTACTCATGTGCCCAGGCCACTTACCATTTGAAAATCATTCCTTAATTTGTTTTCTGCTGTGTCCCAGTCTCCTTTTATCTTTATTTCTGTATATAGTCTTTGGAATTTTTTTTTTTTTTTTTACCTGCTGCCGGGTTTTGAAACAATAATTATTGCAGTTGTAAAAACTTCATGGCATCAATCACTGATTTTATATCAGCTTTTTCCATTGATCGTATCTTGTTATGTATCCTCCCTTAGACAGCAGTCCCTACATACTGTACGGGTTAGCCGTACCCCCAATGGACTCACATACCCTAACTCTCCAGAAGGTTTTCTGTGCGCTGTAATTCCTATGCCTCACCTCACCCTAACTGCCAAGCATGAGAGTGATCGCATAGCGGACCCTCTCCTACATCAGGTTAGTTTCTTTTGGCATAGAAACAGGCCTTTACTCGACGCCTGGGGTGTGCACTACAGCTGGTAAAGGCAGTGTTTATCAGTCACACATATGGCACAGTGGCCACGGGATGATTTATAAAAAACATGCACATGAGCCGTTAGTCACAGAACAAGCTCATAATTTGCCCTTTAACATCTCCTTGTTGCCAGTCTTTTGGCCTGTCTGCAGAAACCCTTTAAGTGATTAACAGATTTTTTATAGCGACATTGGTGAGACTCATTAAACATTTGTTGCACAAATAAAGGCCCCTATGAATCAGAGGCATAGAATAACAGAACATTTCTCAGGTGCTTACCATTCCAGTTTATTTAGCATTTAATGCTACTTTTTATAATGTGTACAACATTATTATTAGACACAAGGTGTATATAGGGATTGCTTATTAGCTGAAAACTGTGCTAAACAGTTCATCAGGTTGGAGATGCTGGACTGGGGCCTTTTATTGCAATTTGATGAAGCTCCTCTGGTAAATTTATTGATGTAACCTATTTATATATTAGATAGCAGCATTTACAATACATGTGGCTTGCAGAGGGACATATGGGAACTCAGAGGAGAAATGGAGTGGAGAGTATACTTGGGTGGATTAAAATGATGGAAGTATAAGGCAGGACAATGAAAAGTGATCTAGAGGCCGGGGTATGGGGTGAGATTTAGAGAATAAAATAGAAAGGCAATAGGAGAGGTATTATTGGAGACAAGAGGAGATGTCAAAGTATCTACCTTTCCATCATCGCCAAGCTGTAGGGAGAGAGTGAGTTTAGAGGTCAGCAGCTGGAATGTCATGGAGATAAACTGGAATAGTGTTCAGTGTTGTGGAGAGCCAGTCTGCTCCATTTACAAAGGTAGCAGTAAAAATGTTTGCAAATAACGATGCTGATGTAAATCCATTCTTCCAGGAAGTGCAGCTTACATCTATGTAGACAATGGATGTCTGTCATTAAGAGTCACCTAATCTATAAAACAGCCCAGCACCAGCCAGATTCTTCTTGCTGTACCTGAATGGCTTGTATTTTTTTAATGTCCATTTAAACCAGAAGATGGTTGCTTTTATATGATCCAGTATAGCTTACTATGTACAGTATATCCTGTTATGTCACATATAAGCATATAAGCACATATAAGTGATATTGGTTATAATGTTAAGTGCTTTAGTTTCCATATCTGCTTATATATTTTCTATATAGCCTTTAAACTGGTGGTGGCTCAGTCTTCTCTGATTTTGTCATGAGTTTGAGTGCCATACCAGTGAAGCCTGTATGTTCATTGCCTTTTTTGGTTGTGGTGTGTAGCTCAGCGGGTTAAGTTTTTCTGTTCAAATCCCATGTCCAACTAAGCAATCACATCACCCTCAAGCCCTTATCCCTAACTGCTGCTATGAGCACTGCACACTGGCTGATTCTGCACTCCAGCCCTCAGATATGCACTACACACTGGCTGATTGTGCACTCCAACTTTCAGACATGCACTACTCACTGGCTATTTCTGCACTCCAGCCCTCAGACTTGCATTGCACGCTGGTTGATTCTGCACTCCAACTCTCAGACATACACTACTCACTGGCTGATTCAGCACTCCAGCCCTCAGACTTGCACTGCACACTGGCTGTTTCTGCACTCCAGCCCTCAGACCTGCATTGCACACTGGCTGATTCTGCACTCCAGCCCTCAGACTTGCATTGCACACTGGCTGATTCTGCACTCCAACCCTCAGACTTGCTCTCATCTGTATGTAAATGTGTTGCCATCAGAATTAACTATTTTGTATTTTTTTGTGCTCTACCTTGATTCCTGAGGGCATCAACTGGTTTTTGTTTTTAGCAACTTAGTATGCTGCATTTATGTAAATATATCTTATCCATCCATTCATCTGTCCATCCATCTATCAGTCCATCTTTTAATTCAGTGCGGCGTAGCTGTGAGCTTAGAGTCTATTCCAGTAAGCAGAAGTTGCCTCGTATTAAATGACATTAAGATTTGTATATGCCAAGGAATTATGTTTAATAGATGCAGAGCTGTTGAGTCTGAAAATAATTAAAATGTTATACATTTCCAACAGACGAAAAAAACACAACTACATTAAAATATGGAAAGATATGCATATAAATATATTTGCATGTATTTTTCCAAACTGCTTTCCTTTCTAACTTTCCTCTAAGTTGGGTGATCAGTTCGGCTTGTAATAGAAATCAATGAAAAGCAGAGCTATGCTTATTAGAGCATATAAGGGTTATTCTTATTAAACATTAGCACAATCCTGAAGCATCTCATTTGTTTTACCAGCACTAACCTGCATAGTAGGAGGTATGCATCGCATGATCTGCTTTCTCATAATTCACTTATCTATTAAAATATTCACTAGGGAAATGTCTCGTCTGAGTGGATCATGATATGACAGGGCTGCAAAAGATCAACCTAATATGCTAATGAAAAACCTGCTTCCCATTTTATTCAGGAACTGTGTAAACAATGACAACCATCTCGGATTTAAGGTTCATAAGAATTTGGATCGTTCTTTTAAATCCTACACATTGCTGAACAACACTAAATAGGGTTTTTAAAAATTTGGTATATATTGCTTTTTTGTATAAAGACCCTCTTGTGAATTTTTAACTGCACTGCTAGTACTTTCCAACCTTTTTAATTTAGGCTATTATTATTATTATTATTATTATTATTATTATTATTATTATAATATATCACTATGAAGCTAAAAATTGAATAAAAGCATGGGTCAGGTATTTAAATGATTAGATTTGCATGGTCGGTCACTTTATAATCTGACCTTGTGTAGAAAATTAGTTTAAAGATGTGCAGTGACAGTTCAAACAAGAACAGCATATTGCATTCAGGGGACACTAAACAAAACATGCACAGAGGTGACAACACCTGTCATTGGAAATGTGTCCCCATGCTCAGGGCTGCATGGACAGCATCTGTGACAGCAAGATACGGTGGTAGCCAGTTGAGTACTGTTGCAGTGTCAGCATCCTTCTGCCATTGTTGAGAGGTACCAGGGACTGTGTCTTGGAGATACTCTGGTTCAGAGTAACTGTAGATGATTGTAGTTGAAGTTTGGCCTTGGGGCATTGTGACTCCTGCTGTACTTGGGGCAGTATAGGAACGTTAGTGACCTTTTTTTGCCTTTGAATGTTCTATGAATGCGTTATAAAAGCATTATGAAGGTGCAGTTAACGTAAAGTTTTATCTAATAATAATTTATTAAATTATTTAATTTTTTCATTGATTGTATGCATCCACATTTCATCTGAATGTGTTATTTTGGCTAAATACATTAATTTACATTTAATCAATTCTATCCTAGGGTAACATAACTTGCATGGTCACACTACAGTTTGGATGTGGCTTCGACCTCTGAATAAGTTGGCTTGAACTCTGCCCTGCCCCTCAATTGCCTGGTTTTATACATATTCTGTGGCTGCAGAAACAATTTAAATTGCATTCAGCAGGATGTGGTTATATTACAATGTAATTAATAAGTGAAATAGGATTCAGTGGAGGTGTGTTTCTGTTAGCTTTGTGTTTGACATATCCTTTATTTCTTAGTTCAAAGTATTTCTTACTTGGTAGTCATTTTAATTAAAGTATTTAAATAATAAAAAATGGAGGTATTTGTTTAGTTTTCAATTTATAGTTTTTAAATTCAGATGTATAGTCTAGAACTAAACTTATGTCTTTCTGGACATGGACTCGGGCTTGGCTGCCCAGCTCCGGTAATGGACTTGGTCTCGTCTCAGACTCTCTCCGCTGTTGGATTTGGTCTCAGAGTTGCTTCTCTGTTGATTGATTTGTTAAAGAGTTGGTCTTCACTCGGACTCGACAAGGGCGACTCAGACACAACGCTGCTTTATTTATTAAGAATAATGTATTGTGAATTATACAACAAGCTTTAGGGATACATGCAAAATGCAGCAATTTCTAGAGCAGAATTGTTTCTTATTACTGTGGCATTATTATGTTATTATTGTATCTTCTGCATTTTGAAACAACATAATTATCACAGCAGCTTTGGGGCCTGTACAGCAAATATTCATCCCAATAATATCAGTTTACATGCAATTCATGAATGTACGAATCTTTGGACTGTTTTCTCAGTCCCTTATGACCCTTGAAATTGAACCAGTTCTATGCAGATTGCTGAGAGTTTATTTGATTAGCATTCAACCAAGCCAATGGGAATGCCTTTGAATATCACTTCAATGAAACTTTCCTTAAATTTGATTTGCTCTAGAGATTTACTATCCCTTTCCATACAATTGTATGCAGGCACCGTAAAACAGGAGTTTGCCGCCCTGTTCCTGGCAGACACCTACACAAGGCAGAGCTTTGTGAGAGAGTATCATGTTTTTAAAAGTATTTGGATGTTCATAATAGTTTATGATTTTAATTTAAAAGTGAAAGTTTGGAAAATTAAATAAATAATCATAGGGAGTCTCCCATGAGCTTGTATAATATTGAAAGTAATCTGAATCACTTGCTATAATTGTTTTGATTGAAGCCTTGAGCTTTAGTCCGAGGTGTTTATCATTTTCAGTTTTGAAGATCATTTCTTCAAATGATAATTTTGCAACAGATATTAAAATTCATGGTTTAAATTCAAACTTCATCTGAATCATGCTGCTTTTCCTATTGAGGTGGCAGTTCGCCGCGCAGGTTTGACCAGACCTCCTTTACCAAGGCCTCAGGCTCTGGGCTGTTCTGGGGGATGTTCCAAAGACAAATGGGAGGTATAGTCTCTCCCACAGCCTGACAATATGCGCAGAATTGGTCAACACGTCCCCACTTCTGCTAAACTCAGTCTGTGTGGTGCTCCACCTACCACTTGAGCAGACATCAAACAGTCTGCCAAAGCATTCTTCAACCCAGTCTCTCCATGGCCTCTCCAAACTCCTCACATTCACAAGATATGGTCTGGTGGTACCTATCAGCTATCTCTGGGAACCATCAAGCAAACACTAAAGGCCTCCTTCTTCAGATTGACAGTTTCCCTTTCTTCTGGAGAATCCTATGATTACTATCATGACCCAGCTGCCTTCTGGTCATAGTGATTGAGGCCTTGAACGTGACTCATTCAGACTCCATGTTCCAACATTACTTAGTACTGCGGCACTCTGCAGGTGTGACTCGAATTCATCTTCATCTTCAGCTAGATGTTCTCAGCAAACTCGGACTGTTCTTGGCCTGAGGTGCTCTGGTGCCATGTACAAGTTATGACTGTATGGTATTTGTTATGGAAAATCCATGCCTTGCAGAGAAGTCCAATAACAATTCACCACTAGATTTTAGATCTGGAAGGCCATTCTTCTGAATCACAACCCTCTGGGCACACTAAAGTCTAGGAAGAGCACCATGGATTCTACAGAGGGGACTTTTTCAAGTACCTCACCCATTTCTCCAAGTAGGCCTTGTAGTCTGACCTGCTGTTCAGTGCATTCACAAAAAACAACAGTCAAGAGATTTTCTCTCTGCAGCTTGCAGTTGTATAAAGGCAACTCTCTTGTACTGTACATTGGGAAAGAGTCCAGCTGCACAGCCTGGAATTTTGTGAGCATCCCTAGACCCACCTGAGGTCTTTCACCAGATTAGAAAACACTTCATGCTGGATTGAGAAGTTTGGTTCCAGAGCCTGTACTATGTGTGGGGGCAAGGCTGATTATATCTATCAAAAACTCCAACTCCAACTCCAACACTATCTCAAGCTCCTTTCCTGTCAGAGATAACATTCCAGTGTCCAGTGCCTAAGTGTGGGTCCCTCCTGCGAATGCATGCTGCACAAAGAGCACTGCATCTCACCCGCAACCATCACATTATAGGTGGTGAACCCACAAGATGCCTCCTTATAGCTATTTTGAACTGAATCTGGTCAGGTTACTTGGGTGGCCCTAACACCAGGTGCTTGCCACCAAACGCTACCCCTCGGCCTGCCTCCAGGGGTGGGTCCCAGTAACCCTATACTCTGCTTTTTTTGATACCTTTCATGGCGGTCTTTATTGGATCTTAGTTTGGCTGGTTTCTTCCCTACTAGGAGATCAAGCATCATATCATAAAAGTATGCAAACTCGGCTAGTATTAAGACCATCTGAGGGTTAAATTCAAACAACACTGAAGATTTTAACAAAAACATTTAAACTCTAAGCTTTTGGTCAATGGTTAATGTCTGCTCATATGAATATCTAATTCAGCGCAATAGCTATAATCACTTGTAAGAGGTTGATTATTTATTTATTTGGCTATTTATCTATTTATTTATTTGCTTGTTCATTCATCCATCCATTCATTTGTCTGTTTGAAAATCAATCGCTTACTATCCCAGCAGTGCCATTTATAATTTTGCATTTTCCTCATTTATGAAGCAATGCATTTACTGCCAACTGCTCCTCCCTGTGTTTCTTGGCTTGTATTCACTTAGGTGAATGACGTGAGAATGAACAGAGTAGCTACATCAACATTTCCATGACACTTTTGTCAGATCATATCACGTGAGGTCACCATACATCCCTGTTTTTGTCAGCTTCTCGCCGAATGCCTTGAGGTACCTTACTGCTGTGTTGAAGCCTCTTCGATGTATAAAACTTTAAGAATCTCGGTTCTATTAAGGCACCCTCATATGTAACCCATATGAACACTATATTGCTTCTCTAACACTTATTTAATGAGTGTTATTTAATAGCTATTTCTGAAAAGGCCAAAATAAACCCATCCATCTGTCCGTCTACCAACCACTTATTCAGTACAGAGTTGTGGAGAGCCTGAGGTCTATTTCACAAGCACAGGGAACAGGGCTGTGGAGGCCAGTCCAAGCCAGAATAACTTCATTTCCAAACAGTTTTATTATTATTATTATTATTGCTGTTGTTGTTGTTGTTTATAGGTACATTAAGCCACTAAAGTGGCAGCAGCACTGCCATCATATTCACTTAATGATGTAAAAGTGAAAATACGGGGTTTGTCTTGAAAATGTTAACGTTCATAGCCGTGTTACCATGGAAACAGTATGACCATTTGCAAATGCCTCATAAATTGTGAAATGTGAGCCAACAATGAACAGTGGTTATTTCTCTAATGAAATTCAGATTATATGTGAAAAAACAGGGGATTACCAGAGATCAATTGGGCACTTCACACTATGTTTTAAAATAATATTATTATGGCATGTAGAACCTATTTACTATTTTTTTTTTTTTTGCTTTTTAAAAAATATTACACAGTGATGCAGTGAATGTTCATTCTTTTGCTACTTTGGTTCCAAACTACTTTGAGCTTTTCTGAATTGTAATACTACTTCTTCTTCTTGCATTTAATGATGTCTTTAAAGTGTGGTGTTTTAAGTCTGCAGTGGGCTGATTGCATGTCATTTAGAGACTGAATAGAAAAGTGGCTGTCTGTGTTCCTGAGAGTTAGAGTTCTGCTGTTAGTCCTACTGACTGGTGTGGTATATAGAGATACGTCCATTTTCTGTGACTGCATCCTATTCTCCTATTCTGGGTTGTGGGCAGTCCCGAGGTTCAAGGGAACAACCCAGGATGGGGCATCAACCCATTGTAGGGTACACTCACACCTATGGATTGTCTCATAACTCCAATCAATCTCAGCATGTTTTCAGACTGTGGGGGGAAACCAGAGCACCCCAGGGAGACCCCCACAACAACTCACGGAGAACATGAGGGAACAGTGCTAACCACTGCACCACCATGTCACCCTTGAGTTGTCATACTCTACATAAACAAGCATGTGAGGCCAAGCTCAGCTGCCATTACGGTTCCTTATGCTGAATCTCCAATGTTATTTTTGATGGACAAAATTATTCTAGCCTAATTTTTCTGCTATTAATAAACTTCTTAGGTTGGAGGGCAATTATAATTAAATGTGCTACAATCATTAGTTACAGTTGTAGTGAATGTGACCTTTATCCTCTTAAAGAACTTAGGCAGATTTCCTAAGACGTTCATGAAAATGCGGTTGCGGAACGAACTAAAGCCAATAAACATGACTAATGAAAAGATTAGTTAATTAGTAAAGACAGTTGTGTGATTATCATTACTAGGGAACTGCAAATATAGCAAAATGACTGTTTCTGTTGCTTAAATATACTTATTTCTTACACTGAGCTTCAGGATTCAGTGTCTTAGTGGAAATTAACATCAGGGCATCTCCATTGGTACTTATTTCCAATACTGTTGGGTGAAATGGAGACCCGGTGGGTGGCGTTGTGTACTTGGTGGTGGCTTGTTCTCCCCATATTGTGTGGGTTCCCTCCTGCAGACATGCAGTTAGGCTGACTGGAAGCTCTAAATTGCTTTTCATGTATGGTTGTACGTGCCCTGCAGTGGAGGAAGTCACATCCAGGGTGTACCTCTGCCTTGTGCTTTCTGCAATCTGTGATAGACTCCAGGCCCCCCTGTAGACCCTGCTCAGGATATGCATTTGGATATATATAGTGTGTGTGTGTGTATAAATTATTGTTATAGCATATCCATTTCATTTTATTTCCTAACACTTCTGGACCATTTACACATATTTTTAATTATTAAATTAAATGAAAACATGATTTACTATTTCTCATGATACTGAAGAAACATTAATTGCAGAATATTTCTACTTCTATTATAGCAATATATTCCCCTTGCCTGAGGTAGAGTTGCCTGGTGCCTTCAATATACATCAAATGTTACAGCAAATATATGCGTCTGATGGATACTAATGCAAGACCTTCTCTGAAACTGCATTTCATTTTGATGAATGTAATACTATTTTGCAGGAACCTCGCGTTTTACAGAATGCTGAATTCGCCGCTAATACAAGTAGAGAATATTTAAATAACTAGACCCAGGGCTGACTACACAATTGAATTGAAAGGATATACTTGGGCAGCCTGATAGGAACTGCATATACGGTGACAAGGGTGGGTTAGAATTTCTATTTTTGGCGAGATGCATTACAAACCATTTATATCCTTAACAGTAATGCTGGAATCCAACTGGGGGTCCTCTGTGGGCACCATTTTAGTCACGTACTCTGGTTTGATAAGTCAAAAACAAAATTGTACATTACAAAGAGTGGCTTTAACAATAATGCTATAGGTATGATTTTATGACCTGATCTTAATTTGATTCATTTGTGGAACTTCCTGAAGGACAGGGTAATATTCTGTTCATTATATTTAAGATTACTAATTTGTTCAAAAGTATAAACTGGACAAACATATAGGGACACACCTCTTAATCATCAGATTCAGGTGTTTCATTCAGACCCATTTCCACATATGTATAATATCAAACTCCTAGCCATGCAGTTAGGTTTATGTACATTTGTAACAGAATGGGTCATTCTGACTTCAATGAGAGCTTCAGAGCTCAATGAATTCAAGTGTGGTGATGTCATAGGATTCCACCTTTGCAATAAATCAGTGTCCATTCTAGATATTCCATGGTCAACTGTAAGTGGTATTATTGCGAAGTGGAAGCATTTAGGAACAACAGAAACTCAGCCACCAACTGGTAGACCACGTATTCTATTCAATTCAATTTTATTTGTATAGCGCATTTCCACCTCAATACATTGTCTTAAAGCACTTTACAACATCCCCACCCAAAGCCCCCAGTGAGCAAGCCAGAGGCGACAATGGCAAGGAAAAACTCCCTAGAAGGAAGAAACCTTAGGAGGAACCAGACTCAGAGGGGGAGCCCATCCTCCTGGGTCTGGCAGGGAAAGTCAATTGATCAAGAGTAACAGAGCACGGTCACCAAGTGCTGAGGTGCATAGTGCGTAAAAGTTGCCATAACTACAAAGTTGTGAACTTCCTCTGCCATTAACCCCAGTAGAAAAACTGTGCCCTGGGAACTTCATGGAGTAGGCTTCCATGGCTAAGCAGCTGCATGGCAAGCCTCACGTCATCACGTGCGATGTCAAGCGGCGGATGTAGTGGTGCCACTGGACTCTGGAGCACTGGAAATGTGTTCCATGGAGTGGCAAATCACACTTCTCTGTCTGGAAATCTGATGAATGGGTCTAGGTTTGGCAGATGCCAGAAGAATATTACCTGCCTGGCTGCAGTGTGTCAACTGTAAAGTTTGGTGGGGGAAGGAAAACGGTATTGGGTTGTTTTTCTGAGGTTGGGCTAGGCTTCTTAGTTCCAGGGAAGAGAACTCTTAATGCTTCAGCATAGCAAGACATTTTGGACAATTATATGCTTACAACATTGTGGGAACAGTTTGGGGAAGGCCCTTTTCTGTTCCAGCATGACTGTGCCCCAATGCACAAAGCAAGGTCCATAAGGAAATGATTAGGTGAGTTTGGTGTGGAAGCACTTGACTGGGCCACACAGAGTCCTAACTTCAACTCCATCAAACACCTTTGGGATGAACTAGAATGGAGATTGCGAGCCAGACTGCCACATCCAGTATCAGTATCTGTCCTCACAAATGCTCTATTGGATGAATGGGCAAAAATTCAGCAGCTGGTATAGCTGTACATGTTGTCTATGTTGTGTATGCTATGGAAAACTGCATCAGACATACTTGCCATAAAATTATTAGATTGAGTCCAGGGGATTATCCTTAATTCTTACCACATTAAGAACATAAGAACATAAGAAATATACAAACGAGAGGAGGCCATTCGGCCCATCAAGCTCGCTTGGGGAGAAC
>JAODKF010000068.1:11187475-11227390 GCA_026779585.1 Mormyrus proboscirostris
ATAAAAGAAAGGCATTATTATTATTATTATTATTATTATTATTATTATTATTATTAGATAAGACCAGACAAGCTGGTCGGGAGGAGGGGGGCGGGGTTGGGGGGCCCACAGACTACTGTAGCCTAGGGGCCTCTGTACGCCTTAATCCGCCCCTGGCTGTATGGATATTTAGAAAAGCATGTAAAGTGCATCAGAGAAATATAAGAAAATCAGAGTGTATAACAAACTTTTCTGAAATTAGAAGAACACCCATTCATCCGTTTTCTGTAACTGCTTGACCTATTCAGGTCCCTCCATACGCACAATATATTTTACTATGTTTTTATATGTATTTAACATAACAAGACATATAGTTATTTGAGCGATTTAAGTATATGTGGTGTTTCTTACATTTTGTGCAATTAGTATGAGGAAGTCAGTTGAAAGTCTTCGTTTTTCCTTTTTGAAGTGCTCTTTGAACCCTCTTCCCATTTTGGCTCTGATATCGTACTGTCACGAAAGCCAGAGCGTCCAGTTTAATTCTCAGAGCAGTAATGTGTTCTGAAGAGTCTGGTACTTCGCTGTGAAAAGGAGCAATGCACGTGAAAGGCAGATGCTGGTAGATTTACTTTCCATTTTCACTGTGCATGATGGTTCACACCATGGTAGTTAGCTCAAAGTTTCTCCCAACAAGTTACTTAACTTTAAGACAACAAGGGTGTTGCCTAATGAATATTTTAAGGACGTTAACAAAGAAAAAAACGGGTATGTGTATTTAATCCACAGTATGAAACCCCTTTCGGGTAATCTCTTTAATGACGTATGATCCAATTGCTTTAAATTAGTATCTGAAACGTCGTCAAGTTTATAGTTTTTAATCTCATTTAGCAAGAAATGTATAAAATTCTTCTGTGGAAAATATGCATGAAAGGTAGACTGTCTCCAGGGTGTTAAAGCATACTATAACTGGTTTATCCATTTTATTCAAGTCTGTCATAATCCCTCACAAAAAGGCGTATTTTATTGGTCCTTTAAACATGACGTGCATGAACTACTTTACAGATATCTTTATAGGCTACTACACGTAAACCAGCTAACTTCCTCCACCATAAGACATTGTTAAACAACTAATATATTAAAAAAATAAAAGCATATTTTATAAGGCATAACTCTGATTTTCTGTAACTGGTGTTATGAATAAGGATCAGCAAACTTACTGTGGTTCTTTTTAGATATAACTTTTTAATCTTATTTGAATTTAGTCAAGGGCGTAAATGTGCGTATGGACGGTAGGGACAAGTCCGTACCAATTGATATTGTGGGAGTACCGTGTGTTTCGGGGGGGGCGGGGAGTTTGGGGCTGATTTTCTCCCTACCAGTGTTGAAACCAAACCTTCACCGTTAAATTTAGTACATTACAGCATAGCATTGTGTACATGCAAGTCACCGATGACATTACAGTTATTAAACCAATACAATGTTTCATATTCCAGTAAAATGCTCCGTGTGTAAAATGATCAGACAGACTTTGGGTTCTTTCTTAACAACTTACATAATTTAATCGTATTACTGATTTTATGTCTTATCTATTCCTGATGGTTTATTTGGAAGTGTTTTTTTTTCCTGGGCGGTTTGTGGGATATGTGGGTAATGCGCGGTGGTTTATTGCGCTATACAGAAGCATAGGAGCTGGTAGGTTGTCTCTTTAAATCACCGCTGCAGTGCTGATGTGCCTTCGAGCAGAAATGGTAAGAACCATTTCAACCTCTGCAGCAGGGAGCCTGACCGAATACACCGGGGAGCGAATTAAAGCCGAATTAAACACGTTTTCATTGCTACTCATATACTGTTTCGGTAGCTTCTAGCGCGTGGAGAGTGAGTTAACTTTTAAATCCTTATTTTGTGTGAGTTAGCAGTTTGTGCCCAGTTTCTTAATCCCTCTTTCCCCCTTTTTCATTTTGTCCACAGAACACAGTGGCAGTCGTCTCTATCCAATTACCCCTGGCTGGTACTCCTAGATCCCCTGCGTTGCAATCTGTTGATAACTCGACTTGCAAGCTGCACTTTATTGTGTTTCGAAATGGGAAACTCTTTCCTTGCACAGGGAATTCATCAAATCTTGCAGATGATGGAAAACGCAGGAGTGTTTCAACACCAGTTGCTTTCACAAAATTAGGTAAGAGAATGACCCTTTTCCCCCAGTCTTGACTGGATAACGAGTTTCATTTAACTTGGCAATTGTCTCCGGTGAAGAACATGATATAAACATTTTATTACAAAATATAATAATTTCGAATGTTTTTTTTTTCCTTTTGGTAAAGTACTTGGAGCCACGGTTTTTGTAGGAAATGTTCTATTTTAATGTACATGTAATTTTACACAGGAATATTGCAATTAGAGTAAGGTCATGGAAATGTAATTTCATAAAAGGAATTTCTACGGATCATTCTAAACGTCTAACGCATTTAAATGTATCTCTTGCCGTTGATGTGACTGTGCTTTTCTATCTTTCCGGTGGTGGTTGTTCGGTCGGGTTTTAGCGTTTACAAAGGACGTCATTGTGCTGTTAGTCGGATAAATGTGGTAGTCAAGGTTACTGTGCGTATAATATTTAGCGCTGTATACCGGTAGGTGCTAAGGTTGTATTGGAACAGTATCCCACCAAGAAAAAAAACCGCCTTTATAAACAAGGAATCATATACCATTTGTACGACACGATTGAATTAAGTAAATGGTTTAAGCACTTACCTCTATCAATTATCATTACTTGCTGTTTAACTGTAATACCATACACAATGATATGTGTAAACACACTGTGGTACACACGCGTGTGATCATAGACTGCGCACAAAGGTGTGTGTGTGTGTGTACACACACACTGATATACATACATGCATTCATACATACACGATACAGGTTAACGCTGAGTATTTCGCAGGTAGGGATCTTCCACTTGGTTTCCCTGATTCCGTTTGTTGCTCCTGCAGATGGGTGCCGCCTCGGGAGCCTCTCCCAGTCCATCACCATCGCTCTGAGGCACTTCGCGCTGGGTGTAGACCCAACTGCAGCCTACTGGGATTTTGACCTTCTAGATGGACACGGGGGCTGGAGGGCAGAGGGCTGCCACATAACGGGCTCTGCTGGAAACACCACCGTCATTCATTGTACACGCCACAATAACTTCGCAGTGCTAATGGTGAGTACCTGGACAGTCATGCCTCTGAAAGTATAGCACTTCTGTCCCTTCCCTCACGGCTGTTCTTTGGACTACACAAAGAACCCCAGTTCCATTTGCATTTTCTTAAATGCTTATTAATTGTACATAAAGTTTACGAAAATCAGGTTTTTTTTTTTTGTAACTGAAATAAATGTGAAGGACTGCTGATCACTTGTGCCGCCTGTTGTTTTGCCTGTGTGCGCTGTATCGGTGGTCTCTTAAGCGGTTTCTTGCTCGTTTATTACAGCGATGCTGTTTAAGCTATTTAAGTGCAAGCAGTGATCGCCTATTCAGCGTCCACTTTCGAGTGCAACGTCCGTGGTATACTAATTTGCCATTATACCGCAATATGCTCAACAAGAGCGATGCCCTGTTTATTGTTTAAATCAATATGTGCATCTATATTGCATAGCATGGGACTGTTGTTTGCATGTTTGCTGCCTTATCAAAATTGTAAGGATGAAACTAATCGAAGAGCATCGTTCCCTATGTTTCCATAGCAGGAGTGAGCAACCAGAAATGCGCTACATGTTATGCAAAACTGGGGGGCGTGTTCGGATTGCAAATTATTTGGCGTCGTAGTCGCATTGGTTGATCTCTTCTGTTGCACTTTTGTTGTCCTTTGAAACATTTCAGTGTTTCATTGTCAAAGTACAGTGCAATTTTAACTACCGGGATAAGGGATGTGCGAGGAACAGACACTGATACAGGCAGCTGTTGAAGTCAGAGCAAGGCGTGCACGGAATACCGATCAGGTGCTGTCCGGTGGGGCGCAGATGTCGGACAATCATAGCGTGAGGCTGTAGTAATGTGCCTATTAAATACACAACAAAACAGCAAGTGTGGGACAGAAGGTTGATTGTCCGATTGTCCGAAAATGAGAAAAAGTGAGGTTGCCGGATGGTAAGATGGAAGTGACTACAGATCAGCTTAGAAGCCATACCTTTCGGGTCTTTAGTACAGTATAGCGAATAACATCGAGATTAATTTACGTTTATTTATGCAGTCACCACACACCCGCAGTTTCCTCTGCAGCGCCCGATATGAAGAGTCGTCATTTACTGACTAGTGACATCATATTTCCCTGGACAGTGTCTAGGAGGCCTGTGTTATTAACTCGCCATGTCTCTTCTGTACCTGTTGCGTGATATTCTGACTGAGTTTAATCAGTTTTATTGATGTACTTTGTTGGCCATATTGTTATAATACTTTATACAACGTGATGGAAAGGTATAAATTCTTCTTATTATTTTATTAGTAGTAGTAGAAGTAGTAGTAGTATTACATTGTTGTAATTCACTGTTGTAATAATTCATTTTAGGTGTTACTCAAAATTTGTCTAAGAAGATACAGTTTAGATACAGAGAGTATTTTAAAAGTGTGTGAATGAATTATAGCTTCCTTAATCTACTACTGATGTATTTTTAATCCCAGTAAGTATTAACATTTAAACAGTACATTGGGTTATCTTTTTCTTCTTGAGTGAACAAGATTAGGCTTTGCCTGCCTTTCGAAGGCATCATTCTGTTGTAGCATCGAGCAACTACAGTTATATTAAATTTATGGTAACAAGGAACTTTAATTGTAGAGTACAGTATAGCATTGTAATATGCCTTTACTGACGGTTTCTGAAACTGAGCAATGATGCTGTCTGGATGAGAAATGTGCAGAGTATCATTTAATAATGTTACAGCTTTGAATTGAGCTAACGACAGAGCTTTGATTTGATACGGTACCATGAAAAAAAAAGTCTTCAAGGCATGTTGCTGCCATCCCTTGCAATGATTAAGCCCTTGTAATGATTACGGTTTGGTCTGCATGTGCCTTTTCATGAGATGGCATCCAGCTCAGCCCAGGGGATGCCCATGCCAGGGGCCTTATGCTGGATAAGTGGCTGGATGCGCAGGTGGTTCCGGGGGCAGAACATCTCCTGGGCTTAGTCTGCGTATCGCAACACGATGACAGTGATTTAAAAGTGATTGTAAAAAGAACAAGAACTGGCTCTTTCTTAAGAACATTTGGGGCTGAAGCCCTCTAAACCTAGCCCTGGCTAGATGGATGGAAGGATGGACGGATGGATAATTGGTCTGCAAATAGAACTACAGGCCAGTAGGCTTGTGCTGAGAGATTTGTGCCGAGTTGTTTTTGGAGTATGTACATGTGGCGAGGTTTTTGAGACTGTAGCTGAGATCTGGATGAGTATCAGTGTAAGAGACGGAATTGGTAATATTTGTTGTTTCATGACAAAGCTGGTACTGCTCAGAGTTAGCATAGTTTCTTCTCAAACATCTCCAAATTACATTCATTAGTTTTAAAAATGCAATTAGAGATTAAAGTACAACTTCATATTGTCTGACATCCTAAAGGATTAAAAATGGTCTTTAGTACAGGTAGCTACCTGTCTCGAGTTGGGCATTTAGTTTAGTTGACTTTTGTTGTGCTTCATAGAAACTGAGTGGGGCTAATTGCATTCTGTAGTTTCCGTGATTGGTTGTTCCAAATCTTTAAAAAAGAATAACATAGACAAAGGTTCCCACACTTTGCATCGGGATATGAATGTCATCCATTTTGCTAATATAAGACCTTTGCATTTCATTAAAAGTAATTGTATGAAACTCCATCCATTAGAGTTACATTGTGCTTGTCACTGTATAATTAAGGTCAATCAGACCTGAACCATCCATGAAATTATAGTCTATGTTCATCATTTTTTAAGTGTCTCACAAGTTCATATTGCTAAACTCATTAAGATAGGGTAAACTGTTTTTCTTTCATGCATCAGTGTTTTTATTCTCTCTGGTCATTTCTAAAGTCAAACTCTAGCGCCAGCACTTTCCTTTGGGGGAAATTTACATTCACGCTTAAACGTCATTTTAAATTAGTTGTATCATATATGTAAAGTTCTGTAGTATGGCTTTGTTACTGCAGATTAAGATTTGCATGCATTTCCCTTGCAAACAGCATCATGTTAGGCATAAATACTGAACAGATTTTATCTCAGTTTATTTTAATATAGGACATTTGAATATGATTGGTGTTATCGCTAATTATTTTCTTTTTTGCTGTGGTTTCACAGTTTCATTTTTTTCATATTTAACCATACCAGTATTTATCCATAGTTATATTTCAGTGTACAGTCGCCCCTCCAGATTCGCAAATTTGAATTCAAGGTTTTGGTTTATGTGCGAGTTGCCCATGAACGATTAAATGGAGCTGTGGGATGTACGCATCTCGCCTTGAGAATGCCACGCACCTTTGTCTCCATAACCGGCCTGACTCACGTGTTACTTGTCTTTGTGACTGTGGAATCCTGCATTTCTCACAGCAACTTTTCAGTGCCATTTACTTTGACGTCTTTATTAATGGACCCAAGTATTATTCGCCAGTTTTCACATTTGCGGGCATCTTCTGCTCGCTAACCCTTGCGAATGCAAAAGGGTGAGTATAATGTGTCATCTTGCTACCGAGCATAACGTCAGTGTTACATTTAAACATGTATTTTGGTCTAATAAATTTAATTTTAAAAAAAAAAAAACACTGAGAATCTGGTTCATCATTGTCAGAAGGATGTATGTTGTTGTATCAGCACCATGGACAGATCTAGTAGAATAACTCACCCATCTTCATGGACCTTTCAAAATGTGGATCTCACAAAAGCAACAAAAAACCACGCTGGTGTCCTTGCAGACTTCTGCTGAGCTAAATATACTGTGATTGAGTTCTCCAACGTCCCAAGATACAACCTCAGTTCCTGATGACAAATGCACCCATTTTTGTTACAGTAAATGAAGTCAGATACCATCCGATTTGTGGTAAACCAACAAAGGATCTCAAACTTGTAAACTGGCTGCATGTTTGCTTAGATATACATAGGAGTGAGAAGATTATATAGAACGATTTGTGTGAGGATTTTCATTTGCTGGAGAAAATTAAGCAGATTACACATTATTATTATTATTGTCATTATTAATAATAATAATAATAATAATAATAATAATAATAATAATTAGCAGGAACCTTTGTTCAAGTGAGGAATAGAGAGGAGGGTCAGATCCTTAGAGCATTTGGGGTTAAGGGCCTTCTTCAGGGGGGCAGTGGTGACAACACTCTTCTAGCCACAGGATTTGAACCTTTCAAAGTCCAGAGTCCAAACCGGAAAAGCTGAATAACGCACCTATCATTACTGTTGAACCCGATGCTCGAGAGCTTGATTCCTCTTATTTGAATAGATTTAAAAGTGCACTTGCACGGACAGTTGAAGTACTGCAGCAAAAACTTTGCAAACCCTGTAACATTAGAGGGCCAGAATTTTCACCAGTGTGGTTTTTTGTTTTACAGTGTGTGTCTAATGTTTAGGTATTTCTTCCTGCTTCCATTTTAATTGAACTGTTCCATTTGAACTACATACATTATATAGTTCAATTTTATGTACCTTCCCTTGACCAAATAATAGAAATCAGTGAATCTGCAAACTTCGAACAGAAGCAAACAACACCAAGGTTTCAGATGGGTAAACAAAAGCTATTTTCGCAACTTAAATTAAAACATATTGCGCAAAGGACACAATAATGAGCACAGAATTATGATTGAAACTTTTAATAATGAAATTTTATGTGATTGATGAGTTGTGCCCATAATGACTAAATAGTCATATACTTGGTTGTGTTGCTCACCCCCCCGACCCTGTCCAGGATAAGGGGATGGATGGATGGATGGATGGATGGATGGATGGCTGTGTTGTTTGCGTAATTTCTATGTTATTTTTATGATAGCATGAGTCTTAATAATGATTTCTTGGCTGTGCTGAAATTATTGAGCATAAATGTGACTTTTTTGTAGACATAATGTATGTGAGGAGTAATGTGATAATAGTCAGCACCAGCGTCTGAATTCTGAATCCCATAGTAATTGTTTTTTTTTGTATACATTTATATTTCATCTTCATCCCCGATTAATTTTCGCAAAATTAGCCAAGTTTCATTGTACCATTGATTGTCATGTGCTGGTGTTGCATCTAATATGTACCACTGGGTTACCATGACTATAACTCAATAAACATGTTGGATATTACCAACTAATAATACATTTGTTATTTACCAACATTGCATTTTATTTACCTGCATCCAACCTAATTTTACTTCCTTTGTTTTTATTAATGAACGGGGCAGTGTTCACTGTGTAGTTTTCCAGTTCCTCTCAGTGTTAAACAAAAATGTGCTGTGACGTTGCAGTTATTTAAATTTCAGGTGATCCAATAGGGCTGCATGGTGGCTCAGTGAATAACACTGAGGCCTCACATCTCCCTTGCTATGGACTGATGTCTAGTTCAGGGTGTCCCTTGCTGTGGTCCCAGTGCCTTCTGGGCCGCCAGTGCTTAAAGGCTCACTGCAACCCTGTAATTCATAAGTGGCAGGAAAATTGGCTGCATGATCATCCTATGTAATATAAAGAATACATTTAAAAGAACACTGCTTTTCAGAATAATTTATTAATTGCCTGCATATACCACACTTTGAGTAAGCAGAGGAATTTGAGATAGTGTTGCTGGATGTGCATGGTAAACACTTTGTGATAAAATGGCTCTTTGTTGCAAAGTTTAAATTATGCTGCCAGAATATTTTTGCATAATTACATTTTGACTGGTTCCCCTTTTATTTCCCATTTATTACATTTTTCACCGAATAATACATTATTAGACTTTCTTGAATGAGACTTATTTGAACTCATTTGGATGAATTCATCTTTACATAATTATTCTGGTGATACACGGCGACGGATGCAGCTGTATAAAAGGCATGCAGTATAGCTGGATCAAGATATGATATTATACCAGGGCAGATGTTGTTAGAAAGGTAATCACCCAGAAAGTTCATAAATATCTTTTTTGTGTTTTATATGGGTTTCATATTCTTTATCTTTTATACCTTTGAACATTTTGCATTTCCAATAACAGCAGAAGTGGTAATGTTTGGGCATTTGTTTATTTCTGTGAGTTAATTGGGGTCCTTTAGGAATTAGCAGACTCTGTGTTAAATTAGTCCTGCACATTTAAATGCCTTTTTTTTTCTTCCTCAAACATTGAAACATGTCTCCTTCCATTATTGCTCTACTGACAATATAAATGATTTTGTAGTGATAATAGTAAGAAACTGACAAATTGTTTCGATTAAAGAGTCATCAGAGTATACAGTTACTGTATACTCAGGACTCAAATTTAATGGGTCAGGTTACAATTTTTTTTTTGCTGTCTTTACTTTTAGTGCATTTTACTAACTAATATATTAAACATTTATTTAAATATTATTTTTTTGTCATAACTATATGTATGAGCAAATGTCACAGCATTAAAATGAAACATTACAGAAATACATATTTCAGAATTCTGCTGTAATGTAGCATAATCATGGTGCAGCCAATTTTTTGCGTAAATGAATCATTTAGCAAAATGCTTCTGTTATGATCTATTGTATAGTTGCTTTCCATTTGCTACACTGCTCATTCACTGTCTTCCCAGTGTACAAAATTGGTTATGGTTTATTTTGTAACTGTGGTTTTGTTTTAATTTGGGGGAGTAACACTCCTTAGGTAATTCAAAGTTATTGTGTTGTAATTGGCTGTGTATTTTGAGAGAAAAAGCGGCAGGATCTGGAAGTTCAATGCAGCTATTGTGCTTAATAATATATTATTCTTATTTTCATTTGATCTCTGGGAGTTCGGGACTCTCTTTCTGGTTCTTAAGTGCATGCGATGTCGGAAAGATGCATAAATTAATTTCTTGACCTTTGAACTTTTGACTTTATTATAGCAGCCCCTATACATCTTTATTCTCCACCTGACTTTGTGGAGCCTAGAAAATGCATTTCCCCCTTTTTAATACAATGCCACAATGATACGTTTGTTCGGAATTGGCATGAAGCCAAAATAATTTCAAACTGGATGTATTTCCCAAAATGGGAATGCAGATGTTTGCTTTGTGATGACACAACGTATGTTTGTGGGCAGTGGTGGCTTAATGGTTAGAGAAGCACACTTGTAATTGAGAGATTGCTGGTTCAAATCCCTGCCCAGCAAGGCACCACTAAGGTACCCTGAGCAAGGTACCGCCCCCAAGCACTGCTTCCCCGGGCGCTGAATTGTGTCACATTGGCACATATGGGTTAAATGCAGAGAACACATTTCGTTGTTGTGTGCTGTGCTGTGGTATGTCAACACTTAATTCTAATTAATTAATTTTAAATTCATATTTGCCCTACATGTATTCCTTGTGCATTGTGGGATATCTTTAAAAAAATTAGAGTGGACAAAACAACGATGAGATTGTAACCGATTGTAGCCTATAGATAAAGCAAGATCTGCAGCAACAATGGCTATTAGATGATACCACCAATGACCTCTATTTTAATAGGCAAAATATATAGAAGGAATTTATTTATTTGGCTTCTTTTGATAGATTTTTCTCAGGTATGTGTTGTGCAGTTGAAGAGACTGTGCTGGCACCTCTTGTTGATAGTTAATCTAATATCAAAATCAACTGATTTATGTAGAAGGTCAATGCCAGTGCATTTCAGAAATTGTAACAATGCTGTCTTTTCCTGTTTAAATTACATCAGTGAATCCAGAGGACATAGGCTTTATAATGTTGGAGCATATCAGTGAAAATTTTCTTAATTGTTTTGTGGTTCCATTTCAAATAATGTGCGATTCCACACAATTTAACTGGTCAAACCTTATCAGAGACTCCCCTTGCTGTCAGGACTGTAAGGCAGCCGTTATAGTAGGAGATAAACAAGCCAGCTATACAAGAATGAATAGGTAGGACAATTTCATTTAAAGGGGGCAGATGGACTAAGCATCGGCGTATGCAAAATCGGAATTGAGTCGCGTAATGAAATCCCCAGCTGAAGGAGTAGAATTATCACTGTTCTGCAGAAGGTTAGAGAATGCAGAAGAGACCTGGAAGCCCATCAGAGAAGAAGAGATCGAAAATCAAAAACCCAGGCATCATTTAAATACCCTCTGACATATAAAAACACATAAAAACAAACACACACATATCTTGTACAAGCAGGGATACAAATGTGTCCATGATAGCATTTGTTTATATTCATTGCGAAATGTAGGCTAAAAAAACTATGTCGGCTAGATTTTTAAATACCTTGACCATAGTATAGATTGCATTTTGACAAACATTTCTTTCAGCATTGAACATAGTGGGAGTAAAACAAGTTGCAAATGGTTGTGTTTTAGCGAGATAATGTGTTCCTTTTTTGCATTGATGGTATTATCATCTAAATGGTCTTCTTTTTAAATATAGAATCAATTTAATATATTTCATGCACATGTAGACATTATATATAAGTGGCTGATAAAAAATAAGCAGGAAAAAAATTTTGTAAATGCTGTCTTATGCTCCAGTGTTTTTAGGTAGAAGTTTGGCTTAAGGGTTCACTACCATGCCATCCTGAAGATTCAGGATGACCCAGAAAGCATTTAAACAATGGGCCGGCCAGATAAGGGCATCGTGATGCTCGCGGCTCAGAAGCACACGACAGCTTTGGAGTTTGCAAAGTTCAATGACTCTTTCCTCAAGGCTGACTGCAGTAAGGAGAAAAGGCCTAACACATACACATCCACAAAGCACGAAACATACATGTAAGGGGGATGGTGTGACCTCATTGATCGGAGTATACCAGCAATTCACCTTCCCTTCCCTCAGATCTCAAAGAAGGCGGAGTAATGTGCATCCAGAGTACAGTGTGCACAAAGGATGTCTTGCATGTTTTGCGCTACAGAAAAGGCAGGAAAAAAAACTATACCAGCCTAAAACATTACCACCTGTATTAGGGACCACGCGAATTAAACAGAAATTCAGGGTGACGACGGGTATGCAGGTATAGTTTATTTTAGGGAGGCATGTGTTATTTCTCAAACGATTCATTTTTTCAGTCTAAATCACTCAGTGTCCATGATGGATGAAAGTTATAATCTGACAATGATTGTAACATTTTTAGGCCAATGGGTGATGTTATTATTGGGATTGGGTGCTAGAAATCTGATTTCGTTGTCTGGGGGCAGTGCAACAACAAATCCAGCTGCTTAACCTTGTCAAGGACCATGAGACATACAATTTGCTCAAAACAAACTAGTTTACAAACTCTGAACAGAAGAAAAGGGGATTTGTTTGTTTTTCCTAGGTAAAGATAACATATCAACAGTTGAAAATAAAAATATTTTAAGTGCTTGACGTGAGGTTTCCATTAGGGATTTAATTGGCTGGGTTATACAGAACAGTCATACTGAGTGAATGTTTGTGCAATATTTATTCTACAGAAAATACCAGATTTGCATATAAAATAATTCTGTCGCACTGAGGTCACTGTCAAATCGTTCCATGATCTGGCCTACTTCACTGCGTTTTCTAATAAAATAGAAGGTCAATAAAAACAGTGTGGTTTTTACTGGCTAAACCTCTGCAAGCATTTTGGGGATTTTGAGAAGTTCCTAAGCAGGAACAGTTTGTTTCTTATTGCCCATCCATCCTCACCGACGCCTGTCCCAGGAAGCACATGGCAAAAGGCAATGGTGCAGTCTCAGCCGGAGTGTAGGACCCGTGGACACACGCAGGTACTACGGGCGTGTTAAGAGTGCTACAAGGAAACGTGCACAAATTTCACCATACAGAACAGAAGTGGGATTCAAAGCCTCAGTTCTGGAGGTACAGGGTATATTTGTGTGAAATGTATACATTTAGCACAAATTACATTATAGCGAAAATTCCATTTTAGAAAAAAAATCACAATATGAATAACCCCAGTATTACGCAGCTGCTTCTGTTCTATTTTGGTACATTATGTAAATCAAATTGCTAGTCTTCTAAGCTCTTTTCTGTGTTTTTGTGTATTTGGGTGTCTGCATGTGGTGGTGATGTAGACAGGATGGTTCTTCCTTTTTGGGTAAATCGATAACAGTGTGCTGACAATGTCTCGCTGCGGAGATTGTAGAGCACAGGAGAGGCTTTAGGCAGGGCCTGCCGTGCCACAGCAGCCGTGAATAAGCACTGCAGGTGCTTGTGCCTGTGTATATGTATTGTGCAGTATATAACTGCTTCTATAGCAGTGGATACTACTTCCAACCTTTTGAAGTCCAGATTGTGGATGCGTGACAGTGCTGTCATTGCGGTCAAGAAATCTTTACATGCACATCTTTGAAGTCTTGCCAGTCGCCTTTCACTTCTGGGCTTCTGCACGTATCATCATTTAGGAGTAATCTGAGCCTGTATGCAAAAGTATATTAACTTCATTTAATTACTCAGCCTCCCAGACATTTAGGTGAGATGTGTAGTAACAATATGAACGTGGCGTGTCCATGCTTTGTAAAACGATCTCGTCTAATTAACATCACCTTTTTGGTTCCAGAAACAAAGGGTAGCTGGCTTGCGTTTCATTTGCAGGCGAAGGGTGCCACTATAAACATTGCTGAGAGAGAACAATAAAGAATGCTCTGAGAGAATGGTCTGATGATAATTCAGGCTTTTTATGCTTTATGTACAGAGAAACTGCTGTAATGGATTCTGCTGTTAGATGGGACAATAGCTTGGAGAGGAATAAGTGGCATGCTACCTAATACTATAATAGTAATAATAATAGTAATAATAATAATAATTACGACATTTTGATGCAAGACTGTGTGAAACAGCTCTAATTAAACAGGCTTGTCTCTTAAGTAGCATGTACTGTCACACTTTAGACTGGTACATTTCATAGTTAGGAGCAATGGCTTCTTAGTTTCCTAGCTAATATACAGAATGTCCACATTAAACAGTCATCACAATATTCCACATAAATGCGACTGCATGAAAGTGCTGTACAAGACGATTCATATATACTGTACATAATTTTATGGGTGAGTATTTGCATTTTTGAAGTCAACACCTGGAATCTCTGTATCATAAGCTTCTCCTCCTCTTACTCCTACAACCAATACTAATATTAATCTGTACAGGTAATACGCTCCCACTGCCAATGTGGACTTTGCATGTTTGCCCCATTTTATGCAGATTACCTCCAGATACTCTTCCGGCAGACCAAAGGCACCTGTATTGCCCATGGAGCATAACTATGGTGTGCATGCTTGCCCTGCAGTAGACTGACATCCTGAACCTTGTGCCCTTGTTGGCTGGGATATCCACCCATCCCCATATTATCCCAATACTGGATACATGATATCTGTACTCTTACGGGAGAGTTCTGCTTTTTAAAGGTGCAGGTTAAACTTTTTGCACCAGATGTTACTTTCAGGAGGATCAGCTGACCTCTTGCACCGTACCTGTAATCCTGGCTGAAGAGCATTTGGATCATAGTAACAGTATTATAAGAGCATCCAAAATCAGGCATACATTTGCTGTACAAGCAGATAGTAAATGCAGTCTGTTTAATATAGCTCCATATCAGAGACATACTGTAAATACTGATCGTCGGTATTTATCAGTCTTGAACACAGGTATAGCCAGAGATGGAGATTTCTGGTCCAGAAAGTACAAATCCAGAGATTTTAGAGATGAATACTCAACTGACAGTCACAGAGTACTCAACGGGTTGGTTGAAACAAAATCTTGGTCTGGATTTGTACTCTCGGGACCAGAAATCTCCACCTCTGGGTATAGCAGCAGTCCTGTCTGAGTCATTGTTCGTTACTTTCTCTTGTTTATAATTACTCCACCCTCACCCTGTTGGGTACTATACAATTTCTGTACAGCCATTGTGTGATGCATTACAGCTACACTTCTTACTATGCAACTGGATATATCATAATTTCTGTAATGCTGTTCTGTGTTTCAGCAAAATCATTTGCCCTAATTGCTGTGTGGCATTTCATAATCGCTCCAGGGTCGCTTAAAAATTGGATTAATTAGAGTTGGTGGTTAGACTATTTACTAGATGTATTTAGGTTGGGTATAGAAAATGGACAGTTCTGCATCTGCAGAATGGAAGGCTTGTGACCAGTAGAATTTCCACTTGAATTATCTTTTTTTTTTTTTTTTTTTGGCAAGGGAGGTAGGATCATTTTTGCAAACATAGATTATTTTTAGGCTTTCAGTTACTATGCCCACACATGGCTCTGTATGACCCCAGAGAGAGTTCCAGTCCATTGGGTCCCAGTAGCTAGATAAAGGTGGACAGCTGTACGTACGACACTCCAGTGGCTGTGCTCCGGAAGTGTGCTGGGGGAGAGACAGAGCCGGGAGCCCCGGTTCCACTGTTCTCCCTAAACGTAGAGCTTCATCATGCCAGGGACACGCGGTTCCCGCAGACAGGAGGTTTCCGCTCAGGTCTCCAAGTGCAAGAGCAGTTTAGATTCACAGTGTTACACCCTCGGGTCCTTTCACTGATAACTGGGTCAGGACAGGCACCAAATATAGGTAGCTTGGGGTTGATTGTTGGGGGAAACAGAGTTTTTATCGCAGGTTCAAAGGAGGAAGGTCTGCTGTGAATTAAACGGTCCCCATCTGTCAGTATTCCTGTATTGCATACCTGTTCACTGCTTTGATATCTGTTTTGTAAGTGGCCTAACACCTTCATGACACCAGAAGCCTTTAAATGTTATGGGTAGAACGCAGTAGCTGTGTTTCATTTATTTGTGTAGCTTTAAAGGGGATTCTCAACAAATTGCACAATCTTAGGTTGTTTAGTACAGATGGATTCAGAATCTATAGCGTTTGTTTAGTTTAGAAACGCAAGTACCTTTTCTGTTTTGGCTTCAGGTTTGGGGATCACACCTGTTACCAAGATAATTCCTAGGAAGCGTTTTGTTATTGTCTTGACTCGTGTTCTTTACCGTTTTGTTGCAATAAAGATAGCTTGAAAAGTGGGTGCGGGTTGTATTTAAATATTACAATAGAACAATTTTGTTTTGAAACATCAAACACAATGGTAAACCATAGAGAATTAGCAATACGTGAGGCAGGGATTAATACCAATATTACAGTAGAAGAATTTGTGAATATAGAAAATATAGAAAATAAAATGCAAGATCTCTTTTTATAGTGCAATAATGCAGTTTTATTTGGATACACGGGACATTATCAGGTGATTAATAAGCTTGACAGTGATTTTTAGTGTCGTTCCCTTAATACGCTCACCCTTATGTGACAGTTATTGATACGGAGTAGGGGGCTGTACTTTATTCTAAAACAATAACTGCATCGTGCCCGTGTGAGTCTTTGTGTGTGTCCTCGTGCAAGTGCGTGCATGTGTGTTCTCGTGCACGTGCGTGCATGTGTGTCCCACAAGGAGACATTACCATAGCTTTGGCTCGTCTCTCCATGTCTGCAGACAAAATTAATGCCAAATGGATGCAGCCAACGCCTGCCCGTCCCACTGGCTCATGTCTGAAGGGGCTCTCTGTCCTTCTCTCTCCCTCAGGATCTGAAGAAGGTGCTGTCTTTCCCCCCTTACCCCGGCGAGTTCCTGCATCCGGTCGTGTACGCCTGCACGGCTGTCATGTTGCTCTGCCTGTTTGCTTCCATCATTACCTACATCGTGCACCACAGGTAAAGCTCCAGGCGTTAATATACTTTTCTCTATGTGTGTGTGTATTATGTTTGTATTGCATTGTGGGGACCAAATGTTCCCCGCAGTGTATAAAAACCTGTTATTTTTTAAGTCCCCAAAAAGATCTGTGAATGCAAAGTCAAAAAACTAAGGTTGTCATGTTTGGATTACAGTTTTTCCCATAGAAATGAATGAAGAGTTCCCGCAAAGATGTAATTACAAACCTGTTTGTGTGTGTGTGTGTGTGTGTGTGTGTGTGTGTGTGTGTGTGTGGTCAATAAATCCTGTTATTTTCACCTTGTTTTTTCGGTTGTCCCAAGGAGGAAACTCAATTATATAAAAACCTTTGCCTGCAATCAAAGAGTAGGGGTTAAGCTTGTCGTTGTTAGGATTAGGGTTATGCCCATAGAGATGAATGGAGAATCCCCACAGAGATATAGATATCGAATCCGCTTGTGTGCTTGCCTCTCTGCCTGAAGTGTGCATGTCGTTACTTTCACACGGTATGTCTCTGTAGTGCACAGATGACTGAGTAGAGCCTCATTCATTCAGTGGAGCCTTGATGGGTGATTGGTGACTGACTAGTTTTGACAATCCAAGAACTTTGCTTTCCAAAGAGTAACGTTTTGATTGATACGTTGTTAGCAATAAATTTGACTGAGAAGTCTGTCCAATTACTACTTTATTTTGTCATTCATTTTTATCGATTCCTTATTAAAGTCGTCATAATATACGAGGCCTCGGATAATGTTAGGAAAGCTGCTATATACAAACATAAATGATTAAAAGCTGTAACAAGTGGGTCTGAGCTTAGCAGCACAGCAGAATTCTCGCTGTGCTGTCTGAATGGTTTTCTATTGGTGCTGGTTGTGAGTAGATGTCATATGACGCTATCTATCACATCAGTGTATATACCATGAGGCGTAAAGAGAGAAAAAGTAATAAACGCTATGAAATTTTATTAAATGTTATATTTATGGTGTACTTTGGCATCAGAGGTATTGTAGAATTGCCAGGAATGTTAAGAGCAGGTACTGAAATTCTTTTTCAGAAGAATGGTGGTAAAAATCTATAAAGTTTCTCCCAAAATGTGTAGAGGGACGGTCAATTCACTGTTTTGTGGCATTTTCAAAGAGTTATATTACATCTCCGTTAAATTCCCCATTGAAATATTATGAAATATTTTACAAAGTACTACATAAATTATGAAGGCATTATCAAACAGAAAAAAATCTGTTCACGTGGAAATAATAGGTCTTGTGAGAAGTTTCTTCAACCCCATTCATTTTACAAAGCTATCATGGAAAATAGAGAGCTGTTTGAATGAATTGAATTACCTGAAAACAAATTAAAATGAGGCGATTGATTTAAAATTTAATAAATTTTTAATGATACTCCTAATATGTCAGCTATTTTATGTATTATTAATATGTTAAGTAAACGTTTTAAAAATGCTTTTCCAATACACATGACCTTTTCTGTTTTACTAGAGTGATTCCGTTTAAGTGCCTAGCTAAAGGGTGCTAGAGCGATGTCCCTTCTGGGATTTGAAACTGCAACATTCGAGTTGGGAGCCCTTGTCCAATATGTTACATTCTGCTCTGCATGTATTCAGGCTGTCAGCATGACATAAAAGTGCATGATTACTGTAACAACATTTAGAGTTTAAATGTCTTGGTTATTTGATCATTAGCCCTGCTGTCACAGATTCCAACAAAAGATAAACCGCCGTCACAGCAAAAGAACACATTTACATATTTAGTGGATGCTTTTGTCCAATGCAAAAGTGAGGATCAGAATCAGACAGTGTCTGTAGAGACACTGGGGTTTAGGGCCTTGTGCCAAGCGCCCAGTGGTGACATCACTTACGCATTTGATCCAGCAGCCTTCTGATCTTGGGCACTGATTCCTAACCCGCTGAGTCGCACATACTCCGCTCTCAGATCACACACAGGTTGAGATCAGTTGCATTTTAGTCCCATCCATTTGTTTCCGTTTTGCCTTTAAACCAGATTTGAAGCCTAAAAATGAGTTCCTTGTTTTCATTGTGCCCATTTGGGAGCTGCTGTTGGTAGTATAGAACGGGAAACTGGAAGGAATCTGTGTTCTCCACCAATCGTATGCTTCAGCCAAATAAACCGTGGCACCACACAATAACGTGTCTGTGAAAATGCATGTTTCGCTTCCACCTCAATTAAATGAAAATGTTTCCGATATCGTTATGAAGGTTAGCCAGTCGGGCTACCAGCAGGCATTTTTGGTTATGCCGCATATTATCTCTCTCATAACAGTTTCCATCTGCCAAGGACAATTAGGAAAAGGAGACAATTTAGGGGTAGGATATTAGCAGACTGACCGTGAGTCATAGTTTCTGGGCTGTCAAGTCACTGGGGGCGGCCACCCTCTGAGCTGGCAGGACTCCTCTCTGGTTTGACCATGCCTGTCAGGGGCAGGTTAACGCACCTGAACCAGTCCATCCCAAACCAGTTGGCTTCAGGTGATTCACAGCTTCCCTTGCCATGCTTCAACGGCGATGGAACCCCAGCTCCATGGCTGGGTGTCTTCAGAATGGTCTCATTTATAAAGGGACAAGAAACCCTTGTCCTTCATGAATGACTGAATATTGGGAGCACTATGGATCTTTATCTTTTCCTTTATTTACTGACTTCTTTATCCTAGGGCAACTTGCTCATACAATGATTCATGAAAATGGATGTTCTCCAGTGCAATTCGAGTTAATTACCCCATTCAACCGAACAAATGATTACCCCACCTGGGATTTAAACCCATAAACACATGGTCACAAATTTATTTGTGAGTAATACACCTTGCCCTTTAGCTGCTAATAATTAAGTGAAACTAAGGAACCAGTCAGTATGAAGGAATCTGTTTAAAGTTATGGCTAATTAATGTTTACCGTACTCACTGTGCCATCTGTAGTTTGTAGTAATAAAACAAGCTATGGGTTTGTATATCATCTTTGTGGTCTTTCATTTGACAGATTTGCATTTATTCTATTAATTTTTTCATTTCTTTTTGGTAGCACAATCCGCATCAGTAGGAAGGGGTGGCATATGCTCCTCAACTTCAGTTTCCATACGGCACTGACCTTCGCTGTGTTTGCTGGCGGCATCAATCGAATCAAATATCCCATCATTTGTCAAGCGGTAAGTTCACTGTCCGTGATATATGTACCCGTATGTGGTATAAGAAACTTTTGGTGCAAGGCTCAAGCCTTTTTGTACATGGTATAAAAGCTGCAGCTTTGTGCTCAGATGCCAGCAGCTGGGAATCTGCAGCTCAGTGTGTGTAATCACATCAGTAGCTGCTGGTTTGAAGTAATGTCACTGAGCCTAGAGGGGCTTCATCAAAGTCCCCAACATATAACTTCTTAAACACTAATGTCTGTTTCACACCATGCAGCTCCAGAGGTGACAATGTGCTTAAACAAGTGAACAAATGGGATTAATCAGCTTTTTTAGGGGTTAGTGATGCATTGTAGCGGAGTATCCAGTCATGAAGGCTCTAGTGCACTTCTAAAATGGGCAGGGGTCTTTCAGGGTACCGTTGTCAATTTTGATAAGCATCTGATTTAAATCCGGCTTCGGAGTTCTACTTTTGATATTCTTCACTGTAAGCATTTGAGCTGAACAAAACTGGCAGTGAACTGTTCCTGAAATTTAACGCACATTGCATATTACATCACTGCATAGCCTGTGACCTGTTGCATGAAAAGGATTCTCAGACTTCTCTGCTCAGGTATCCCAGGTACAGCAAGGAGTGTACTGTGATGATGATGTGCTTTTAAGGAATCTGATCTCTTGCTGTGTGCTTCCATCCTGTTATGCAGCTATGACTGTACCCCAGGAGTTAGTGCCAGAGGGTATTATTAGGTATGGTAGTCCTATGGCTTGGGCACACTTGCAGACAGGCAACACAGAAAAGCAAGTTCATAATGAGACACTTACTTGGAAAAAGTTCAAACAAAATACACCTCAACTGGAGAGTCCAAAGAATAAGGATTGACAAAAATAAGTTACGGAGTATATAATCATTAAGGCTGGGAGAATCGCTCGTGTCAAACCAGGCTGGTTCAAGACTGAGAACAGATTGAACAGCAAAGCGAGCTTCTACAGAAACACAAGATACAGATGAAATCAGTGACACCATGAGGGGCAGGAAACGGAACAGAAGCAGGAGCTGATCACACGTGATTGTTTAGAACATTCTGGAAAGCTTGTGAACCTTCTACAGAAATCAGTGTGTTTTCACTGCTGCCCTCTGGTGGTCACCCTGAGAATTGCCTAGAGCTGTAAAATTGGGTTTCTCAGAAGCTATACACCAACCAGCCATAACATTACATCCACTGCTAGGTGAACTGGATAGCACTGATTATCTCATTACAATGACACCTGTCAAGGCTGCCATTATATATTATACCAGTGAACAGTCAGTTCCTGAAGCTGATGTGTCGGAAGCAGGAATAATGGGCAAGTGTAAGGATCGCAGCGGCTGTGACAAGGGCCAAATTGTGATGGCTAGAAGACTGTGTCAGAGCTTCTCCAAATCAGCAGGACTAGTGGGTTGTGCCCGGGATGCAGTTGTCAGTACCTACCAAAAGTGGTCCAAGGAAGGCCAGCTGAGTAAACCAGCATTGGGGTCATGGGCATTCAAGGCTCACCGAGGCACGTGGGCAGCAAAGGCTAACCTGTCCGGTCCAGAAGGACAGGCGAGCTACCGTAGCACAAATTGATAAAAAAAGTTAATGCTGGCTATGATCTAAAGGTATCAGAACACACAGTGCATCGCAGCTTGCTGCATATGGGGCTGCATACCCACAGAGCGGTCAGAGTGCCCATGCTGACCCCTGTCCGCCGGCAAAAGCGCCTACAATGGGAATGTGAGTGTCAGAACTGGACCAATGGAGCAATGGAAGAAGATGGCCAGGTCCGATGAGTCATGTCTTCTGTTCCGTCATGTGGACGGCTGCGTGTGTGTGCGTCATTTACTTGGGGAAGAGATGGCACCAGGGTGCTCTAATGGGAAGACAGCAAGTCGGTGGAGGCAGAGTGATGCTCTGGGCAATGTTCTGCTAGGAAACCTTGGGTCTTGGCATTCATATAGATGTTACTTCGATGCATGCCACTTACCTAATCATCGCTGCAGACCAAGGACACCCCGTGGTACATGGTAGCGGTATTCCCTGATGGCGATGGCCTCTTTCAGCTGGAAAATGAGTCCTGCCACACTACAAAAATTGTTCAGTAATGATTTGAGGAACATGAAAAAGAGTTCAAGGTGTTGACTTAGACAAAGAAGTTCAATCAATGAGGGTCCCACCTCACAATTTACAGGACTTATAGGATCTGCTGCTAATTCCTTGGTGCCAGATACCACAGGACACCTTCAGAGGTCTTGTGCCGTCCATGCCTTGGGTGATCAGAGCTGTTTTGGTGGCACAAGGGGGACCTACACAATATTAGGCAGGTGGTTTTGATGTTATGGCTGATCAGTGTATAAGTATTAGAATAGTAACTGTGCTACACACAAACATACACAGAATAAAGAATATTGACAAGGACCAGTATTCTGACATTCTTACTCTTAGTTCTTTTGACAAATATATAAATATCTGCCTTTCCACACATATGTTCCAAGGGTTTTGTTTTTGGTGTGTCAGATGGATTTTGTGATGATCATCAGAAATAACTTCAAAATTTTCATATCACATAAGGTTTTTCAGAAATGGTTAATTTTGTAATAATTACAGTAAAATTTTTAAAACACTGGTATTTCACATAACACTGGTCAACAAAGAAGTTTTTCACAGAACAACTAAGGGATGACTTGCATGCTTTTTAATGCTGATTTAAGAAATTCGCAATATTTCGTCAACAGTAATGCTGTTTTAGGCTATATTGGCAGTATATCCTTATTAGGAATGTATGGACATATTTACTGTAAGAGTAATTTTGAAAAAATATATATTTTATTTATATTTCTGAGCGTTAAGGGACTTTGCAGAAGGGGGTAAGTCTGTTTTGCCATAGCCTGTAACAGGCTGTAACATGTTTGGACAAGTTGAGGCAGGATCTTGTTCTCTCTCTGATATTGAAAAACGATGTCAAGCCAGATGGAGTCCCAGTATGCTGCCCGACGACTTCTGGACCATTAAGAGGGATGTTCCAGAGAAAATGTCACTATTACGTTTTAGATGAGTCACTGCCACAATTCACATATACTGTAAATATAGGTATAGTGTAAGGTTTAATTGTATATAACTCAAAATCCTTATGTGATAGGTACATTCTGATTAGATATTTGAATTCAGCACAAACAATATGGTACGATTCACCTTTAATTTGTGTAATAAGAAGACAGTAAAAAAATTGTTGGCCAGTGATTGGCTTTTTTCAGTTAAAGTATTACTGGATGGTATCAATCAAGTAGGAAAAGGCAACAGAAAAAGGAAAAAAATCCAGGATTTGTTCGGTCTGCATTGCTTCCTGTTGCATTTGGTACATTTGAATAACACCGGCTACAGTGCCTCAAATAATGATGGCATCATTTCTCAAACCTTCTTTAGGGGAATTCTACCCCTCCATGACACCCCCATTCTCGAATCAAGGATGCAGAGCACAGGTTCTGCAGAACTGCAGTGCACCACCTGCCAGGGAAACTTCAAGGACTTTTAGACTATCTGCGGGAAAAGGGGGCTTTCATCAAATACCTCCCCCCCCTCACAGCAACTTGCACAGCCTCGGCAGTCCTTGTGTATCACTGTGTGTATAGAAATCTCCCGTCAGCTCTGAGCATATGATAAAAACCACTATCAACCCAAATGCCAAACCTGTCCACTAACTGCAAGAAAATCTGTAACCTGGTGTCATCCTTTCACTACTGAATGACGTAAATATGGACCCTGCCTTTCTTAAGCTGCCTGCTTTGTGCCGGCATTCAATTTATACCATACATTAAGCAATACGAAAACATTCTCATTTCCATCGAGTCGCTTGTGGATTCCTCCTTCTGTGGATCTCTAACCTTATTCTAATCTTATTATGCCAAACAGTGAAATACTTATGTCATTTAAGAAATATCTGAAGTTTCTGAAGCATGTGCTAGTTTACAAGACTAAGATCAGAGGTACACTATACTATATTAATGCCACAGTATAAAAAATATTTGTAGGTTACTTGTTTATGTATTTTGGGTCCAGACCCATGTGAAGCTTTCCAATCGGATGGATGGATTACAGTAATATTTTAACCATTTGCAGGTGCTGGAGACTTGTTTTGATTTTTATGAGGTTATTTTGTTTTTTCACACAATTCACCGTAAAAGTCATAAAACTGTCAAAAAGACAGTTTTCATGCATCTGCGTAATGATCCAGAGCCGCCTTGTTGATTATAAACGGTAGATTTGATTTTAACAAAAAGTTCTGTCTCAAAACATGCCTTGTCTCTGAAACTTGTCTGTCACGGCTGCAATGTAAGAGCACAAGGTTAACAGCTGTCATGCCCTGTTCTGATCCACATTAACCGCACTATTCAGCACTGACCCAAATTACTGTAGCTACATTACTATTCACTGCCTTCCTCATTCTGTCCAGTAACACTTCTCCCTGACATACAGACCTTCTCTGTGTTCATTTAAACCACTATATTGTACCTCATACTGACCCCACTGTCCCAGCACTTCCTCATACTGAATTAAGTGCCCTAACAATAGCATAATTAAATAAGTAAAATATTTTACAGAGTCAAGTATCTTTTTAGGAATATCTGATGTATTTCCATGTACCCAGGCTTTACTATATATATATATTTTTGACAGACATTTGCAGCAGGAGAAATGGACAATCAGACCATGCTAGTACTCTGTCAGTCACATTGGTCCTGTCTTTGTTTTATGTGCATTTACGTGTTAGTGAGATACGGCGTGTTACTCTGGCTGTACACGCACCTGTAATTCACCTGAGCGTGTGAATCTCCCCGGTGCAGGTTGGCATCGTGATCCACTACTCAACACTGTCCACCATGCTGTGGCTTGGTGTCACCGCGCGGAATATTTACAAACAGGTGACCAAGACGTCCCACCAGACACAGGACGGAGACCCACCCCCAAACCCCAAGCAGCCCATGCTGAGGTAAGCAAAGAGCTTGAGGTCTTCCTGAGTCGAAGTTCCTGACCAGCAGCAAATCACATGTTTCTCAGTCATATGATTGAACACATCTGTGCGAGCTGGAGCACATATGTGCCTCTTAAGCATGTGATTAACAGTGTTGGGGCGTAGCTAACTACAATTAACAACAGTACCAACTTTACTTTTTTCAGAAGCTTATCAGTTTTAAAACACTAGCCTTTCCAGTAACTTTTTTTTTTTTTATACAAATAGCGTTGCAGCATGGCAAAAACGCTACAGGTCATCGTTCACTTAAGACCCATGCAATTTTTGACTAATCGATTTTACCACCGTTCCGCGACTGTGCCACAACTGCCAGTGTGAGTGCTGCCCCACGTGAATATATGACAGCTTCCGGCCCAACTGCTGGCAGCACGAGCGTCCCAGCGAGATGCTCCAGGCTACTGTTCGCAGCGCTCTCAGTACAGAATACATCGTATCCTATTTCGTGTTAGCAGCTTAAATGGTGGTAAAAAAGGTTATAACAATTATGAACTAAGAAAATTGCGATAAAAAGGTTAAAAGCACCAAACAATTGACTTAAAGATGATATAATTTTAATATACAGTACATTATAATATGTTTTATAATATGATCATTTTTGTTTATAAAATTATACCAAAGAAGCTTTTTTGAAACCTTATAACTACTTGACATTACATTGTTAAAAAATCTAGATTTTCATATTACTTTTAGCATCATGTTTCACATTTTTTTTAATTAATTTGCTTTGTTCTACATCACAGATATTAAGTATTACCTGATTAAATAGCTTCAGTGTAGGCTAATTAGCTACCTTTTCCCTGTAGCTTGTAGTGTAGCTAACTACTATATTAAAACTGTAGCTTGGCTGTAGCTTAACTACTTTTAATCATAAGTAGCTTGTAGCTTGAAAAGCTTCCGTTTAAAAGTAGCTTCCTCAACACTGGTGATTAATGAGTCTGTGAATGCTGAATTATCAAGGGTAACATTCGCTGAGTGATTTCTCCTAAGATGGAATTTATTGAGCAGCCAGGCGGATATCTGAAGTTTGCAGTCAAGTACTAGCCTGGGATGAAAATTTGTCTGACTACCCAAACCACTTTCCTCGATATATAATTACCATTTTCCTTACCTTGCTGAATCAAACCTGATGAGGTATGCAGTGTTTATCGATTCACTATACAGTACACTATGTAGGCATGTAAATTTTAGCAATGCAAAGATTCATCTATGATAATGATATCCTCTACCTGGCTGCGCTGTTTTCTAATTTAAAAAACCAACGATTGTTCAGTGGAGATCTTTTACCAAACTCTAGTGAAATGGGAATGACGTTCTTGAATTCAAGAGCGATTTCAGCACTGCGGCAGAATATTTCATAGCTTTTTTGCCATAGACGCAAACCTTATTAAGGAATAAATGTTATTAGATACGTAATGCTGACAAAAAATACATGCTCATTCCTGGATCTTGCATGATTATTAATTTAATCCAGTTAAAAGGATAACTGAAAGGCTTTAAATGCATTTCCTGGAAAGATCTATTGGGCTGCTGTCTTAACGTTTAATACTTAAAAGGAATTTGGAAGCAAATTTTTAATATCTTCTCTATTTGTAGATTAAGTACATTTTGATCATCCTCCTAAAGAAAATTATATTGGTGCCACATGTTTCTTTTTCTCTTAGGGAGGATTGTGTGGTCTTCCACATGATTGAAAAACCGTGAATGTTCCTTCCTGATTTGAACAGGAATTCAATTTAGTTTCTTATTTATCATTTGAGCTGCATCACATTATAGCTGTGAGTTAATTTTTGAGAATTCCACAATGGTTTAATCAGCCATATTAAGCATATGGGACATTTATACAGTATGTTTATATTTTCTGTATATACACCTCACACATAGTTGACTGGGGGTTCAAATCCCCACATTGTGTCCAGTATGTGTTGGTTTCTTTTTGCTGTCCAAAGACGTAGGTAGGGGCATTGGTGTGCAGATTTTCATTAAGAATCGTGTGATGGGGTGCAGTAAAGCTGTTTGCTGTAGAGTACAGGAAGCTGGGAAGGTGCAAAAATGAGGACTGTATGGGGGTCCCAGAGGACCACTGCGCTAGAGAGCAACAAATAGCCAGTAGTGAGCACATTTGCAGATTAATCACTACTGCTTACTGTTCAACTTGTAGGTGTGTACAATGATTTATTGATAATGTGTTATTGTCCTCATCCTGAACATGAAGGTCATCAATCTAACATGATGTGATCCTTCAGTGTATAATGCATTTATTCTTGGTCTTGCGTCCATTGACTATTCAGACCTTTATTCTAGATCTAATTTCTTTATGTGTGGATTTGATGTATTAAAATATAATATGAGGCTTTTTTTGCACAAGTGTCTCAAAGTGTCATTGTACTAATTTGCTGTATTACAGAACAGGTCAGGGTGTTATCAAGGCGTAGTACAAGATCAGTATGACGGTTCATAAAATCAGATCGTCACAGTGTGGCCGGGCAGGCACAGGTGAAGGGAAAACAGGATGTATATGCAGTACTAATGGTTTCTTGGGTGATACAAGTACAAGAACACCTGAGGGACCCGCAGACATGACAGCAGTGACTCGTGCAGCGACACGCGACAAATGCACAACCTGGCAGCCCAGGCCTAAGACCTCACATATAAAGGGTAGGACACAGCGGCAACACATCAGGGCAACCAGGGCAATATAACTGACAACTAGCAGACGCGCTAAGGTACACACTAGGTAAGCCTGACACAAATAGTGCTCGTGTGTCTGGGGGCTTTGTAGATTGTGACAGCAATGCATACTGTAGGTGTGGCAGTATTGGTGCAGTAGTATGACAAGTTTAAAATACAATATTTAAGCAAGACGGAAAGGAAAGTTGGTCTTTTCGAGTCACAGAAACCTGTCCCTAAACCATGAGACTTAAACTCTGAGGTACTGTACTTTCAGAGAGAAGACATTGTTTTTCTGCTTATTTATTTATGTACTGAACTTTTTTTCACATTATGTTCTGAAAAAGATTCTCAGCATGTCTGTTTGAAGACGGTTGTTCAACTGATCTGTATAAAATCTGGGAAGTCCCTATACTAAAAAGTGCCGCCCCTTCCTGTTAATCAACATGTGGAGCTCTATAGTAATACTAACATTAAAGCTATGATGTTTCAGTTGAAAGAACTCTTGACTGTTTGACCGAGTGTACTAGCATTAAAGAATTAATTTGATTCATGGAGCCATATCTATCATACTATATTGGACTTCTTCTGTTTTTGAATTTTCAAGCTTATTCAAAAACACTTACAGTGTGAAATCGTATGGCAGCTTTTACGCTTTTCTGAAGCATTTTTCCTATTAGCATGACAGTTATACACATGTGGTTCTATACGCCATGCAATGCCATGTCACTAACCGTAATACAATGTTCTACTTGCTGGTAGGTTTATGTCACTGTACCTTTTATTTAAGTATGAATTTACTTTGTTTATTGTATGTGATGTGCTAATCTGAGAAGATCATTGCTAGACTCCACAATTTTCCTCGCTGGAGGAAGGTACTGTGCAGGTGCTTTTTGGTTTATTGCCAATTCAAGTAATTTGATTTTCGAAACCCATTTGTGGAAGCTTGTCAGAAACGACGTGGCGAGCACATCGCTAACGCTACAAAGCCACAGTGTGAGGCACATTTAATTTCTTAATGTCTATGCCTGTCAGTGGCTTTCATTTTTTTTTTTTTACATGCTGAGTGACTCAGCATCATTTTCCTCCATTTAACTGTTGAGGGTAGCGCTGATTCTTCCCCTCACATGTGATACAGCAAGTGCCCAAAGGAGTGATGGCTTACAGGCACATTCTGGTCTACCCTGTGGGGTCCTCTGCAGGGAAGTGCCACAGGCCCATCTCATTATCTGCACACTACACTTTTTAAAATGAGATAAGGCGGCTCCTGACAGAGCACTGATATGCCATGATAGACTCTAATGCTTGTGGCTGAGGGCCCCTGGCCAGGGCCTAGCTGTTAGTGGCAAATCAATTTCAGTCACTGTGTGACGCACCGTCATTGGCCACCTCAGCCAGCCTCGCCCCTGGCACTCCTATGAGAGCGCTTCTTTGATGACGGCCCGTAGTCCTGAAGACTCTGAAGACCTTCGGTTTATGCAGCGATGTTACTCAAAGTTAATCTATTTGAGATGAGTGGCACGGTATTCTGTCAGACATTTTGAAAGCTTTGCTGGAGGCTTTCAGGTCTGCTATATTAGTACATGAACCTCCGAACAGACAAGCTAATGGTTTTATAAAGTGTACATCATGCGTTTCTGCGTTAGAATGTACTTATTAGTCTGTGATTTTCCTTGTATTATATACAGACATGCAGGCAGGATTTGAGTGTCATAGTTGAGGCCATAAAGAAAAGAGGATTTTTAATTGATCTTCCCAACGGACTTTATTTAATGCTGTGAACTAGGTCCTTTTGGTGTAATACTGGTTGAACACTGACAAATTGAAAGAAATTGAGGTTTGCCATTCTGTAGTTATTTTGTTCCTTTTTGGCCACTGGAATTTTTCGTATTCAGTCAGCATTTTTTCTTACTCAGTAGCTTTTTATTTTGCAGGAGGGAAAAAACAATTTAGTCACTATTCATGGAGCATCTGTGCCGCTTATGAATGATTTTTTTTTTAACTCTTTTGAAATGTCATAGACATAAACAGCTTAAAAAGGCATCTGATTAAGCGATCATATAGAAAATCACCAAGGGTTTATCCTGAGCCGCATAATCAGCAAAGGTCAGGTGATCACTTGAGGTCTTTCAATAATCTAAAGTCAAAAGAAGGAAAAAAACGGATCTTTTTCTAAGGCTCAGCAAAGACCTATTTTTTTACATCCATCTGTGAGATTCTGAAGGATTTCTTACAAAAAAAATGGCAAATATGATACAAAAGCAGAATGTCTCTTGGGGTGTAGTGATTTTGATTTCCTGGAGATGCTGAAAAGAAATGCCAGAGGTGAAGCTATGGGTTTTTATTTTGGTTGACCTTTCTATTTTTTTTCCCCGAGTCCTTCCCACATTCAAATGTTTGTGTTTTTATACATTTCTGCAACTGCATTTGCTTGTAGTTAATACTGTATGCAGTGAATAATAGGAAAAATAAATGAGTAAGGTTGGTATACGCAGCCAAACGTCAGCGATTTATTTAACCGAATATATTGAGGGTAAGATGTTATATGATTGACCTCAGTGTGATCACTCAGCTTGGATTTGACACACTAACAGAAGCCTTGTTTTGGGATGAACCAGTGCCAGTTCATTTAATGTTATTGCCTGAATTTAAAGGCAACCTAATTTTATTGTTCTTCATTTCAGAAGTTCTGTTTAATACTTTCTTTATGTATTTTAATGTTGAAGAAAGATATCGTGTAAGACATCATACAATGCTATTGAAACCTGAGTTATTGTAGTTACCCTAAGTTATCCTGAGGTGCCTTATTTATGGCTTACCCGCTGACGCTAGAGGAGATTATCCCCACAAGCGGCAAGATTGTTAATAGCTGTTATCCTACCCAGAAGAACATCTTAATAGTAATTGAATAGTAATTGAATGGAGTGAGAGATGTGCCGATGCAGCTTTCTCAGTGCATGCTGGGGGATGCAGTTTTCGCAGGGCATGCTGGGAGATGCAGCTTTCGCAGGGCATGCTGGGAGATGCAGCTTTCGCAGGGCATGCTGGGGGATGCAGCTTTCTCAGGGCATGCAGGGAGATACAGCTTTCGCGGGGCATGCTGGGGGATGCAGCTTTCGCGGGGCATGCTGGGGGATGCAGCTTTCGCAGGGCATGCTGGGAGATGCAGCTTTCGCAGGGCATGCTGGGAGATGCAGCTTTCGCAGGGCATGCTGGGAGATGCAGCTTTCTCAGAGCATGCAGGGAGATGCAGCTTTCGCGGGGCATGCTGGGAGATGCAGCTTTCTCAGAGCATGCAGGGAGATGCAGCTTTCGCGGGGCATGCTGGAAGATGCCGACAATGCCGCTGCTCAGCTGATCGAGACGCTTGTATGTAAAGAGCGATTCACCCAGGGGTTGTTTGTATGATGTTTCTTGTGGTGATATGGGGGTTACTTATGCTAAACTGCGATCAAAGATGGATGATGGCACACATCCAGCGAGATGTTTCTGTGCACAGCGGCGATCCAGAGTACACACACAAACTGAGGCACAGATAGACGCAGGCAAATTATCAAATGAGCTTATTTCAATTAAACAAGCCCACATGCATGGCAAACAGATTTAATGTACTGTCACTGGTAGCAGTTACTCGATTATGTGGTTATGGGTTTGTGAACTAGGGTTTTGTATAAGAAAAAGGCCTATCAACGGCTGTCCTATCATCATGCATCATTAATAGCCAATAAGATGCAGCACTTTCTAATCCCCATCTTGTTATTAATTACATGTACAAACCTCTTAATTTCCAAGCACTGTGTCTTTGTCTCACCGTTCTTTCTCCTTCCTATAGATTTTATTTAGTCAGTGGGGGAGTACCCTTCATCATCTGCGGAATCACAGCGGCCACGAATATCGACAACTATGGCAGTGGAGAGGAAGCGCCTTAGTAAGTCTTTGCTCAGGCACATAATTCAAGGTCATTTTGTTATCATTCACAATAAATACCACACTTTAATTCATCTTTTTGACTCTTAAGTAACATTTGCAGTCTCTGTGTATGAAGATTGGCGTGTTTTGAAAAGCAGTCGCATTTAGTAGCAGATGGGACTTCTGTGTACTGTTCCGTTTTGTTCAATCCTCAGTCCCAGCTCTCTCTGAATACTGTTACGTCAATTGTATCAAGTCATTTTCACTGAAACTTATGAATTACCTCAAAGCTCGTAAGTAAAAACTGAAAATAAGCAAAAGTAAATGATTTCGTACTGTAACATCTGTGGCGTGAGGATATGTAGGTATGTGATTGTACACTAGTGGGCAAAATTGTGGAAACGCTTTCAAATTTTAGAGACAGCAGAACTAATGTTCCAGTTACTTATTTAATCGTCCAATATATGATATTTGTAACATTCTCTGATTGTTTATAAACATTTCTGCCAGGATTCATATGCATATGCATATGCATATGCACCTCAGCATATGACTGGGTTAACTGGAGCGCCTTTCTCTGCACAGCTGCTGGATGGCGTGGGAGCCCAGCCTGGGAGCTTTCTACGGACCTGTGGCCTTCATTGTTTTGGTGACCTGCGTGTACTTCCTGTGCACCTTCCTTCAGCTAAAACGGCACCCGGAGCGCAAGTATGAACTGAGGGTCATGACAGTGGAGCAGCAGCGGCTGGCTACGGCTGAGGTGGGTCACTGCCACGGCGGGGAGCCGGGGGCCACGTGCCCCGCAGGCCACCATCACACCTGCCCCAATGCCTCCATGCTGGCCAACGAGCATTCTTTCAAGGCCCAGCTGAGGGCCGCTGCATTTACGCTCTTCCTCTTCCTTGCCACTTGGACCTTTGGCGCGTTGGCGGTCTCCCAGGGCTATATCCTGGACTTAGTATTCAGCTGCCTGTATGGGGCCTTCTCCGTCACCTTGGGGCTCTTCGTGCTCATCCACCACTGTGCCAAGCGTGATGACGTGTGGCACTGCTGGTGCTCCTGCTGCCCGTCCAGACGAAACGCCAACACATGCGGAAGTTTGGGCCGCGGCCGGCCCAAGGTCAACATCAATGGGGACACCCAGGCCCAGGCTCACTGCCACCTAGACCCTCCCTGCCTGGGTCATGCCCACGGCCACGCAACCTCCTCACACTGCAAACTGAGCAACCTACAGAGCCCCGTGGCTTGCCTGTCGCCGGCGGCGCCCTGCTGCTCCATCCTGCACAGCCAGCAGCTCCTCGAAGACGAGCCGCACGTCCACCTGCATCGCTGCCTAAGGGGCAGGACTAAGCCGCGCCACTTCTCCCGCCACCGGGGTGGTGCCGGCGAGCGTGAGTACGCCTACCACATCTCGTCCAGCGTGGATGGCGGCAGCGTGCACAGCTCGCACTCGGACAGCCCACGCAGCAGCCATGAGCGCCCACGCTGCCACACCTGTCACCAGCACATGTGCTGCGCCAAGGCGGACCTCTTCCCCACCTTGTGCCAGCCAGAGGGCGGCGATACCGGAGCCCCAGGGATTTACGCCTGCGGCAAGATGGCCGACGACGACCTCGTGCACCACGCTCATATGGAGATGCACTCGCGTAGACAATCATACCCACAGAACCCACCCAATCAGAACGGGATTCTCAAAAGCAGCTTGCATGAGGGCTTCCTGTACGCCTCTGACAGTACAGGTAATATACGCACTGGGCCTTGGAGAAATGAAACTACCGTGTAGTTGACGGACTCTCAGTCCCTGGGCCCTTTAGGACAAAATCACATTATAATGCTTTTCCTTTTTATATTACATTTCTCTCTGTTGGAATATTTTTTACTTCACAGGTATTTCAATGTCTCTTCGTTTCACAATATTTGAGAAAGGTCGGGGGGTTCGTGTCGTTTTTCTGTTAAAATTGATTAATGAGTGAAAGAAGACACATGAAGGAGCCAAAATCTTTTCTTTAAAGTATTTTTATAACTATTAAGGAGCAAGCGTGCGTTGTGTTACGTGTGTTGTGCGTGTGCCGATGCATGAAAGTGGATGTAATCATGGCCGTGTGTGTAAATTATTCCGCATAGAAGGAGCTATTTAAAAGTTTTCATTTTCTCCTGAGAGTATATTAAGTGGGCCTCGGTTGGCGTCAGTTTCCAACTGTAACTGCTGCACTCGGAGAAAACATCGGGATCCGTATATGACAAACACACCAGCAAATTAGTGACGTATGTATTACACTATTCAAACAAGCGTACAATATACTGTGAACAGTAACTAGACATGTCTTAGTAATTATATCAAATGAATCTGCTTCCATGGAAGTATTATGGTGGCCAATAAGATGTGCAAAGCTAAACAGAGAAGCTGCCTGTTTAAAAAGCTGCCACACTGCTTTTTCTATTGCAGGCTAATATCGAATTATCCTGTCGATAAGATGTCTTCATATCCTTTCATCAGAGATACACGTGTTTATTAGACTCACCTTAAAGCCGGGTGTTTGGATGATGTTGTCTGCATGGCAAATGTCCTTCCACGGCACCTCACGGCGGTCAGGTCCTGCATCTTGCATGAACTGCAGCGTTGGGAGGCGGGGGGGGGACACACGCTGGCGGAGAATATCAAGTAGCACCCTAACTCCCTTCCACGGTTGAGTGTGAGTGACACGGCACCACTGTGTAAACAATTCCAACGAGCGGCAGAGGAGCTCTGCAGGAAGCCAGGGCGCCCCCCGCTGTCTGTTTATTTTTCTATACCAGCGCATGCAGTGCTTGTTGTCTGTGAATCTGTGCAGTGTGTCTCGCAGTTGCGGCCAGTTAAACACAAGCGCCATGCTAGTTGCGTCAGTTACGTCTTTGGAGCAAAGCGAATTTAAAAAAAAAAAAAAAAAAAAAAAAAAAAAAAAACAATAAAGATGCCTAAACTCATTTCACTCAAAACCACATTCGGTTTGATTTTTATTTAATTTATTATTTTTGCCATTGCAGTATTTTTGAAGCCTTATTTATGAAGAAAAGGCAGAAAGATACGTGCAGGGGCTAGCTTCTTCCCCACCAGGCATTTTCCCTCGGAATTTCTTTAACATCACAGCGACGTCACCGGAAAGCCGGAACATAAAAGTGTGTGATGAGAGGTGACAGAGTGGCACAAAGGGAAAGGGAAAGATTACAGTCTGCTGTCGGGTATGAGCTTGCACTGAGGGTAATTGTTTTCCAATGAATGACAGAGAGAGACCACAAAAACCAATTTCTTACATACGACGATTCTTGTATAAACAAAGGATGGAATTGCACTCGAAACCTGAAGAATCTTGACTGCTTAGAGAATTTCGCGGAAGAGTCACATTAGGATTATGGATATAACTTGGTAACAAACATTTAGTCAGGGATTTATACTATACTGCATGGAAATGGGATGCAGAGAATACAGAAAGGAGCATCAACTCTCGCATAAAATCTGGACATGCATGATATTCTACATTCTTTAACACGTGTATATAGAAGCAGTTCTATTAATTTTATTTTGTATAAGTGACCAAGATATTTAAGAAAAAAAAAATATATAGATTAAAAATAACAAATTAAATAGGCGTGAAACCTACAAATATTACTGCTCAGTATCTGAGTTAAAATGTGTTTCCGTTTCCGTTCTGCCATTCCTTCCTTGCTCTAGGTATGTGAACATGCCATAAATTGTGAGAAGTCTGGTCATTTCTGGTAGAGAAGGCATCGCAGAGGATGTTGCCACATAAGAGAAAAGAACAAAACAGCTTGCTTAAGAGATACCCTTTCTATTGTACATTTGACTCTGTCCTTGAAGAAAAATGAGAATTCCGTCTTTGTCTGTTTCAGTGATTGGTACCATTCCACCTGTCATCAGTGCAGTTACTGCTGATTTCAGACTGCTGAATTAGCTTGTCAAATCTCTGTCAGCCTATGGCAGTGGTACTTTATCTGAACCCAAAGCCAGTTTTCACCTTTTCTACATCACCGCAGATTCCAATAAATGTATTTTTTCACCATAAGAATGCTTTGGGCTTTTTGTTTGCTTGTGTGTATTTGTGCATGTTTGTGTGACTTTATAAAATGCTCTGAAGTCGACAGGCCAGAATGCAATAACGCAATGCTGCTAGACTGCGTACTTTATTCATCTCTGCTTCCTGCTCTACTCTGCCTTTCAGTTAATGCTTTTTTATTCTCTCCTTTGTGATTATTGTGTAAGCAGAGAAAAATAGATTTCGGGTTATATTTTAAAAGAGTGGTTTAAACTTAGGATTGTGACCTTGTGACTGGGGAAACAGGATGCGTGTGTAATTGACGTTTATTTGATTAGGGCAGTACAATGTACCGTGAAGGTGAATTATCACAGAATGGGCAGGCTGATGGTTTGTTACCAAAATGCAGTGCCGAAGTGTTTGGATAGTATTTCCTCATGCGGCTCCCAGAGTGTTTCTGGTAGAATTATTCCCAAGGTGACCAATTACCAAGCTTATCTAATGAAAAACCACACATACCATGTTGACAGCTCACAGTTTTTAGTGAAACCGCTCTGTCACTGTTTCATGAAAAGAAGACCTAAGGCACCTGTGGTTTTTACAGTACAATTTTGGCTCCAGTACTTGTTTCACTCTGCTTGTAGCAATTGCCAGGATCTGATTCAGCAGCTCATCTTACAGTAGGTCAGTGAAATCAGTCCTTTAATTTGCAAAGAGTGGCGTTAGAACATGATAAAAAAGGGCCAGTCACTTCATGATGGAATTCAAAGAATCTGAGATTTTTCTGGAAGAAAGCCTCGGGGCAGTTGTCAGATAAAGCATAGCCTAAGGACAGAAGGTAAGACCAAGGATTGTTTGAATGGGATGATAATAGTACCACATTGATTTCATAATTTCTATAATGATTTGCCTTATTGCAAAATTATGAATAAGTGAGTTTCCATCTCCAGTATGAATGGTATTATGACAATATATGAAATATGGTGTCCCCAACAAACATGGATGGCAAAACTGAAAAGCAGGCATCTGTCCTTGTCACATAATAGAGTCGGAATCATGGGGGTCCTTTCGCAGGCCATGCTTTCCCAAATGAGCCATAATGCCCCCCCCCAAATGCCACCCACCAAGGACACAATCTTGTGTTTTATTTTGATTTAATTTTTTAATAAAGTATTTCAACCTAAAACAAATAGGCCTGGTCTCTGCCAGGGCCGTTCCAGCTTCCCGGCCAGTCAGCACTGTCACGTGATTCTGAAAGGCTCGTGATGACCAGCGGCACAAGGAGAGAGGAGGAGTGTTTAGGAGTCCAGAGGTACCTTCACAAATAGTGTGACAGAGACACAAACCCAGAAACACAACGCTTTCATGATAATTATTGCCAGCCTCCCTAAATGACAGCCGGAAAATGTAGGTATGTTTTATTACTGAATAATGTGACATTAAACAATGTTAGAGTGAAGTAAAAAAGAGGATCATTCCAGGGCTTTTATGGAAGTTACACACCCTGTGCCATACTGTGTCTTATCGGTCCGCTACTGTGCCATTTTTCATCATATTGATTTGAAGGACGATGGATTGGCAGCCTTGTGCAATCGGGGGGAGGGGGGGGACAACTGGGTTACCCATAAAAGGAAGTGTGTATGTTTTGTGTTTTATTATTATTATTTTATTGTTATTTACTGGGCAACAAAAGCAACTAATGAGCATCAGTTTAAATGTCCTTTTGGAAGCGTGATTGCCAGTCATTCAAGCGGCACTTGACTCAGTTGTATAAAGCGTTAGCCCCCTTTCTCATATATGTCCAACAATTTAATTAGTTGATTAGTTGCTTATGAGAAAAAGAATGCTCTCTGAAGCTCTCATCTATAATGGACTATAAATACCTTCAAATGCATCATGGTGGCTTATACTGACCATTATATTGCATTATGAAGGTATCTATAGTGCGTTATAGATGAGAGCGTCGTAGAGCTTTCATAATGCATAATACACATGGCTATAATGTGTTATACCTGGCTATCAATATTTTTAGCCACACTTATACTTTATGAATGCATTCTAAAGCATTATGAAGGTATCCACAATGCATTATAATGACTGCTTTATGTAAAGATTTTCACCAAACTTACACATATAGAGATATCCTCCACTTAACATTGGCATTTATTTCAAAGTTATGTGCTATTTGAGTAGCATGGAAAAAAAGAGAAGATGGTATGTATTTTACATCGCCATAAAGGAGGCAATGAAGAGCTGCTGTCCTTGCCAACATAATGGAGAGACAGCTGGGATCAGAGCTATCGTTTACTGCGGATTCAGTTTTGGATGCCGCATGTTTAAATTCGCATTAAAATTCTGGATCCTTCTTTACATTGCTCATTCTGATGGGAAAGGTCAAGGAATTTGTCAAGGAGCGATAATAATAATACGTAAATCAATAAAGAATTTAAGTAGTGCACAAAGGAGGTGCACTAAACCTGAAAAATTGAGCTCTTAAATGTATGTCAGATTTCAAGCAGAAGAGGTCATTCAACAGATGCCACATTTATAAATTAACCCAGTAATAGCAGCACATAGCTAAAGCCTAGTCGGTAGCAAAGTGCTAATAGAGAAATTAGTAGACAATATGGATGCCAAAAAACAAAAATAAATGCACTTGTCCGAAATTCAGCAAGCATCATGATGGAAGACAACCACAGCAGGAAGCAAATTAATGAAATTCTCCATCTGGACAAGCAGTTCAATGCAAGACACTGCCATCTGGTGGACTCATCGAATAAATGCAATTATACTTTGCCCAGCAATTCCCAGATTGAATGCAGAGGTTTAATGTTCTTCCAGATAAACATTATGAGGTGAGGCAGGGTTAGTCATCTTATATTGGCTCTTTAAATCACTCATTGGGTCTCCCTTGAATTTTACATTTCAGTTTTAATCCAAATATTACCTCTACAGTAAAATTCTGGTCTTATGAAAACTGAGTGTCGTCAACCGTGCAGATTTTCCTACAGCCCTAGGGTATATAAATGACCTTGCTCTGCCTCTGCAGGCACTTTACGGAATGCTGTTTATTTGAACGATCCGCCAGAAAGAACTCTCCCTACTAAGCTGTTTTGCTTTACTTATAATGTTACTCTGTCTTAAATGTGGTTTGGAGGCCTCACTGACTGCTCAGGCATTCTGGCTGCGTGTTTAGCCTGCATGCTTGATTAGGATTCTCCTCTGACACAAGTAGTCTTCTGAAGAAAAACCAGCACGTAGCATTGCAGAAGCTTGCTAATGTATTGATGCTGCTGTATATGCCCAGCCATTTTCATTTAAGTCCCATAATGAACATTGCACTCAGTCAAAATTCAGTACTTAATTTCATAAGTGAAGTTAAATGTTAGAACCACTTACCACAGAGAAATACGTATCTGGCATTTGCCTTAAAGTATGGATCTTAGGAGATGGATTATGTAGGTAGACTAAAAAGCTTGCAACAGCAGCATTTTTAATAAATGGTGACACTATGGCTCAGTGGGTAAAGATAATTGCTATTTGAAGTTTTCCTGATGCTCATATCGGTTTCTTTCGCTATTCTGGCTGCCTACAATCTGTGTCTCAGGTGAAATGAGTTTTAACTGTCTTTGGTGTGCAAATGTGAGCGATCGACTGACATGGTGTCAAGGGCCATGATGAATTTTCGGTTCGAAGACTGCTCTGACGTAATAATGCTTAACCAATGAGTACAGGAACTGAGTCATTGTCTGGGTGACAGGGGTGCACAGATATTGGTTTTACAGCTTAAAGTAATATTGAAGGAATATTAGTACACAGTCTACACCTCAAAATAGGGACATGTAGGGGATGTGTAAATGCTTTTAACCACTGTGGGTGTGGTGTGGTGAGTTAGGATGCTGTGGTTGGGTTTGGAAGGTTGCTGATTTAAATCCCAAGGTCAGCAAAGTGATGTCACCTGTGGGTCCCTGAGCAAAACCCTTAACTCCCAGTTTCACACGGCATTTCTTTGCAAACAAAAAATTCTTTTAATGTGATACAGAATAGGGCTGTGCAATAAATGTTTAGAGACCTCTTCATTAAAATAATATTTGTTTGTACTGCTACATAATTAAGCCTCAAAAAACGCCATAGTGTATGTATACTGTATTTGTGAAACTGCGTGTGCTCTGATTCAGACACCGAGAAGTAGACGAAGAGAGTGTCACCTAAGAGCAGGGACGGATTATGGGTTGTGTGGGCCCCTGGGCAAAACGTTCGCGAGGGCCCCCCCCCCCACCACCAGCACCACCAACCACCACCACCACAACCACCACAATTCAAGGGCCCTTGGCAGCCAAACGCCCTCCCTCCATGTTTCCATCAGAGGC
>JAODKF010000068.1:11280636-11300375 GCA_026779585.1 Mormyrus proboscirostris
TATATATATAAACACACTATAGTTATGTATTGATACATCAATGTGTGTTATTTGCGTATGGTATTAGCCCACTCCATGGGTGTTACTGTAAGCTATTTGCAGTTGATCGAATCTTTGCATAAACACAATTAAACTGCGATGTGTTGCCTACTTAGGAAATCGACACCGAAAAATATAAATATTGGGCTTAACCAGAATCACATTTATTAACTACTAATAACCAAGCTTAAGACATTCCCTGAATCACTTAAGAATGTATTTGTTTACAAGATATCCTCGAGAATTTGTTCCCTTTTATGATATAAATATTAAGCAAAAAATAGCAAATGAAGTAGTCGTCTACGTTAACGAGACGTGTGTTAGATAGCAGCATGGCTCCTTCAGGGGATTACTTGTCTAAGTACGGAAGGGTTTCTTGCTGTGCTTTCATATGCGCGTCAAATAATTCTGTTTGTTTTCATTGTGGTACTTCAAACGCTGGCTAACGACGAGATCATGGTCAACAATTAGTACTAATTACTCCTTCTACTGATGCATTTACACTTACCCCACAGGCCGCCGACGCTGGCTCCACGATGTCTGCTCCCTGTTTACGGACTAACGACCCCATATGGACGTGAAGTTCATTCAGGATGACCAAGAATTGACATTATTCCACACTAACGTTTGTCTCCAACCTGGTAAATGTCTATAGATTACTGTTTATTTTAACCGATTATTGTACTAAACGATTTTACAGTGATTTGTTTGCAATGTAATGAATGGAATCAATAAAATTTAATTCTGGGCAGTTCTTTGTCGTTTTCTAAATGTAAATAAAGGCCTTATATTGCGATGGATGAAGAAATGTGGCAACTTCTAGACAATTCCTTTTGTTTTTCCGTGCGTATTAATTTATATTCCAACAGTTTTGAGCTATGCAGGCAGGATAGTATGTGAATTGCCCGTTGTCCTCTTTACGAATTTTGTTGTTATTGTTATGATCGTCGCTGGGATTTCTTTGCAAGCCTGTACTTAATTTGATTATGATTTACTGGATATTCTAAGTAATATTCTGCATTCATTGAGTTCACTGTTATCTATAGGAATCTGCAGTGGGCGCCGAGGTTGCTGCGATCTTCAGAGCTGGCGCCGGTGGTCTGGTACATGTCAATCTCCATTCACTGTCAACAAAGATCAAACATCAATCCTTCACTTTCACACTGGTGTTCGCTCAAGTAGATCACGTCCATTTTGACAAAAAGACAATAGGTCAACAATTGCATTCATCACGAGTAAATCAGCTCAAGGCTGGCAGCGGCGAGACAGTTGGTGCTTATGCAGGACAGGACACAATCAGTAGTATTACAAGTCTTCGCAAGAGATTTGCGAAAGCAAGGATTTGCGCAACACCAGCACACAACACATATGAACGGGAACACAAACAGAACAGTTATAAGTTAGGAATTCAATACTTGCAGATATTTTGCCGCCATTTTTAACTAACACCGTTTTAATACGTAATCGTAGTTTTCGGGATAACAGGCCAAAGTTATTGCAAAATATAGTAATTTAAAAATCTACATTATGATATTATGCATATATTTTCATAGTCGATTTTCCTAGGAAAGATTCATAAAGTTTTATCAATGTAGGCCTATTATGAGCCACGCAACATGGCGTGAACCGAGGTCACTTTTTTAACTTGAATATCAAGAATTAACATGATTAACGTTTAATTGCCAATGTCATCGACGCGAAGGGGAGAAGGGGGACGGGAATGGCCCAGACGGCGGTGTTCTCGGAGACATCGTGGCGCCTGGATTTAACAGGTTTACTGAATGTGCTAAAACTACAGATGCAACATCTATTAACTTCAATTAATAGAGCCATTAAACACTTATCGTTCCCCTGCGATCGCTTTACATATGCAAATAGCGTCGGGAGAATGGTTATATAGGGAGAGGTCAGATCCCACAGGTCGCATAACACCTCCAGCAAGCTCCTGCACGGACCGTAAACCTCCAAGAAACATGGCGAAAGTCTTCTCAGTGGAATGGATGTCTCAGAGTATTTACAGTGCTGCAGCTGAGACGAAAGTGCAAGATGCTGGTCCTGCATTTTTAAAGCCTCATTTGCCTCCGGTAGCTGAAGCATCGTCCTACGTGGAAATTTCAGCTGAGCCGAAAATCTCACTTTCTACAGAAAAAGAATCCGACTGTAATAGAGCTTCTCAAACTTACAGTCCGTCTTCTCCAACAAGTAAGTATCTGTTCACGATGACTGTGCATGTCGAGACTATTAATCCATTGTTTTTACCTATATTAATTGTAGCTTGAATGCCTGTATACAATTTGCAGTATACTTATTGTGCCTTATCAATTCTCAGACAGCTCTGGGTATACCACGGGCTCCGAAAGTGAGGTGGGAGAGGACAGTGAAGGAGAGACTGGCCTACAGCGCAGGCTGAGAACAAAGTTCACCTCCGACCAACTGTACAAACTGGAAAAAATGTTCAATAAACACAAATACCTTGGAGCCACGCAAAGAAGAAATTTGGCGGAAAAGTTGCATCTTACTGAAACACAGGTAAGAGACTTATACTCTGGTAACACTGTAGTAACTAAATGACAGGACGACTCGTGACGAAATGTGTTACGAGGCAATATACAATAACATGCTCTATATTATTTATTTATTTATTGTAGGTGAAAACGTGGTTTCAGAACAGAAGGATGAAACTGAAAAGAGAAGTACAGGACTTGCGCGCAGAATATTTCTGTCCCACGATCCCCCCCGTGATGTTCCCGCCTATTGTACCATTTCAACAACACGGCTACGCTGGACAGCAGCCCCAGCTGACTGCAGCCCTGTACCCCCCACTGGTGAAACAGCTCTCGATGCAACAGATGATCCCTCAACATATCCATCCGCTGATGCTTGCTCCACAATATTACTGAGAATTGCAATACAAAGTACTCAAACTGGACTTTCGGGGATTTGTGCAATAATCTACTGGCTATGGCATTAAATACTTGCGGTAGTTAGATATAAATGCCATTAATGTGGTACTTACAACGTGTTGTACTGTCCAATGATGATGTATATAAAAGCACTGACCATTTTTTTTCGTAAATTAACTTTAATTAAATCTGTTTATAGTAAGATATAAAATAATTTATGTATGTACATCTTTTGTTTTTTTTCGACGTACTGTATACAAATAAATGTGTGAGTGAATTTACATTGTGTCTATCTATGTATTTTAAATATTGGTCTATATGAGTCTTTTATTTTGCTCAAGCATAAACAGCCTATTGTGTATTATTAAGTACCGTGGACGGTGTCATAATTCGAAATCATCAAGCAGAATTTTAAAACAGCTTTATTATGGAAAGCTGGTGTATTGTTCTATTAAAAAAAGGTGTTTAACTATAAACGTTGATCTAACGTAGACAGCAATACCTTAAACTGTAAATTACCACGAACTGAATGAGTACTGACAACTTTTCTTCTTGTTTTTTGGGTTTACGTATCTCTGTTAGACTTGTCTTCAGATCTACAGTTAGAGATAAAACCCAAGAGACACCCGGCGGATCCCTCGCGTAACACCCCCTCTTGTCGCTCATTTGCATGTGAAAATTGCATCAAAGAAGAGATAACTACCAGACCATTAAAATCCATTGAGCTTTATTATGCAACAGTTGTATGTGTTCTCACATGCTGAAGAAGCACTGGCGCCGCAAAGTCTGCATGAAACAGTTTGCTTGTTCCCCCCGCGAGCCATATTTACTTGACATCTGCAAAATAGCATCAAAATATAAGGCTACCTATGTAATAAGCTACTGCAGGGTTGCCAGCTCTCACGCATCTGGCGTGACACTCTGGCTTTCAGACTCTCACGCTCATTTAAGAAGTATTACGGGAATCTATATTATTCTATTATAAACCTAAAATTAGCTACATCATTGGGGTAGTTTCCAAACCCTAACTCTTTACAAGGTAATCAAACTGTTACCGCCATGTAAATTGTGGATAAATGTGCGTGTATGTAGACCTGTCACGAAAAGCTCATTCCTGCCAGCTGATCAAAGTTGACAACCCTGCTATGTTGCATTATTTCTGTCATCAGTTTTTCGCATAATACAAATTTCCATTCTAGCCACAATATACTGGTTATTAATATTAGTAGCTATTAACATAGTATTTTCCGTGAAAAAGAGTGTTCACCAAATACCACGATTGAGTAGGACAAAGTTTGCGCCGTATGTATTTTTTTTCTTTTTTTCTATTTCGAAAACATGAAATATGTTTTTTACCCAGGCTGATTAAGAGTTACGTGTAATAGAAGGTAAAGTTATGTAAAGGTCGGTGTGGAGTAATGTGTGACAGCATCAAAGAAGACGCCAAAGCATTTTAAATCTTAAAACAGCGGGACTTCTGGAGCAGGAAACGAGATAAACAGCCTCTGAAGACCGGGGGAGGAGACGGGGCGGGGGCGAGCTGAAGGGGCCGGGAACATCGGGCAATAGGAAATAGCCGATCGGTACGTTTAAAACATGCATGCAATGTAATACCACAATTCCATTATTATTTGGAGATGTAATCCTTTATACGAAATTCTATATCTACAGTACAAATTAGAATATAGGCCTAGATATGACTTATTTCGTAAATGCAGCTCCACAACGTGCCATAACGTCTCAATTTTTCTAGACTATGTTTCACTTTTAAAGTTCGCGATTCTTTACATATAATCTATGTTTCCACTATATGCACCATCGTACAAATAAACTTGGACTCGCTCTTTAATTTTAATTCAATATAATTAATATGCGAAAAGTGATTAAAGCTAACGTAGTGAATTTAAATTTTTTCCTGGAAGCGAGGTCCTCCAGGAAGAACTGAACTTTGATGTCGAGTAACACCTAAGGAGATTCAGGCGACAGTCAGAGGACCCAAGCTGTGCGTAAATACCGCTCCTGTTTTTCTTAGGAAACGCCAGTTGAATTTGTTAGATTTGGCTATGGACGGTAGGGACATGTCTCTTGCAATATTGTGGGAGTATCGTGTGTGTTTGGGAGGACGAGGGGGTTCGCGGCTGATTTGGTCCCTACTAGTGTTGAAACCAGACGTACCCCCTCCCTCACGTCGAAAACTCCACATGAAATTAAATGTATTTAAATCAACCATACTATGCTATTATTAAATGAGATGTATGCCAGATTAAGAATAAGTTTTTTTCCGATTTCAGATATAGTTCGAATCTTAGGTGATATCTGAATAAAACATATTACTGCGATTGTTTCGATGTCTGCATGAATGGGTGTGATCATACAGAATTCATCGGGGTGGGGGGAGAGCGGTAAAATGAAGGTAAATTGTAATGATGGTTAGGAAAGTATGTCGAGTAGCCCCTAGTCAAGGAAGGTGTGAATAGCTTTGCTTCGTTGCACTTGTATATGGGTGGGTAGATTCAGACTGAGCGGAGCCAAAGAAAGATCAGTTTCAAAGGTGCGAAAAGCCAGTGGTAGCCAAAAGCCACCCCAACAGAAGGGTTTTTATGGGTTTATATTCTTTATTAACGTCTTGTTAACTTTGATGATGAGGGCACAAAAATCTGGGAACAAGAGTAGGGAGTGTTTGGTGTTATAACTGCCAGTGTACAGTTTCAGCTTCGTGGAAATCTGTTGGAATGTTTCATTTCACGTTTAACTCCTAACTGACTTAGTGTAATCCTCATGCCTGTGAGTATTTAATAAATTTATAAATATTTTATCATACTTTTTATTACATTTATTTTAACATTTAACATTTTGACATCTGGTTTATTTGTGTTTATTAAAATTTACTGAAATGTGAAAAGGCACACCAGTAACGTCCCAAGGAAGTAAATGATAATTAGTAATCATAAATAATTGCGAAATAGATATTAGGCTTCACAAAACAATTATAGCATAGTGGTTTCAAAATTAATTGAAATCATAAAGAAAGCACTGTAAACTGTACAGAAAATATCTTTATTTGCTGTTTACTGTAGGGACACACAAAGTGGTTTATTGCGGGTCAGATTCCAAACATGCAAAATATAAGTAATCCTTCAATATATTTCACAAACATATTTATCTCAAGATCTAAAAGACATCAGGTAGCACCGAACATAGTAATTAAGTATTATTTGAAATAATTAAAATCAAACACTCGTGTTTTTGAACCTGGAAACTATAATTCCATAGATTGTTATAGAATGCTTTTATTGTCATTGTACATTGAATCACTGAATAATACATGATGCAATGGAAATTTGGGTGCCTCTCCTGGAACAGATGCTACTAAAACAAATACAAAATAATATTTTTTAATAATTATTAAATATATAATATGTTGTATAGAATATGTTATACAGAATAGTTAAATAATTGCGTAAATAATTACATATGTACCTGGTGCAGTGATTTGCACATTAACTACATTATTGCACATGACAGGTAATATTTCACATTGCACATAGTACAGCACATGACGGTTAATACTGCACATTTTACATAGATAAAGTACCACCATGTTTAAAGTTATTTGTACCTTTCACTGTAACAGGTTTTACAATTATAATTACAACATTACACAGGTTTAAGAAGGATGCAAACAAGCATGTAAAAGACTTAACACAGAACTTGGAACTCTAAGGAGGAGGGAGGGGGGCAGCTTTGATCTTGAAGTGAAAATTTCCTGGAAACCAGAAAGGATGGACGACTGCACTGGAGACGTGCGCAGCTGAAGGAGTTTGGTGGATTACCTCTGCAGCCCCATTTTCCCAATGCCCTATGCCTCTTTAAAGCTAGTTCTCAAAGAGGTATATGCATAGGAAAAAGGAACAGCGAGCACAGACAGATTCCAAGCAGCATCATCACGGACCTTCAAATTCATTGTATCCTGCTGTTTGATACAGCGCTACATTTTGGAGAAATGTGTCAAAAATATATAAACCTCCATCTCATTAGGCACAAAACATTCCTGACATTGAATTAAGTGTGCCCTGTGAAAATATAATTATACATAAATAACAACATGCATCACGCAATACTACAGCAAAAACAAGTATGGTTAAGCATATTGTAAGTTGGATACTTAAAGCATCATTGATTGTGTATTGAAATTATTTTTCCATTAAAAATAGACAAAAAAGATGTGGCTTACCTAGTGACCACCGACATGATCTCACGGCACACGCTTCCTCCTACAGCATTTTATTTCCATCTGGGGACCTTGAAGATGTGTGAGGAAGACAGAGTAGCATTTCCACAGGCCCCTGTTGGAACAGGCCCTGCCCACACCTGCAGATGCCAGCAAAAGTATACAAGCAACCCCCCCTCCCCAAAAAAAAAGAAAAAAAAACTTCAGATGAACTGGCATAGTCTTGATTCAGCAGCTGTTGTAGCAATAATCATGTGCCAGTATAAACTATCAGCTGTTTGGCCCCTGAGCGTCACCAATGTGGGAGTGAACAAAATTCAGGACTCTTCGTTCCTGATGGTTGAGGTCTGTTTATCTTCCAGGGACTCACTCCCAGGAGATAGACCCCTGCTTACTGAGGGCTGAAGGTCCCCCGCAAGGCTTCCATGGGGCGATGGATGTTAGCATAGTGGTCACACACATCAAGGACAAGACAGAGCTGCATGCTGTCCAAAGGGAGTGGTATTATTTAACCGTTTACTTGTCCATTACCCTGCCTTCAACACTAACATAGCCTTTTAGTTGAAACCAAACTATGAAATGCAAAAGAAAATAAACAAGTAACAACTGTATCCATGTAGCAACCCACAGTGGTTCACCTTTAAGGAAGCTTAGTTAAGAACTAAAAATGTTTAAAACTCCATTTTAGCCACCAAAACAGTCAGTAATAGGAAAAGTGCTGGTTTTCTTCACATTCTTACAGAATGAAGTATCTTTGCAGACTAGAGGCTTGCCAAGTGATCTTTTCTTGCAGAACCGGCATAGTACATACTACAGATTCCACGTTGTGGAGACCCAGCACTCCTGTACGGCAGGAACACTTTCTCATCTCATCACTTTTGGATCTATATCATGAAGTTTAGATTTACCTGAGATGTAGAAGTAGAGTAACACTAGATGGCAGCACCACCAAAGAGTATCCCAGTTCCTCACATAATACAACTCTACAAACATAAGATACATGGCATATGTAAATGTAGAATTTTTTTAATGATAGGTATAACTTGCTGTTATTTGATTTGGCAGTTGCACATGGTCGCTGATATTCTTCATCGCAGTTTTGGCTGTTTTTATTGCAAAGGGCAGGAGGAAAGGGGTTTCAAAAAAGCAGTGCTGGCAATTTGGCAGGATCCTTGTAGCTCTTTCTCTCACATGTCTTTTGACTAATATAGGATATCGCCAGTGACTGGGACGTGTCATAATGCTATAGTAATCAAGCCCTCGGGTCATTTGTGTGTAAAACAAATAACAAGGTGTTTATGCTTTTCAGAAAGGCAAGGAGACAGGCAAGGTCTACCTATGTTAGATTCACAATTAATGCAATAATATTACCCAAACATAAATATGTGCATTATCATGCTTCCTGGTTTTTAAAATATAACAATATTTAATAAATCTTATAAATCTCATACCTAAAACATGAGTTATTTGCAGCTCAATAGAGTACATGCAAAACTGCTCTATGATGACTTACCTTGCACATAACTCTGCATGTATAAATTATAATATGCTATAATATAATAATAGCATAAAAGATCTGTGGAAAATATGCTTATAGATATCAAACATCTACAGCTCCATGGGACTGAACTGGCCACTACTTTAAAAAAAGATTCATTCAGTCCAAACGAAATATTTGGGTAAAATATTTCAGTTACAGTTATGCCACATGCCACGCAATGGAAGAATATGACAAATAATGGTTTGGTCAAGTGTTCAACAGTTTATGTACAGACAATGTGACAGATAACAGGAACTAAAAAATCCGCCTCATGCCAATCATTCAAATTATGTTTAGGTATTTTTTTCAAAGGTGTACTTTTTAAAATTTGAATAATAATGCATCCTTTTGTAGTGCAAAAATAGAGAAAAACAAAATTCATCTGGGTAGTAAGTGAATATACGATCAGAAAAAAAACACTAATGTGAGAAAATGTTCATTTAAACAGCATGACAATAAAAAGTAACAAGAATTTCTTCTGTTCTCCAAAACGTTACTGATATCCAGGCCTGAACTGGCCATCTGGCATTCCTGGTGGGCCGGTGGTCTTGGGAGCTGACTAGCAAAATTTATTGAAGGCATGTTTGGGGGGCCAGTCTGGGCAAAAGTCCAGGGCTGTCTTTTAATCCCAGTCCAGCCCGGCTGATATTTTGTTGGATGGCTAGAAGAACACCTCTTTGATTCCCAAACTTCTCCACATGAGTACCCCAGTCATTCTCTCTCTTTGTTAAATTTCACCACCAACTCAATTAATTAACTCAATATGGTAGTGATCAGCCAAACAATGTGTATTAGTGATTAACTTCAACAAACAGGGGGATATATCAGTAAGAGGGCTGGTTCTGGTTCAACGTGAAATTAGGATGTTGATGTTATAGCAGATATTAGATACTGAAAGCAAAAACAGAGACATAGGAAGAGGCCAGAATGAGTAAGAGTGTAAGTAAAGGTACAATAAACCAGATAATAAGTAACAATTTGAGTACAAATTATAGAAACAGATGTGCAAAAATATGAGAATGTGGAATATGTAAAAGCTGGATGTTAAGTACAAATTCTAATAATTGATCAGGCTAAGCTGATTCACTTTTACAGACGTAAAATCATAGTTTTACTCCAAAATTAACAATTTAAACATATTTTTCTTTGCTTCTTAAGGTTTTTTAAGGTACTGCATTTGTCCAAGTTTTTTTCCAGAATTAACAGGAACAACAGAAACATTATACATTAAACCTTGCATTACAAAGATACAAATCTGGAATGGTGAATCGGATCTCTCCAGCTAATTATAAAATACTATAAAATAAATGCTCTTCATATAACTGTGACAATTGTTATATTTAACATTACTTTTTCATATGTATATACATATGTATGTATGCCTATTCTGAATTCTTTCTATATTTTTATATATTACTTTAATGTTTGCTTTGTACATTTAGGTCAGAAATCCACAGAGTATTGTATAGAACAGTAATATCTACAACGTAAAAGAATCTCCCCATTGTATCTCCTTCATACACAATGTCTAACATTTTGCAATAGCAATCTGTGTTATGTCTTTCGCACAAGGATATTACTGATATTATTGTGTTCACAGAACAAGTTGGAGGTTAAATAACACTAACAGGCAGCATGCAAAGTAGGCATAAGTTAAATGAAGGCCTAGATTTCACCAAGAAATATAGGTGCAGAGCTTTACAATGTGTACCTTTGCAAGTTCATATAGTCACCATTTCAACAGCTGCATATTTTATGGTTCAGTTTTGACCAAATGATTTTATGAACGGGCAAAAGTGAGGCCACAATATGATCATGAAAGTGACTCACTTTTCCCAAATCTTATAAAACAACACTCCGTACAATCCTCCTGTGTGCCACACCCCCCTCATTACCTAGTGTTTATACCTGATTGTTTTCATCTGTGCCTTGTTCAGTTTGCTTTGTCTAGTGTATATTAGTCCGCGTCTCCCCCTGTTTCCCAGATCCGTCATTGTAGTGTCAATGTTCGTGGATGTCTGCCCCGTTCGTGATAATAAACCCTGTTTTTGCCTGCACTCCCGGCTGGACTTGCCTGCTTGCCCGCTCGCTCGCCCGCCCGACGTGACAAACACCAGTCATCTTAACAAATGTAAATCACTTGGCACCCTGGACTAGCACAATTAAATTAATTAAAGTGATTCAATTTGATTTGACTTTTTGTTTCAGTTACAGAAAATAGTACATTCATACTCCTATTGCTCTCACCTCCATATGTGTCTCTATCTCATGGAGAGGAAACCCGCCAATGACATGGAGAGAACATGCAAACCCCACACACACACTGCCAGAGGTGTGAGGTGTCTGCATTAGCTGCAGCGTCGCCATGCCGCCCTAATTTTGAAGACATATCAAAACAAAAAATAACATGTTTGTATGGGCGACTCCTGCAGTGATTGAGCTTCAGCTCCAGCTCTGCGCAGTTTGTAGGTTCTCCTTGTTTTAAAGTGGGTTCTCTTTCACAAATTAGTCAAGAAATTTAAATTGCTCTTCATCGGGGAATTTGGGCTTATGTGCCATGTGAAGGGCTGATATCTTGACTTTGAATTTTCCTGGGGACCCTCAGGGGCTTCAGCCTTAATGCTTGAACACAAACCCTGCTGTTGCCGACTCCAAGAACAAGATGTTTTGTTTTTGTTGTGGGTTTTTCATTGAGGCAACGCTAAAGCAATTATGGTTTGTTTCTCCCCACAGTTAAATCCATCTTCATTTCCATACCCCTAACCAAGTGCCCTTGCTTTCCTATTTTTTCATGTTACATGAGCTGAATCAAACTAAATCAATGGTTATTGAAAATTATTAGATAGAATTGTAGTGGGGTCACCTTCAGACAAAACATGCTACCTGTATTTCTCTTACCCCAGTTACACCAATCTGTGTTCGAAGAAAAATGAAATTTATGTGGACAATCTGAGCTTATCCGGCAAACCAATGGGATAAAGCCAGAAATAAACATGCATAAATAGTATCTATACTCGTAATCAAGACGAGGATCGTTCCAATAACGTAAAAAAAGTCAAGAACATCAAATATTGGTCGTGATTAAGGTAGGTAAAAGAGAACAAGATCTATACAGACTATAACAACGCAAAAGGGAAGTACAGCATCGGAGACGCTTAGGGAAATCCTGACGCAAAGTCATACTGAATTCAAACTGGGAGCGACACAAAAACAACATAGCAAATTGGCGCTAATGCAACAATAACCACAACGGGAACAGACTGGGGAACAGAGTTAGGGCAGGAACTTAAATACACATGATAATGAGTAATAGGAGCAGGTGAGGGTGATTTACCAGATACTAAGGACTTCAGACACAGGGAGATACTGGAAACACATGTAAAGCAGAAACATGACTGAACTAGCTACAAGCATGAATCACCAGGGATGGAGATACAAAAATCAGGGAGCAAAACAAAAACATAATTAACATGGGGAAAAAAACAAAACTAATTACAAATGTGATCAAGAAGGTGAGGCAGGACTCTACCCAGCCTCAAACCCATGATAGACCCCAAGCTTCTTAACCATATCCTCAGCCTATCAATCCAAACGGTGGCCCATAGAGTTAGGCGGAACATACTAAGGACATGGGATGGCTAGTGACACCTGCTGGCCAAAAATGGAACTGACATGGGACAGGGACTGATCCAGACAGCGAGAGACATCCACAACATTCTTTGATCATTAAGTCAAAACCCAGCAGTTAATGACTTGGGGGGTGTGGGGGGGCTCAATTAAGGATAATAAATCTTGTTGACTAGGGGGTTCATTTTTTTGTTCTTGTTTGTTTTATCCTTTGTTAAAATTTCCTTTAGACCCAAAAGACATACTTAAAACTTTCATGGCAGGACAAGCCTCTGTAGATATGATGGGAAGGTCACCGGTTTCAGCTAGACTTTGGCAGAATAGTCGCATGTACTGTACCTGGGCCCGGGAGCAAGGCCCTTAACCCCCCAGCTCCCTGGGCACTGCTACAGGTGGCTGCCTTTTGCTGCCAAGCTCACTCTCACCTCCATGTGTGTCCACATCTCATGGAGAGTCAGATGGGGTAAGCAAGAAAAGGCTTTCCCAACAGGGATCAATAAGGTTTTGGCACCATTCTTGGTACGTCTTTGGTACCATTGTGCAACATTTGTGTCAAAATCAGATAATGCACCAAAACACCACTACGTTTGTTAAACCTCTCTGTCGTTGTGTATTCTGGTCCGTGTATGTTAAGGTCTCCTCCCTGTTTTTCACATTATATGGCTTTGCTGAACTGCAAGGTCCCTGGATCAAATGGCAGGAGATATGGGTCCTAGTGCTGCAGCATGCAGTGTGATGCAATGACAGAATGAGGCCAGTGTGAGCCCGATTTGGGAGCAGACATTAAGCAGGGGCTCGCCATTGAAATGATAGATCTGTTTTAATTGAGGCTTCGCACGGCCCAGCGCTGAATTAATTTTTCAGCCCATGTGTTTCACATTAGTGTCATAATAAATGGAATCACCGCACCTTAACAGCAAGATACTTCTTAGGATAACTGATGGCAGAAAATGAGGCAATTATTTGTGGAAACTGTCCTCATTTGTATGTGAGGAGAGGTCATCTTTTAAGATCCAGGAATTAGGGGTGGATTAACTAATCTGGGGTCTCTAGGATGACATCAGCATGGACACTCAGGTGTTGCCAGTTTAGCTATCAGTTCCATTTCTCTGTTCGAATCGGGGCAGGACCCTGACATCTACTGGGGCCCTGGGCTATAGCCTCAGGTCGCCTATACATTAATCTGCCCCGCCTGAAATATATCCTTGCATAGTGCACAGAAGCTCTGTTCCACAGTCTGCTCTGAGAGCTGGCTTCTCTGGTGTGTTGCGCTATTTGCTGCGGCCTTGGGGAGGGGAGGTCACAGGAGGGATGTTCGGCATCATCTGGAGCCCGGCCACATACGTTAACCGACAACCGCCGTTCTCATAACAGTGCTGATAGGTCGTGGCGTATCGGCAGAATGTGACAGCCGGGGTGGGAGGATGTTATGTGTCACCTTGCCCGTAACATCAGTTCTACTCTCAAGGCTGCGGGGCTGGTTTGTTTCCTCTCACATGCCGGCCCTCCTTCTTCCAAGGTTGATATCAAATGCAATACTTGATTCAAGGTTTTTTTTTTTTTTTTTTTTTTTTTTTTTTTTTTAAGCATACTTTTAGTTTATTTTCTTTTAAAGGGCATGTGTGAGAGATTTTGGTTCCTAAAGGTCTTTTTTCCATCTTGTATATTCTCAGCTTCAATATATTTCATTATTTCCTTCAGTGCTGTGGCATTTGCATTGTTAAAAACAGTTATTGTTTCTCCTTCTCTTCCGATATGCTCATTCAATCAAAATTCCATGACGATGTACAGCCAGCCTCTATAGGTTCAGTACAGCTACACCTGCATACAGTACATTGCGCACTGAATATATATTTCGGTGGTTGCCATTGTTGTGGTGGCTTGTCCTTTCCCTCCACAGCCATTTCCTGGAACTAACATCTACTATCTTCTACACATTCAATACTACTCTCTCTATTACTGTCCCAAAAAAGTCACCCACACTAGTCCACTTTCCACTGTCTTCCAGGATTAGTGCATTGACTTGGTCAGTTTTAACACTTTGGGGCCACAAATGGCTGTATCCTGTGTTTTAGCGTCTAATGGATTCTGGCTTAGATAGAAGAGTGATATAGCATTCAAAACAGCATATGTCTGTCATAATGTTTTATCACTGCAATATAAATAAAGATCATACCCCATTGAGCAAATAAAAAAAGAAGTTTAGATAACTTAAGGAAATTTGTTTCTGTCACGCCTTTTTGACCATGAGAGATCCATCCATCCAGCCTTCTTAACCACTTCTTTGGTAGAGGGTTATGGTGAACCAGGAGCTTCCAAGAGAGGGGGGATGGAGTCGCCCCCCAGTATCAGTGATAAACACCGAGCCTATTTACTACTCTGATCTTTATTTTATTTATTACTAATCATCCTGGGTTATTCCCTACCTTCTGCCCATATCTTCCAGGATAGGCTCCGGACCCCTTCAACCCTGCAAGGACAAGCAAGTTTAGGAACTGGATGGATGGATGGATGGATGGATGGATGGATGAATGGATGGATGGATGGATGGATGCTAATTTTTTAAAGACTCAAATCCACCTGAACCACATGTTTTTGGACAATAGAAGGACACTTACATGAACAAGAAAATTCCGCACACACACACAGAACCAGGGTCGGAATCAGATTTGCACATGTGGAGGTATGGTATTACTCCATGATGATGATGATGATGATGATGATGATGATTATGTCATGGTGCTGATGTGATGATGAATTAATATCAAATTCCAGAAACCAATTATATGCTTTTGTAACCTTCATAATAGGGTAGTTTGTAGTAAAATGAACTTAAAAATATCCACAATAAAAACATGAAGGTCTGAGTGAATGGATGGTGTGTGAATGTATGGTGTGAGAGTGAATGGAGTGTGAATGGATGGTGTGTGAATGTATGGTGTGAGAGTGGATGGTGTGTGAATGTATGGTGTGTGAGTGAATGGCGTGTGTCTGTGCCCTGTGATGGGTTGGTGCCCCATCCTGGCTTGTTCCCTGCCTTGCGCCCATAGGCTCCGGACCCCCCCACTGCCCTGAATAGGACAAGCGGTTAAAGGGCTATTATTATTTCATTATTATTATTTATAAACAACATAATGTGTTCACATATATAGAATTAATGTAGAATATGGAATGCGAAGCCCCCCCTATCACCACACCCTCTGCTCTTTCCTACTTATCTTGTTTTAATGGTGCATAGTATCATAAATACTTTTTATTAAAACATTTGCTTGTTTTCAGGACAGATCAGCCTTTTATTTGTATTATTTATCTATTTAGATTTGATTTTTTTTCTAACTACAGTTCTGTTTTGTCTTCACGACTTGCTGTTCCTTGCAAATAAATAATGTTGACATAGCTAACCCTCTGTAATGCCCCCCCCCACTTCACTGTTTTGTCTCTTACAGTAGGTAGAGCAGACATTTTACATTTCTCAATAAAAAGTCCCTCAAATGTAGACTGGGGGATTCTACTTTAAGTTCACGAGGTTTCTTGCTGACATGAAATCAGAAGAACAATACAAAACTCCCCATGGACATGCTGAAAGGAGATGTGCCTCCCCCCGCTTGATAAACAGACATATCTGAATGAAACCGTTTCTATTTCTGCATGGAAGGCCAGCCTGACTACTGAGCAGAGATAATCTGACCTTCCCCTCCTGGGAACAGTGAGTGAAGAAAAGACAGATAATGTAGAAAAAGATAATAATCAATTACTGGAGGTCAGGTGGGGGTACAGCACATGTTCTTCATAAATAAAGTAGTTTTAAATTTCCTTAGTTCTGAGGCATATAAATTATTGTCATACAGTTTTACATATTATTCACATTTGCATAGCTTTTATTCAAGTAGCACTTGTACTTGTAACTGGGCACTTATTGGAAGGTCAGGCTGGCTGAACTTATGTCTGACTAACTCCTTGACATCTGCATGTTTCTAACTTTCTAACTTATCTTTCCGTTGTTGAAAATTCCTTGAAGGCTTCTTTTCAGAGACAGTGACACAGATGTATCAGCAATGGAAACACAATTAGCTATTCATCCATCTAGAGCTGTCGCATTGTCAAGTTTTCACAACGTGATCATCGCTGCCAAAAGAATTCACGATGATGATATCTATTATCTAATATCTAATATCTATTAAACAAACTGAAAATTTGAACATTATTGCAATAATGTCACCAATCAAATTCATCTTTAAATTTGTTTATTGTGTATTTGTCTCATTTTTGATTAATGGATGGTGAAGAGCATTTTGGTTTACCATAAAATGGCAGGATATTTTTATAGCATGTTTTGATTATCTGACTTTTGATTTGAGAAGAGTGAAACTGAACCACATGCTCACAGAAACATTAACTTTTTGCTCCATCACAGAGCTCACATCATTCACACCTATGGACAATTTGGCAACTCCAGTTCACCTTAGCATGTTTCTGGATCAGGGGAAACCAGAGAACCTGCAGGAAACCCCACGGTGACATAGGGACGAACATGCAAACTCCACACACACTAAGCCATGGCGGAGACTCGAACCCTGGACCCAGAGGTGTGAAGCGACTGAGCTAAAATCACTTTCAGGAGACTTACATGCCATTTGCCAATCTTTAGCTGCCAAAAGCAGGCCAGTGGGTGCATACACTCTCCAGCCCTGACAGTCCTGTCTGAGTTTCATCAGGAAAAGCTTTTCTGCTCTTGAGAAGACATGCATTGCTTAACCTGCATAACCCCAATGTGGTGCTGTCATTGAGCATGTCAGTCATTTTGAACAGGTCCCAGTTTGGACCTCTGCTTGCCTCTTTTAGCCAGAATACTTTCCGGAGAGATCCGATAACATAGATATGTCCTAGTAATTATAAGAAACCAAAATCACCATTTAGATATTTCCACATTCTTCTCATTGCTCATGATAAAAAACGAAGAGAATCCTTAGGAACTCAGATGAGTCACTCTGTGTTTTTAAAAGGTGAGGTGGTATTTTCGGGGCTATCAAACCTTTTCTCAATGTCACGAAAAGGCCTGTTTTGAGACTAGTCTAAATCTTCATACATTATGTAACAAACGATGTATGTGTCCTATTTCAAAGCTGTAAAATATTTTCTGAAAACCTACTTCCAATCATCCATTTTCTTGCTGACAGTTTGGAACGGCATTTACAATTTTTCAAGAATGTAATGTATTTTTGTATTAATTCATTTCTTTCTCATACAGCTAGAAACATCTGCTGTAGTCCTGAGCTATTTCCAATGCCTTTTTTCAAAATCTCAATACACACATAATCATATCTGACTTAAAATTGAGATAATGCAAATTTACATCCAGCACCGATGCTGCAAACCATGACGGAACTTCAAAGGCGTGTGGGGTCCAAATGCACGGAGTAAACGCTTTTTTCTAAACTGTTCTGTATATTTGCTACTGATGTATTGGGAATTCTCCCACATCATCTTTTAAGGAGATATAAATCCAGTTGCTTGACTAAGAGAACAACTTAGCAAAGGGACAATGAGGAATTATTGAGGAGTTATTTTTGTCTTGCTTTGTAATATAAATATATATAAATATAAAGAAATATATTTGTTTTTTGCTTGAAGCTTTAATGAGTAAGTCTTAGTAGTAGCACATTGTTGCAAATCAACATTCTGACTAATGAGAATTCCGTATCACACGGCTCCCCAGAAGTACATGTTCTTGCTTCTGTTGTTACATTTCTTGGGTCCAGCTGATATCATTACAGATGAGACAAAATACAATCATGTGAAAATGTGGGAAAACATTGTAAGAATCCTCATGTCCTCTTTTTAAATCATCGTGGATTTTGCTGATCCTTTGCAGTAAAAGACTTCCGGACTATGCAACTGTAAAATTATTAGTCTCTTAAGAGTCTAAATATTCTGCATCGCTGGCAAATTCTTAGTCAGAAGCAGCAGGCAACTCATAAAGCCATATGATTTTTCCTTTCCAGATGAAACAATTCCTTCCACAATAGAACAATTCCACTTTTTTCCGTACTTTTGACCCTGAGGTTTTTATTCTGTACTGTATTAATCATGAACCGTAATCTTGTTTCGTATCTGATTATATTGAATAGAAGATTGCATAAGGCCGAAGATTCATTGACTATAAATTAATGAACCACCTCTGTAATGTGTTACAGCATTTAATTACTGGCATTAATTTACAGTGACACCAAATGGATCTTTCATAGCAGGAAAAAGTCACTGTATTGTGTTATAATGCCACTGCAGTTGTGTTTGCTGGTACTGCATTTTAAACCCACATGCTTACTATTTAAATGAAACATGCTTTTACTACTAAACGTTTTTGAGAATACATGAATTGATGATGGACAGAATTTATCAAAATATAATCTGGAAAGGTAAATAATTTGCAGTAACATTTTTCAGTCTACCTTATGTATTTATTATATTTATTTAAGTTTAATTTTTTGCCCATAGTTGAATCTCCACTCTGCTTAGTCAAGACATCTCCAGACTGGGATGTCCTTTAAATTCCCCTCACAATTTATATTTCTCATTGCGTTCAGAGTTTATTCTCGCCTAATTCTTAAATTCGTCTCTGTGTTTCTGGCTTTAAAAATAAGGTGCACAACTGTGAAATATGACACCATGAGTGTGACGGCTTATGGGAAACTTGCAGTTTCTAACGATTGCCACTAGAGGGTGCCTTTAACTCACTAGAAAAACATTATTGCTAATAAGCACTGAAATGAATGCAGGGTCACCCTTAAGTTTAGTATGATTTCTTTGTATAATTAAAACAGAAAACTGGGTGTATTAATTTTAATGATATGATCACTTCAAATATAAAATGTACACAAGGATCCAAGGAAAGTTGAAACACCCCGATCAGCCATAACATTAAAACCATTAACAGGTGAACTGAATAACATAGATTATCTTGATGCAATGGCACCTGTCAACACTGTCATTATATATTAGACAATGAACAGTCAGTTCTTGAAGTTGATGTGTTGCAAGCAGGAAAAATGGGCAAGCATACACGTCTGAGTGACTTTGACAAGGGCCAAATTGTGATGGCTAGACGACTGGTTCAGAGCTTTTCCAAAGCCTAAAGAGGTCCAAGGAAGGCCAAACTGTGAACTGGTGATGGGGTTACGGACACCCAAGGCTCACTGATGTCCATGGGGAGTGGAGACTAGTCTGTGTAGTCCAGTCCCACAGGATGAGCTACTGCAATACAAATTGCTGAAAAAGTGAATGATGGCTACGATTGAAAGGTGTCACTTTGCTGAATGATGGTATGCATAGCAGCAGACCAGTCAGAGAGCCCATGCTGACCCCATCCACTGCCGAAAAACCCTACATAAGAACATAAGAA
>JAODKF010000068.1:11304161-11317052 GCA_026779585.1 Mormyrus proboscirostris
AGATGTATTATTATCATTAGAGAGTATAATTCTACTTACCATTAATGGGACACATTTATTATTATTTTATTTATTTTAAATTTTGTTTTTATTTTTTTTTACGTGGTCAGCATCGCGGGCCGCATTTGCATTTGCATGACGGGCCGCAGGTTGAGAACCACTGGATTAAAGTCTCTGTTAAGTTTCTGTTTCAGTTCTGCGCGCTTCTCAACTCCCAAAACACTTGTCATTATTACCCTCCTGCACCTTAAAGCCAAGGAAACATTACTCGCCGTTCAATATCATGTGTATCGATGAGCGTCTGCTTAAAACACCTTACTATTTTTCACTAGAGTTAAAGCTGTAAAATGTGGTTCATTCCAATATTAGCCGATACAGAACTGAGTGGTAAGTAATGGTTTAGACAGAAAGGTTTTACTTACGACAGAAAATGTTTCTTTATTTACATTCGCTGTAATGCTCAATTTGCAGTAATTAACTGTAGATCTCGTCAACCTTTATATATTGCGCAAGCTAGACAAACAGCTTACTGAAACTAAAGTTTTCTTTTGTGACCATGAATTACACATGAGAACAAGCAGTTCCCAATGAGTCAGACTGCTATGTCTAGCCTTTTGAAAAAGCTCCTTTTTGGGTGTATGGAGGTTTAAACAAATCAACGATTACTGCCTTATCCCAGCCTATACATTGTAATTAAGTTGTCACATCTCCGAAGGTAAATATATGCTTCTTCTCAATAGCGCTTTAACAAGGAGTGATTAATCACTGAATTGTCCTCACTGTATTTCCTTCTTTAGTACAGGCAATTAAACACTGCTTTGCTGTTTCTCACAGTAAGAAGTACATTGTCTCCATGTAAGTGTCATGTCGGCGTCTATTTCAGTACACCCTAATTGTGCAGGTGACCGTAGCCTTGTGCATCTGTGCAACAAGGTACAAAGTGAGTTTAGACAGTGGGAAAAGACAAATGACCCGACCCAGAGAAAGGCAGTTGATTTTATCTTGTCAGCTGCGCGTGACACAACCTGACACTGTCTACCAATTTTGAAATGTTGACTTATTCTATAGGTGTTGCTTTGCACTTGTCAGGGAGTTTGCAGCAAGAAACATGACTAAGCCAGCCAAGTGTGCCTTTGCTCAGCTGGAAAGGATGATTTACCTGATGTGTCATACTTCAGGTAAAATAGGTTGAAGACCTTTTAAATACTTGAAACCACTTATAAATGAATTAGTGAATTAGTAGGCAACCTGAATATTTGATCCAAACAAAAATGACCATGTCAAGTCTTACAGCTCAGACTGGAAGGATGATCTAGATGAAGCCACGACTGCTACCAGACATCTTATACATCATTATTATAACCAGATGGGACCATGTGAAGTATGTCAGCAGACTGCATCGGTATTTTCTGGAAGAGGTGCTCATATGCCCTAGAAATGATTGTATTGTACGTCGCATTTTGTGATTCACAGTGGGATAAATATTTATTGCCTGAGCAGAGTATGTACAATCCCTTTCCTTTGACACCTGACAAGTAGCATTGGGGACAGTTAAAATAGAAAATAGCTATTGTGACCCCCCCCCCCCCAAAAAAAAAGAAGATTCATTGTGTATTAGATACCTTGTGACAAACAAGTTTGATATCATAAAGTTTTGCATTTGCGTCAAGGCTAGAGGTAAAAAGTTCACCGGAAAGGATTTGAATCATATTTATTATTCAGTGCTGACATTCAAATGTCTGAATTTGTTACTTAAGTGAAGTTGCCACTATACCTTGGACAAGAACCTGCTGGATGGAGGGTAAGTATGGAGTAGATGTGAATCAGATCTAATAATTATCATCATTGTTCTAAGAGTCACACGGGGCTTTTTATCACAAAGAAATCCCTGTTTGACTAGAATGAACGCAAGCAATTTTATATTTGTCCAAAACAGGTGAAGAGGGAGAATTCATGTTTGCATGTTCTCTCTTTTTTCCATTTTCCCCAAAAATACACTTTGTAAAATTTTTCCTTTGTGTGCCAGCGCCATATTAGTCTGGGGAAAATCAGGATTTTTTTGTTTTTTTTTTTCCTTCGCTGCTCAGGGCTTCTTTGCACTTTTTAAGAATAATCATTTTGCGTTTCGCAGTGGCATCAACACAGAGGACGGCGGTGACCGGCAGGTTCTTCAGCTCGGAAGGAAATTTCAATCTCCGTGTGGGCGGAACGAGAATGAAAATGGGCGGGTGAACATGTATGGCGCGGGTCCGGGTGCGGCGGGCTTCAAGGCCCGGCTGAAAACGTCTCCATCACTCTGCAGGCGCACAGAGAACCGCACTCTGACGGCCCTTTATAACAATGGCCGGCATGCAGTCTTTTCTCTTCCCAAACTGGGCCCGTGACAGATGCTCCCAGGCTTCCTTTTATGCAGCAGTTCAGCTTCTGCGCTTCTCTCCCTTCAACTTGTCACAGATGTACATATGAATATCAACAGATTTATGGCTGTGCTACAGGCATGTAGCTTAGGCCGACTGTTGACAGAAGCCTATGGGAGGATTATATGGCAGAGATGAAAGCTGGCCTATGGCACTGGTTTGTCCGCAAGAACTAGCGTCACCATCGCAATGTTTACAACCCGGACACACTTGATCACAAAGTGATAGCATGCGGTCCAAGTGTTCTGACTGCAGCTGTCAAGTGATATTCCAGAAAATCTGCCAATGAGCTCCTCCACTTCTCATACAACTTGAATGCTGGTTCCTGCTAGTGCAACAGGGCATGAGTGTACAGCTGTGCTGAAATTCCTAGATGAAGTTTCTACATATTTTATGCATGTGCTTGTCTAGATCTAGACATATTCATATTTCAATAGTGTTATCTCCAGGAAATTTTATACGCTATTACTGTACATATTTACTCTGTTGTACTAGATTCTACCCAGATGCCATTATCCCTCACCTTTGTCAAGTAAATGATCTCTGTGGTGGTTCAGTGTCTTTTATACCTCATCCAGAATACATTGACTACATTATTATATGTAATATAATATGTGCGTGTCTGCTCATTTTAAATTGGAGCATCTTGGACAAAATATTCTACACTTTCTGCCCTGAATTTTGTTTTTCTTTTGTTTATTATCCTTGTTAGGAGACAGTAGGTGGATCAATATGGTTGTGGGTTTGCTTAAATTATTTGGCTGCTCGCTTTAGGTTTTCTTCAAACTGGCTGTTGACCGAGAAAACTGAGGGAGGTGAGCCTTGTTATTTTGTGACACCCATTTGAAGAGACGTATCATGTTGCGGAATAATTGCAGAATAATCAGAGCTCTGTCAGTGCCATAGATACTCCCCATGGGAGAGCTTAAAATGCTGTAACCCCTTGTTCATACACAATGAGTGCAGGCAGGGTTATCTAAATAGTGGCTTGTGCTTCCCCGAATTGTACAGCTTGTTTAACTGTTTCACTTCCAATCCTGATGCCGTTTAATGCTTCTCTGACTTTGCCTCACCTTAGTCACTGGGCACAAGTTGCATTCTACCCCGTTGGCAGGATATCCAATTTAGCTGGGAAAAAAGCTCCAAAGGGTGTTTTATACAGGGTATATCTCTGAGTTCCTGATCAGTGGACCTTGTGACATCTTTCCCTATCGACATCATCCCCATCTCCTTTGCTCTGAATACATTCACCCCTCTGCCTTCAGGCTATTGCTCAAACAGCTCGCATGGGTTTCTGTGCATAATTCACACAGTCTCAAAGATTTAAACAGAGACCAGGTTAGACCAGGGGTGGGTGATTTTATCTAGAATGGTCCGTTGGGTATGCAGGTTTTCGCTGCAACACCCTAATTAGATTATTAATGAGAAGACTGATTGGCTGAAGAGTCCTGACGCCTTGGTTGGAACAGCTGACCTTAAGGTTATCTCAAAAACCTGCATACACTCCAGCCCTTTGAGGATAAGATTGGTCACCCCTGAGTTAGACTCACTCTTAGTAGCACTGCATTTCAATTCTTACATGCACTCTTATTTTCTCTTGCAAACATAGACACGTTTAATACAGTATTTTTTGCCATTTATGATTTTCATCACTTGTTTGAAGACCCATGCCTTGGAAATACAGTATGTCTTGGTGAGGGTCAAGGCAGCACCATGCAGGAAGGCCAGACCAAACCTCTTACTCCATGACCACAGATTCAGGCTCCCTCTGCGGGATCCCCAGATGTATCCTCAGGGCCTTCACTCATTAGGATATTTCCAGACCAGATCCACTGGGAGCTGAGCAGATGATATTGTAGTAAGATGACCGAAATACCCCAAATGACTCTTCTTGATATGATTGAGCAGAGGCTCTATTGCAGTGTCCCCCTGGATCCTCAATCTTCTCATCCTGTGACAGAGGGCAAATCTGGCAACCCGGCAGAGTTACCTGATTTTGGCCACTTGAACTCTTTCTTTTGGTCATTACCCAAAGCTCGCGGCTGTAGTTGAAGAGTGAGATGTATAATAAACAGCCAACTGATGACTTAAATTCTGCTTCACCATTACAGACCTTGCCAATATTTGCACAACTGCAGTCATGGAACTAATTTAGTGATCAAATCCATGTTCCCTCTTGTTACTTGCCGAGAGGATCCTGAGGTACTTTAACCTCACCTGAAAGGACCAGTTCACTATTCAAGAGACTACCATGGACATAGGAAGCACAGGCAGCTGCAACTAGGGCAACTTTGTTTCCCATCCCTGCATGATTACTGTCTGTCTACGGTCCTGGTCGTGAAATTGCCTCCACTGTCTGCTGTCCAAGGTGCTGTTATAGCCTTGGTCAGCCGTCCACTGGGGGAGCTAGCCAGTGTCTGGGGGCCCTGGGGTTGAAGTCATGACAATAGCCTGTCCATGAAATTACCAGTGGAAACAAAACACATGCTTCCTGGAGACCACCATCCACTCTAAACAGCTTAATTTGTCAACTATTTCTAAAGATTTATTCTGTTCTATTCTATTCTATTCTATTGTATTCTACCCCTGTTATCCCAGGCTTTCAGAGAGGCTACTTAGAAGCCACGAACTGTGATCCTCTTATAGTTGAGATAGGCCCTTCATTCCTCCTTTTTAAAGACAGTAACAATGACCCCTGTTTGCCAGTCCAGGTACTTTACTTCCATGCAACATGGAAGAGGAATATTAACCATGTCACCCCAACAACATCCAGTGCTCTCAACATCTCAGGGTGTATTTTATTTATGGAGCAACGCTGACTTTCCAGCCTTCCTTTACCTGTGAGCCAGGTGGAACTCCTCTGCGGCCAATCAGAATCAGTAATTATTAAACTAACTGCCCGGGAGAACTAAAAACACTGCCTGGATTTGGAATCGATGGTCAGATTTGAAGAGCCCTGCATTAGGATTAAGGAGGTCCTCATGAGGTTCTTTCCACCACTCAACAATATCTCCATAGCTTTTCCTTCTTCGGGTAACTTGTTCAGGTCTTATCTCCTCTTCTTGAATCACCGAATAGTTTGCAGAATCATTTCAGGGCTACCTGACAGTCTTTCCCCATGACTTTTCCCATGTGCTTATTTTCACCTCCGTGACTACATTCTCCGCGGCCTTTGTTTCAGCTGTCTCAGGAGACCCCCAAGCAGGTCATTGCCTTCAAAGCTTTCTTCTTCAGCTTGACAGCTTTCCTCATCGCTGGTTTCTGCCGAATTTGTGCTGGATTTGGGGGTTTTGAATTGATGCAGCCATATCATGGATTCTTGGACTGGATTCAAATCAGTTCTTAGTTACAAACCAAAAAAGTATGTGGGCTAACTGAGGTAAGTATCAAGTGTGTCCCTCTGGGGACTGGTGCAGGTAGGTGTACTACTCAGCTATGCAAAGCAATAAACATGTCGGGGGTGAAAATGCCTGTAAGTAAAGAAAAAATGTATTAGCAGAAATGTCTGTATTTATAACATGGGACATTTTATGTCACTGTACAGGAGAACCACACTGGCTATGAGCATGGAGAAGGAAATCGTGAAGGAGCTTGCTGTAGTGTGTAGGACATTACTCTGACATGTCAGCAGACTCACAGTGTGACACCCCGCTGTTTACTGAGTGAAATTAGACACAGAATGATGCATGCCTGCACAGTAGGTAGCCCTTTTGCACTGGTGTGGAACAGGACAAGGAGATCTGCGAGAGAACCATGCAGAGAGACGGTGAAGAAGATCTCCAGAACACAGAAACAATAGGATATAGGCATGGAATGATTATTACATTCTCAACAAAGCAGGCACTGCTGAGTTCCACACCACAGCCCTCACTAATTACCATTCAGTTAGTCAGTGCTGCCTGCTGTTCTAAAATGCGTAGCGATTGGTTAAATGAGCAACAATGTGTTACTGCCACTCTTCAGGAAGGGCTGGGGGCAGAGTTGCTATCTATTTTGGAAGGGAGAGTCTTGTTGCTGCAGCAACAAAACCGCAAATCTACAGACTTCAACCAACAGAAGAGTAAATAAATGAGGGCGAGGTCTGGAATACAGATGTAGCGTCTGTAGGTGATTGTAGGAAATTGGTGCCCCTATGCGGAGACTCATTTTTATTATTTTTATTTCACATTCCTGCCATACATTATCACAGCCGCTGTTAGGGTGGTGCAACCGGTGTGGCTGCACCGGGCCCCCGCTCTTTGGGGGCCCCAAAAGGGAAACTAGCCTAGATGATGATGATAGGATGAATCATAAGTCATTCAGTTCATTTCATCTGAATACATAATTTTAGCTGAATATTAGGGCTGTTACATGTATTCATCATGTCCAGTCTGGTGCATCATTTTCCGTTTGGTAAGCATACTGAAACAAATGAACATGTTTATTGACACGGACGGAACCGAAATTCACAAGTAGTTCAACATTATGCTAATTGGGGGTGTAGCGTTGCTTATGGCTAAAGGTGAATAGTCATAAACGGTGACTTGGTTTCACCAGCACTGGAGAGAGTAGCTGATTAGACCAAGACTATATCATCATCAGGCAGACTCAGAAACATCAACAGATGCATTGCCATTGGATTGCGACTGCTCCTAATTGTTTCTGTTTGCAATTTCAAATTTCAAAACAAGTACTGTTTTCCCTGTTAAACCCCTACTATATATACACTGGAAATATACTTAAGCTAAATTATATCTCGACCCTGTGATCACATAGTCCAGGCTAATGCTACATGCATGGCTATGCTACCCTTTGGCGCCAGCTAGTCAGGAAGGTCCAGGAAGGTCACATTGTACATTGCCAGGTATTATTCTTCATTATAGTTGCATCTGTATCACAATGACCAAGTAGTAGCAGGCACAATGGTCTCCATTACCTGGCTTATGTTGGCCTAAGAGGGGCCCCAAATATGCTGGCTCCCCCTGGACCCTCCCCTCCTCAGAGACAGACCTGAATATGGCGTTAAACTCTATCTGTATAACTGAGACTGGGTATTATTTTCAAAATTAGAATCTTTTGGTTCTAAAATAAACTGTCTACAATTTAAATAAATCAAAATAACAAGAAAAGTAAAATCAGACTTGACATTCTGGTGTGCTAAGGAGTCAATCTAAATGATATTCTCATAAAGACTATGCTAAATTTAGAGAGCTGCTGGAAACACACCTACTGGAATTAATTCCAGTGTTGATTCTGGTTCAATTTCTGAAATGTTCATGCTCGTCATCAGCGTCAATTTACTGCTGAGGACGTTAATATCATGCAGCCAGCAGAAATGTATAATGAGCACACAGTTAAGAAACACCCTGAAGAAAAGCGTGGAATGGAAAACTGTCTTTTGTAAACAAGTCCAAAGAGATAAATTGAACGTTTTTTAATATGCTGGCATGTGTTTTCTATTCTGAATCCATGTACGAATTCATGGCAATATAAAATGCTGCAAACATGAGTAATAGTTTTTTATGAGTTTCAGGAGTAAATGTTGGCCTGGATCTGAGGTCTGGTAATGCTGTGAGAATGATTCACACAGAAAGTTGAGGCATCCTATTAAATATTATTTTGCTGACTTGTTATTTGATTTCATTTTCTGGAGGCACTAATTTCAGAGTCCAAACCTATTAGTCAGCCCTGTTATACTAAAATGCTGCTTTAGGGCAAACATTTCCCGCATTAATATTGCTTGCTACTGCTGTGATTCAAAGGCTTATCTTAATGTGTTCCGCGTGTCCTCATTTAATGTGATTTAAAATAAGTGGCAAAAATGCAGAGACAAAATACAAGCCCGAATTTACATTTAAAGCAGAACCATTTATTAAATACAAGAATATCAAACAAAGGAAAAAGTTCATTAATTACACAAAATTGTTTGCAGTTATCTGAATTCACATACAGTACAGGGATTAATACTGAAGCTCCCTCAGTTAATTCCTATATAAAACTGTTTTGTAGACACAAGCAATTTAAAGGCATTTTCACAGGAGAATCAGAAGGGATTAAGTGTTTTCACCTCCCGCAACTCCTTGGGCTTCATCCACCACCCCACTCCATGCCCCACTAATGGACCGACCGTCCATGTCACCCTCAAAGCAGGGCTGTGACAACTGGGAAGAAAGAAATAGGCTAGAAGGCCTATCCTAGTGCCAGCTAAAGGAACGCTTGATCATCCTGTAGAAATTGTGGTTGTGCTCCTTAAAGTAGGAACGCAGCTGTTGGAGCACTGTACCGTTCACTGCAGGGTGTGGCCGCCCTTTGGACTCATGGAGGCAACGCTCGCGTCCATCACTACGGATGCAGTAGAACCCCTTGGTCTGGTTGAAGTAGAAGTTGGATGACACTATTCTAGGTGGAAGGCTGAGGAAGCGTTCCACCTTCTGCAGCTCAGGCAATGGATCTTGGATGAGTGTGTCCCCATCTACGATGTGGATCTGTTCCAGGGGGAAATGGCACAGCCAGTTGTGCATGTGCACGTCGTACAGGCTACGCTGGATGGCTTTATAGCGGGTATTGAGGGCACCGTTGCGCACCAGGATGTTCTCAATGGCCTGTACGGGCTTGTGATTCTCCAAGCGGTTATAGTAAACCTGGGTGTAATCAGAAATGACGCGCTCGATTGGGTCCCGAAGTATGAGCAGCAGCTTTATGGAACTATTCATGGCACGAATGCGCTCTGGGGCTAGGGCGGACGTGAAATAGCCCGGGGTCTTCTCCACCGTGATCTGGTGTGGCTGTGAAAGAGGCATTAACCCCTGGTACCACTCTAGGCCTTTGACATAGTTCTGGTCCCAGTCGAAAAAGTGCACCTCAGTGGTGGCAACAGCGACTTGGGGATGGATGTCCAGCATCTCTAACAAGGCTCGCGTGCCGCCTTTGCGGACCCCAATTATGATGCTTTGTGGCAAGCGTTGGGTTGTCTCCGGGGAACCAGTTTGGGTTACATTGATCACATCTCCGGTCCGCAGGTCCAAATCCTCCCCTGGGGCTTCCGTGCCTTTGGGGAGGCACTCTAGGGGCACTGAGTGCATCTGCAGAACCAGGAGAATCACAGATGCCAGCAGGCGAGCCATGGAGAAGGACTGAAAGGGGATTAAAGGCAAGACAAATTCTAGAGCTGATTGGCTGGAGCTTAGAATGTAAACTGGGGCGCCAGAGCAGAATCTTCGAGATCAGACCCAATGAGAAGGGAGAATGCAGCCGACATCTTCTGTGGCAATTGTGGGGGAGGAGGAAAAACGGCGACGGGGCCAAGGAACATCTGCATGAAGACAAAAGAAGAGAAATGAGCCAGCTCTTTTACATATTCTGTTCTGTACCATATGACACCCCATTTAAATGTCCTCTTTCCTCAACAGCATCAGTGGAACAAACGCGGAAACGATAATAAGCGGATGCTAGCTAAGCCAGAGAAACTCTGACTGCATCATTACATTGGACTCCGATTCACATCCACTACTAAAGTCTTGGACACAATTAAATTGTCACAGTATCAATATTAGGTTTATAAGTAATAGTACTTAATAGCAATATAACAATGTTGCACCAAAAGGAAGACAAAGAATGAAATTAGCCATTTAAAGGATCTAGACTGATAAAACCTTTTACAGAATTTGTGGCTTGACTAAACCGATAAAGGAAGGATTACACTGAAATATACAGCAGGCTTTTTTCCTCATACAAAAAAAGATAGAGATACTTGTATGTTTTGTGGTTTGCATAAAAGATGGAACAAATGAAAGTGAAATATTAGGGTACATTCCCTACTGGCAGTCTCCAGGCCCCCTGTGAGTCAGACCAGGATTTAACTAGCTGCCAGTAATTGCATTTAAATATATAGTCATTGGGCTACAGTGCTATGAGAAACCGGATTGTTCTCCTACTTCTGCAGTGAGATGTCACACGGGGAATATAAACTTATGACTCTGCCAGTAAGTCTTTTTTTGGTGATGGGAGGATGAGATTCTTGGGCACAATCAACCAGCCTCAGCTGGGCACACAGGGGTGTGAATTGCACATTTAAAATAACCAAACATTCTCTATTCAGCTGAACTTCATTCTGCAAAGCAGTTTAACTGCATCCGTGCCTCGTACACAAGCGAAGAGCAATACTACACTGTGCATTTCCCTTTCAGTAAAAAGTGTTGAATCGATATGAAAAGTATGCACAATCATCAGCGAAGTCTTCAAGGCAACCTTCAAGCATTCAGCCATTCTCCTTTGACAAGTAAAAACAAAATTTTGCAATGTTATTCAAGATTAAAAATTGTTTGTGAAAAAAATAAATCAATGCTGCTTTCTGAATGTCAGAAGTTAGAAGTATTTGACAATCATGAAATGGGCGCTTGGTTATTGTGTATTCAAAGGTGATTGACTCATGATCGATAATGTCATTTTTATTATATGATGAGTATTATATGGTACCGGACTCCTGTCCCTGACATGTGCAGTGTTTCCCCAGATGTGCAGGTTTCTTCTGGGAATCCTGGTTTTCTTCTGCTGTCCTAAGTTATGCAGGTATGCAAATTTGAATTTATAAATTGCCCACAGTGTGTGAATGTGCGCCTGCCTGGCGTTGTGCTGAAATTCCATACTGGGCACACATTGCCTGGCACCTGCTCTAGTTCCCCATGACCCAGGATAAAACGTTGGGGAAAGGATCCATGTAACATACCAATTAAATGATGGAATGACTGAGTTTATTATACTGTGATACTGTGATTTTTTTTTTCCAGGCTGGGATTGTGGAACCGCTACCAAAGACAGCCATTTTGGCTCTAGCAAAGTGAATAAGAGACCAGGGGAATACTATAGGCTATAGAGAGGTGGATAATTCAGGTCCAGAAAATAAGAATCCAGACCAAGGTTTTGTTTCAACCAACCAGCTGAGTACTCTGTGACTGTCACTCTTCATATTGAACTGGTTGGTTGAGGCAAAATTTTAGTCTGGATTTTTACTTTCTGGATCTGAACTCTCCATCTCTGAGCATAGATGTAGTTTCCAGTCTCTCACATTCTCTAACAGAAAATAGAGAATGTTTTATATTGAAAATGACTGCTGCTGAGTAGAGGGGCTTCACCCCTGCTCTGCCCCAGGAACATCGATGCCTTCCCTTATCTCACAAATTACGATAAAGGGAAAAATATTTCTCTCAGTTGAAAATTATCCCTTATAACCTGATACTGCAAGTTAAGCTCATTCATACATTATTGAGCAGAAATAAGGCAATAATGACACAATTTATGTATCATGGCATAGCCAAACTTGCATATATCATACTGGATAGTTGTGTGTTTCTTTGTTCAACAGCCAAAATTTTGAATGAGCAGCAAGAATCTATCGAATTGCAAGCTGTGGAATTTCCCACAGGGATTACCTTATTAATTGGTTACATTGTTAATATCAGTATTAAATAACTAAGAAAAGCAGTCAAATTAATTAAAGCTGCACTTTTGCAATACAGGTCCTGGATTCACCTTGCAGTGAACTATTTTGTACAGTAACATTTCCCTACAGTATGCCCTTAATATGACATGCAACGTCTTCTGAAATGGTATTAATATCCTGTCTTTCATGCACAGTTGTTATAAAGACCTGTATCAGCTTGAAGCATCTTTTTCAATTGAAAAACCAAAAGCGATATTATTTATTTCCGATTCTGTTCAGCGGTTCCTCAGGTTTGTCTTCGTTACTTCCGCAGTGACTTTTCTGTCAAGCTTCTTTGGGAATCATCTAGACTAGATGGACCTTTTCCATAGCGATAATCTATATTCACTCTCATTATCCATGAGGTGGAGCAAGCAATGGATGATAGTCTTGTTGCAAACATGATACCATTTCATTGTAGTGAAAACAAAATAGCAGAACGTAACAGAATTTAACCCATGATCCCTGTACTGCATAAGCAGTTGGAAGATGGACAGCGAGATGGACAATAAATGCTATCTGACTTTTCATTTATAATTCTAATTTGTGTATTCTTGCAGCCATTTCATAGTATTTTGTTTATGAATGTATATATTGTAGGCGGACAGTATGTACAGAAGTACAGAAACATACATACACATCTAGATTTCTTTGACAGTGATTTCATTTAATTCCATTTGGAAATGTGATAGATTGTTATAGAAGCGGAAGTGTTTGGGTTAACTTGTGCACATCACAGCTATTTGCACAAAACAGAACTTGCAACCCTATAGCCCAGCAAAAGCTGCTGCAGCATATTATGAGCTGGCAGAGCAGATGTGTGAGAGATCATGTGGGTACTGAAGCTTCTGGTGCCACCACACGTTTTTAAGTTGTGAAAGAAGAACGACGGAAACGAAAAGTGCCGCTCAATTATGAGTTCTGCAAATTGCGTTCACTTGTATCGCATTCTGCAAATTGCGTTCACTTGTATCGCATTCTGCAAATTGCGTTCACTTGTATCGCATTCTGCAAATT
>JAODKF010000068.1:11395940-11412254 GCA_026779585.1 Mormyrus proboscirostris
CCCCCCCCCCCCCCCCCCCCCCCCCCAGCCAGAGTCCATGTGCGCAAGGCAGGGAACAAGGATGGGGTGCCAACCCATCTTAGGACACAGTCACACACCATTCTCACCTATAGGCAATTTGGCAACTCCAATTAACCTCAGCATGTTTTTGTAGACTGGAGGGAAACCAGAGTACCTGCAGGAAACCCCTCGATGACACGTGGAGACCACGCAAACTCGAGAATCATGAATCCATATCAAACCCTGACCCCGAAGACATGAGGCAGTGCTACCCACTGCGCCAGCACACAGCCCCCAACGCAACATATTTCACTTCTAAATGTGTTCTTGAATAATTAGGCAAGCAGGTAGTGCGGGGGTTCAGGACACAGCCTTGTCATTTGAAGGTTACTAATTCAGGTCATGTGGGATGGAAATCACACACCCTTAAGCAATAAATTTAATATTCATGGCTCCTGTAAAATTCCTAGGTGTATTAATTGTTAAGACTGTAATTTTCTTTAAATGTATGTTACATAAACAAAAAACTAATAACCAAAACAAAATTAAAACACTTCTAGGGTTGTTTGTGTCTCATAAATTCTTTAAATGCCGTAATTTTGTTATCTTTATATTTTATGTCTTACTCTCTTTTTCCATGTTCTTATTTTCTTATCATGCACAGCTACCCGGAGTGACCAGGGTTACATTTCACTGCATGTTGTATATGTACAACTGTGTACGTGACAAATAAACCTCTTGAATCTTGAATTGAGATCAAATTGAATAACAAAAACCAGATATAACAAGCTCTATGTGGGGGTACAAGGTGGCGCACACAGCTGCTGGGCACCTATAGGTTTTGGGGCTGCAATCTGACTCTGTGTGTGTGGAGTTTGCACGTTCTTCCTGTGTAATGCAGCTTTTCTTCTGCAGTCCAAAGGCATGCAGTCAATTTAATTGGTGTGTCTAAAAGAGTTGTAGTGTATGATTATATATGTGTTCTCTAATGGTCTGACATCTCACACTTTGTGCTGCCTGGGATAGATTGCATTCACCCTGTGATCAGGATAAATGGTCAGATGATGGATGGATGGATGAATGGATGAATACTCTGAACCAAACCACCTTATTAAGTATTCAGCTGTTCTTAATGTGAGCTATTTTCATTCAAGATGTCTCGCAATACTTCAAAGGGGCTGCAGAAATTATTTACTTAGCATTTTGATTTGCTTAGGATTTTCTTCCAGTCAATTTAATGACAGTCTTACATACAGAAATTGCATTTTTTTTTTAATTCTCTTTATGGCATACAGTAAATGGTAAATGAATCTGTACTTACAGAACATGGCACACTAACCAAGCAGAAACACTGAGTATTGTTATGAAATGAAAATTCTCCCCAGTCCATTCTCTGGTCACAGCACTACATTAATCCACTGAAGGGAACTTGTCTATAAGCGTATGATGTCAGTCAAGGCAGTGCCAACAAGTCAGCTGGATTAATGTGAAAAATACTTATTACTATGCATGTTAGATTCCTTTGAAAAGGCACTGAATAAATAAAAGCTTTAAAAGCTCATACAGAAATGAGAACAAATGATCCCTTTTAAAACATTCTTTTTGCTTCTCACTTTTCATGCTTGATGAAAAAAATCCACTTGTGTAGTCAGTAGAGAGCCTTAAAAGGTCATCATACCCGTGCCTAATTAATAGTGTTAAAATGAACTGCCCACCATTTAAAACTCAACAAGCCATAGTAATAGATTTGAGATTTATGCCGCAGAGAGCATTCAGCCAAGATCATTTCCTGGCATAGTAGTTCATGCAGACTAACCCAGACAGATTTCCTGTAGCCGCAAGACTTGTAGTCTAAATATATCACAGTGCAAGCCACAAACTGGACCTCAGGATGCAAATTCACTGATAAATGTTGTTTTCTATTGAATTAATATTATAAATGATTAATATAATTACTAACCTAATATATCAGCACGTGGATTTTTTTTAATTTTTCAACTTTGAAATTGAACGTTGAAATTTTGTTTGGTTTAATTATACAGTATAACAGAGGTGGAATGTAGAAACATTTAAGAGACAAATAGAAAAATTGGTAGATTTGACATATGAGTAATCTCAAAAGTACAGACACAGGGTCTTTTAAGATTAATATTCTGACAAACTAATGTAATTATCTGGTATACTCTGTAATATAAGTGGCACTTTACAAGAACAGTAAAATTAAGAAAAAATGAAAAAATCTTGTTATTCTAGTTTGATCTGAGACATTTTTATAGTAAATTGCTAACAAGACGAGGCTGGGAAATTATGATTAAAATATAATATTAAATGTAATTCAAATGAAAAGTTACTATATGCCTGAAGTGTTTACATTATTGTTTGGGCCTTTTAATAGCAATTACATAGTCAAGAAAAGATCAAAAGAACACATTAACACATAGAAAAGAATGCATACAAGACACATCGTGTGTCAGTGTCCTTTCCTTGACCGGCAATTTCAGAATAAGTCTAAAGTTCACATACATCAGAAAAAAGAAATTATATTTAATGAAAACAGAGAGTGAACTCATTCTTCTATTTCGGCTGACTTTTGCATTTTTAATTGGCAGGATGTTCTTCTGCTGTGCACTATTGCGTGGTGAAAATATGTGGGCTGAGATAGATATATGCCATGCTAGTGAATGGGCACTCAGTTTGTATTGTAAATAAACAGTAAACAAATTCACCAATCAATTCCTAGATTTCACATACTTAAATATGTGCTTGCAGTGAAACATTAAAGGATCAGGGCTTTACGTTTACAATACTGGTCCCAAGTGGGACATATCCGATCCAGCCTGTGTCAGCTGTTTGAGTGCACTATGCGTGCTGTTTCCCTAAATGTGCCTCGTTCAGCAGGAAGACAGAATATACAGGAATCAAAAGCTTTTTTACTGTCTTTTTTACAGACTTGCCTTATCTGTAATAGCCCACCAGCCAAGGTTTGCTACTTAGCATTTGTCATTCTCCAAAATGAGTGTGGTTATTTGGAGTCTGGCTCATTTCATACAGACTAATGGGCATTTCTACAGATACAGGCAATGATACTGCTTTTCATGCCCCTGTGACACATTTTCATAAACGAGTTGCGCCTTAGCAGCAAGGAAACCTCTAGACATGACATGAAGAGTGCATGCTGAAAGACACAACAAGGAGCAACAAGGAATAATACAATACCTGGGCTTATTTCTCAAACTACTAATCTACACAAACAGGAAGTGGACGATCCTTAACACTGGATATGGCATAGTGTTTTTAGTTGCAAATTGTTACAAACATGGGAGTAATTTTTTTTTTTGGGGGGGGGGCTGTAACCCCCCAAAAATTATAACCAGCCAATTCACCCCCAAGGACGCCTTAGGTGGAGATATTATCCAATCCAGCTTTATTTGTAAAGCACTTTAAACAACCTTACGGACCAAAGTGCTGCACAGAGGAGCAAATAAGAGAATGGTTGCATAATAAGTAAAAGACATTAAAACATTCACACACGTAAAAATACAAATGAAGTAAAATAAATTGTATATAAACCAAATCATTAAATGTAAGAGGCCATCAATAAAATAATTTAATAAAGAAAAGGTAATGATTAAGATAAAATTTACTATTAAAATCTCACAAAGTGTCAAAGGCCAAGGAGAAGACATGAGTTTTAAGAAGCGATTTAAAAATGGACAGAGAAGAGGCCTCTCGTATGTGAAAAGGCAGGTCATTCCACATTTTGGGAGCTGCGACTGCAAAAGCTCGATCCCCTCTAAGCCTATGCTGAGTCTTAGGAACCCTCGGGAGCAGCAGATCAGCTGACCTGAGAGCACGGGTGGGAGTGTACGGGTGAAGCAGCTCAGAGAGGTAGGGCGGGACAAGACCATTGAGTGCCTTAAAAGCAAATAACAGAATTTCGAACTGAATCCTAAGTTGTACGGGCAGCCAGTGGAGTGAGGCTAAAAAGGGGGAATCTTTCTATACATTTTAATTGTAAGGGTTGCTTTAATTATTTATTTTTTATCAAAGTCATCATTTACAGACTTTCAACTATTTTCCGATCCAGAAAACATATCCCCGTTAGATATTCACTGTTAAAGATGGAACGTAATTGTGATTCAAGAAACCCACAGCATTTACCAGCTATCATTGAGCAGAGAAGAATCTAAGCCACGCAGCTTCTCCTCAGTCATCTACAAAAGGCAAAGTGCAGGAATACATACAAATATCCACATGCTGAACATCCTGCTTCTCTATCACATGGTACAAACAAACAAACACACACACATACACACACAAACACATGTTTTTATTCATCTCTTTGAGGGGATCGTCCATTCATTTCTATGGGAAAAACCCTAATGCCAACAATGACAACCTTAACCGCTACCTAGCCTTAACCTTAACCATAAGTAAGCAGACAAAATACAAGACATTTTACATTTTTAGTTTTATTTTTAGTTGTATAAAATTGTATCTCCTTGTGGGGACCGAAAATAAAATGGTCTCCACAACATCAAAATAACTGGTTTTAATCACATCCTGGGAACATTTGTCTCCATCCTGCCCCCCCACCCCCACCCCATGCACGCACAGGCACAACATTAACATGTTTTTGGAAGTTACTGGAATGCAGAACAGAAAATCAAAAAACCAAAATGAAGTAACACCGGAACGTCGCAAATTTTAGGTGGTGTGAGGTCACCACGCTACCCGTCAAACCAAAAAAAGACAAATATATATTTAGATATATTTTTTTCAAAAAGTACTGCGCTCTTTACAATCTAAAGTTCAACAGTGAACATTATGCTACTGGAGCTGGGTCAGAATTGCTACTGTATCAAAGCTGTCAACTGGGGTTACCTGTCTTTGCTATGTCCCTGAGTGAAATGAGTTGCCAGATGTTCTATACATGAATTGCTTCAGGCATTACAGCAAACAAAGTCATGTGACACTGTGATGGGGGATGAAAGTAGGGGTTAACTTTTTTTTTTTTTTTTTTTTTACTCTGTTATCAGCACAAAAGCTAGAAGCAGGGTGGGGAATGGGGCTTTTGGCAGATTTGCTAGTGCTCCAGATAAGAAAGATCAATCTATATGATGACCGGGAACAATACATGGGTAAACTGAGTTAGTGTCTCGTTTCAGGCATTCTCTAGATGTCTACAACATGCTCTCAGACATAACAAGATGTGAGAGGCTCAGAGGCTCAGGAAACAGAGGCTGTACACCACAGTTTGTTTTTTTTTTTTTTTCCCCCAGAATGAAAGGAATTGGGGAAAAAAAACTCTAAAAAAACTGCTGCTTCTGCAGCCAAAAAAAGATTAATAGGCAGACATCTTCCCGTTTTCACTTCAGGTCTGGCTCAGTCTGATTTATAGCCCGAACACACAACAAACCCGTGCTTAAATACCAAAACAATGGTGATATTAAAACCTGACTCATCATCCTGTGATGAACCATGGCCACCCTACCCCCCCCCAGACACACACATAGACATACACAATATTATCCAGCATTCATTCCTGTATGTGGCACCGTTAGATTGTGATGCGGACGGATATCTTAATAAAGTACTAATTTCATTACCGACGTCAAGCTCACTCTAGAAAATACATGAGACGCTTTTGTAAACATAAATGATATTAGAAGTTGTTGGACTTTTATTTTTCTCATTTGATTACAGAAGTGGCCTGCTCTATAAAGCATAATTGATTGCTTGATGGGGGCTGGCAGAAAATCCCACACACGCTCAGACTCAAAGGAACAAAAGTTGAACAGCTCTTTTATGTAGCTTTGTGGAAACTAATTGAACATTGATTCAAAGCTACAGCTATCTTCCAAGCACTTTTCATCATTATTCTTCAAAAAAGGTATATTTTGAGCAAACGTTTACTGCCAGTGATCACTGTCCAAAACACATGTTGCATATCTTATGCTTACACTATTCATACACTTCTTTACACTTAAACTCATATTGATCAATATAGTTAATTAACAATCAAAGGTGACTATAATGTATTGATAACTGTCAATCTAAACTGAACCCTCCCTGAACCCTCCGGTCCATGGCTTCTCATATTCCCATAGTTATGCAAGCTACATTCTTCAGAGGTCTGATAAAACACCATGATTTACTTGAGATTATCGAATTATTGAGCAGTTAAGCATAATGACTCTATCATATGCAGAATGCATCACTGTAATCTCTTACAAAGTACGCCAATAGCAATGACCGGAATGCCGGACTTTTGAAAAGACACAATAAACATTTAACATTCCAAAACAAACGTAATGCTGATTCATTATCTTGCAGCAGAATAAAGCAAAAAGTCCAGAGTAAATGTAAGTCTGTATCATTTCAAGAGGCTTCTTGTATTGAAGGCAAAGTTAAGGTTGAAATATCATGTGGAGACATGCAACTCGCAGAGGCCGTTTCTGCCTTGCCGGTCATACATACACTCAGATAATTGTAATAGGATGGCAGTGTTTGGCTCAGTGGCTTAGGATGCAGAACCTGGTGTTTCAAATCCCCGGGTTGGCAGACTGGTTGTACCGTTGGACCCCAGACCAAGGCTCCTAACCCCCCAAAATGCTCCAGTGTGACCCTGCTTTCTCTCAAAAATATATGTCGCTTTGAATAAAGGCATCAGCTGGGAAAAACCAAACGTGAGCAATTATTATTATCATGCTTTTTAGCATTTTCATCACCATTTTTAATATGTCTATTGCTATGGGCGTTGACTGTAGAAATCAGTTAGTGTCTGTGGTTTCCCCCCAAAAAACATGCCAACAGGAATTTCCAGATTGCCCTTGCTGCGCGTCCTGCTGTGTGATTGACATCCCATCCAGGGTGGTCCACGTTGTTTTTCATGTGATAGGTTGTGGGCTCATCAGACCATGCATTAGAAAAATAATATGAAAACTGGATGGATAGTATTAAATTATTAATGTAGTTTTGGGCTAGCTATTATTCCGTAAAAATTAAAATGGTTGACATACCTTGAATTTGGGATGTCACCACCAGATAGAAGAGTATGAGTTTCCCTTCCATTTCATTATAGTATAACTCATAAATTTTTTAGCTCATAATAATGTCTGCCTCTTCATATCACTCTGTAACTCCAGTACCAATAGTCAGTAATATCATGTTGATAATGATACTTTATAACTTGGTTAGAAGTATCCATTTATTCTTTAAGCTTTAATCTTTTCTGACATTGTTTAAAATTTGCACTACAGTCGATTCTGAATAACTGGCCATCGAATAATGACACATTCCACTTTACTGCGCGCAGCTGGTCTTGTTTCTCATGAATCGGTGTCTATGGCAACATCCTTCAGTTAAACACAATTCATATATTTACACAATCCAGAACAATGCAACATGTCACATGGAATTGATCTCAATATTACAATGCAAAATAATTTAGATAACTGCACAGGTTTTGTTTTAATAAAATGTACCTCAAAAGTTGCCATATTTTGGACTGTCAGGGTACACTTATTGGTCATGTGCCATTTGTGATTTTCAGGGTACACCCAATGAAATCATTCAATATATCGCTTGACACAAGCAGAACCTGAATTCACAAGTATCATCATGGAAACTTTATGCCAATTGTTGGTTTCAGCTAAATCTGGGTACAGTTAGTCCATAATAGGTGGTTTGGGAACAATTGTTTTCCCAATACATTACACTAACACTGAAGAGAGTAGTTGAAAAGACCAAGACTGTCTCTTTTATGCAGAAGTCAAATACGTTGCTGGAAACACATCCACCATGCTAACTCTTTTGAGACAACATCATGCAAGTCTATATGCAATGAGAGAGAGCGAAAAACAGTCTCCCCTTGACATTTAAATCCTTACTTTGCCTTCAATACAAGAAGCCTGTCGCAGATGATACAGAATTGAATTTGTCCGACACATTTACTCAGCACTTTATACTTTATTCCCAAGTCATGCCGGCTTGACAACAAATCAGTGTTACATTTGTTCTGGAATACTAAACATTTACTTTGTATTTTGAATTTTTTGCATATTGAATTTTTGGTAACACTTTACTTGAGGGGGCACAATAATATAGAAGTACACTCTTAATGTACTAAGTGCTATGTACCGATCACATGTTCATTCATAGTTAATCGGTCAAAATCGTTCATGTATTTCATGCAGTTACTATATTTGCTCATGATTTGTACTTGAGGAGCAACTGAGTTACTAAGTTAGTTGTGCCCCCTCAAGTAAAGTTTTGTCAAGAGTTTGGTAATTAATATATTTTGCCCAGCATCTCATTTGTTTCCATTGAATACTCACGGCGATACAGCTGTAATGATACATGTACAGTACTGCAGGTTTTCTATACAATCCGGTTAATTTTGGCGCATCCTGTACAGTAGTTAAACTTCGGAGAAGCACAAGCTCCAGATACCTGCACGTTACAGTCCCAGTTCAAACATGACACATAGGATGCCACCTTTGCAACACGTTTGTGATTTTTTTTCTCCCCCTGCTAACTATTCCACGGTAGATTGAAAGTGGTATTATTGCAAAGTGGAAGTGTTTAGGAACAACAGAAACTCAGCCACGAAGATGCAGACCATGTAAATTAACGGAGTGGGGTCGACAAGTGCCGAGGCACATAGAGTACTTTGTAAAAGTCGCCAACTTGCTGTTGACTCAATAACTGCAGAATTACAAACTTCCTCTGGCATTAACCCCAGCACAAAAACGCACTGGGAGCTTCATGGAATGGGCTTCCATGGCCGAGCAGCATGCAAGCCTCACATCACCAAACGCAGTGCCAAGTGGTGTAAAGCACACTGCCCCTGGACTCTGGAGCCATGGAAACGTGTTCCACGAAAAAAACGAATCGCACTTCGCGATTTGGCGGTCTGATGGACAAGTCTGGGTTTGGCAGATGCCAGGAGAACGTTACCTGCCTCACTATTGTGCCAACTGTAAAGTTTGGTGGAGGAGAGATAATGGAATTGGGTTGTTTTTCAGGGGTTGGGTTTGGCCCCTTAGTTCCAGGGAAGGGAACTTTTTATCCTTATGCATTCCAAGACATTTTTAATAATTCTGTGCTTCCAACTTTGTGGGAACAGTTTGAGGAAGGTCCTTTTCTGTTCCAGCATGACTGTGCCCCAGTGCATAAAGCAAGGTCTATAATGACATGGTTGGGTGAGTTTGGTGTGGAAGAACTTGACTGAGCTGCACAGAGCTCTGACCTCAACCCCATCAAAAACCTTTGGGATGAACTAGAACATAGAATGCGATCCTGGTTTTCACATCCAACATCAGTGCCTAACCTCACAAATGCTCCTCTGGGTGAATGGGCAACAGTCCCACAGACACATTCCAAAATCTTGCAGAAAGCCATCAAAGAAGAGCTGCAGCTGTTATAGCTGCAAATGGGGGACCAACTCCATATTGATGCCTATGGATTTAGAATGGGGTCTCATAAAAGTTCTTGTAGGTGTAATGGCCAGATGCCCCTGTACTTTTATCCATATAATGTATAACAGACACTTGGCCAAGGTAACTCAGTTGTTCAATATTGAAGCAAAGTGAAGCAAAATGAAGTGAAATTCCATTAAGAAAAAAAAAACTTTTGTCATCATATATTGTACTGTTTTCATGCAACTATTCAATGTTAAAGCTCAGGGCCTGGTTCCCAAAAACCTTCTTAATGCTACATAATTCGTAAGTTCTTCCTTAAGTTGTACCTTAACGTTGCGACGTGGTTCCTAAAATGTTCTTAATTAAGTATATTTCCCATATAACTGATATAGAACAAAATGATTCTGTCTGATACATGACTACAATCTTCTTTGATATATGTTTCATCCTCGCGCTCTGATCTGACCTCAGTAACGCGCGGATTCATAATATAAGATAAGGAATGTGCTGTTGATTATGTAAGCATTTATCTATTGGGAAGGAAGGGCGGGTTTGCCGGGGTCCCCCTATTTCTGATGCCCCTACAAAACACACACCGCTCTAATGTACCAAAGTTACAGTATATCGGCAAGTCTTATATATCTAATGTGTTTATCTATCTAAACTAATCTGTAACAAAGTTTACACATGCAGTGTAAACTTTGGTTCATGAGGTTCATAAGAGGTTTATTTACAAATAAGTCTAATATGTTTTCCACAAAAAACACCCTGGAATTGTCCTTAATAGTCAATGTAGCACATTGGACATTCTCTTATGTTATGCCAGTATGCAGGGGCATCAGAAGCATTTTGAATGTGAGGCGGGGGGGGGCTGACACTGGCGGGGGGTCCTAATATACTCCTAATATTTCATTGTTTAGTTGAACATTAATATAACGTAGCCTGGGGAATATTTTGAGGGCATATAACAAAAGAATAAGGTTTTAGCAATAGCTGGACCTTGTGAGATGGCAATGAGGCTGAAGTTACCTCCTCCAGCATCAAGGAGCACCTCTGCTCACCATACTGCTGACCCTTTCTGACCCCCTCCAGTCAGTGCTTAGTTGTGCAAACCCCCCCCCCCAAAAAAAAAGAAATAAAAAAAACAGCGCTCTAACAGACTTCCTATCCCATTTTTTAATTGTGGCACTCTGTTTGAAATGTGGTTGTGGAACAAGGCGGAGGTATTTTTCTATTGCTGATTTATTCTTCTTCTTACCTTTAAGTATTTACTTCCTTATTGCTCCAATATTGTTTTCAGGATATTTCATTTGTGTACCGTGAACTTTTTTTTGCACCATGTTCACTTGATTACACTAAATGTACTGTCTTTGCATTTTGGCTGTTTTTCATAATACAGGTATATGTTCATCTGTCCTCTATACACTCGCTGCTGTGTGCACAATAACATCCCCAAGGGATAAATAAAGTTTATCTTAATCGTAATCTTAAAAACCATTTCCCCTTTATTCTGTCTACAACTGCTGTGTCGGCAGCAAAACTAGCTGCCTTTCATATGAACAGCAGCGTGGTTTCCTCTTCCTCAGTGCCGACCTGACAGACGAATCCTGAATTATTCACTACTGCACCAACCACTGAGACTGTCCACTGTTGTCAGTCACAGCTGAACTAACAACCTGCAAAGTGCCACAGAGTCAATCACTCAGTTTTCTACAAAAAAAATCCTGAGATTCAGTTATATAATTAATCGGCCCAGACTATCATCTATGTGTGTCGATTTTAATGCCTTTTTGTGAATATTGTATTATTTAAAAGATACATATAAATTTAAAAGCCAGACATATAGTGCTCTTTAGTGAATGCAATGATATCTTCACATTTTCCAGATCATTTCTATTGCTGTGAGAAATTTATGCAAACTTTATACACACACTGAGTGGGCAGAAGAGTAAAATCCCCAGTTCAGGGGGTGTGAACCTGAAGGTGCATAAACCACAGTGTTATTCCCCTATGGGCAAAGTTAAAAAAAAGTGGTTGGGAGGTTTAACAGCAACCCTATTTGTTTACTGGTTCTATAAAGTTACGATGTGAAAATCAGCTGCATTAATAAAAAGATAAAAGTCAAATGCTGTACATCTAAGCAAACTTACTCTATAACAATAATGCAAGGTATTTGTATCACACAGATCAGTTTTACACTGTGTAGTAAATTGTATGTAGTTTGCATTCTTTAACAATACACTTTGGCCTAGTTTTTTGTGCTAGTTACCTGCGGAATCCACCAGTGAGGGTTACAGTAGCATCTGGAGCAATCATGTGAACGGCCTCCTCGATGATCCCTTCCAGGGCCTCTGCTTCAGCCTTACTGATGCCCTTCAAAATGTCGTCGTAGTAACGGAAGCCTAGCAACACACAGGAATGCAAGGTGAAATTCACAAACATCGCTCATCATTTGTTATGAACTTCTTGATTCCAAAGCAAATTGTTTAATGACGATATAAGTGCTTAATGTTCCATTCAATGAAATCAGCTCACCCTAAGAATCCACAATAAACACTCAAATACTTCATTTCACTACTTCAACTCCCTCTATCTATTTTCCATATCTGCTAATATAACACAGCATTACAGTGAGCCTCAAGCCAATCCCAGGAAGCATAGGACACGAGGCTGGAAACACCCTGGACAAAATGCCAGCCTGTCAGGGTCACACACATAATCACACACCAAGGGCAACCTGGAGACACCAATCCAGCTAAACCACAAAAGACTATGGGATGGAAGCAGAGACCCCAGGGAAACCTATGCTAACACGAGAACACACACACACACACAGGCACACACACATTTGTATTCATATCTTTGTGGAGACTGTCCATTCATTTCTATGAGAAAAACCCTAATCCCAGCAATGACAACCTTAACCCCAGTCTTAACTTTAACAATAAGTAACCAAACAAAACGCAAGACTTGGCATTTTTGGTTTTTTTGATTGCAGTCACAGATTTTAATACAATTGAATTTCCCATTGTGGAGACTGAAAAAATGGTCCCCACAACTTCAAAATATCAAGTTTTTTTTCACATCATGGGGACATTTGGTCCCCACAATGCAATGTATATTTGACCAAGACACAAACACACATAGAGTTAAAATAGGAAGCAAAGCCACAGACCTACAGTATAGGCTTGAAGTCACAGTTTTACAGGCAAAATTATATGTTTATGCACTTTTTTATTTTGACATTTTTATGAGGTTGAGCAGTAAATATTGCACATATAAAAATTAAACATATATAAACTGAAAATAGAAAACTCCCTTCTCAGATAGAATTACACACCATAAACAATGAATATGTAGTGTATGCTCAAAAAACTAGAATTCTCTTTAATGTAGGATCAGAAAGATACTTATTGATTAAATAAACATGTATTTATGCAAAATTTATTGTTATTATTAAGACTTAGAACCAGTGCCACAGAGGACAGGATGCAAAAATTTTCACATAGTGGTTGCGATTACTGAGGTAATGAGGTAACCTATAGAAAATCTGCTTCTTATTTACCGTTACAGCCTGTTGTGTCCAGATAGCTGCAGTAGGTGAGCTGGGGTACATTTAGAGGTTCTAGCAAAGTAGTGCCAGAGATAGTTGTTACCACATAAGCATGGCCTGTAAAATACTATCCACTGTCCATCTGGTAAGGAATGCAACTCTATTCATCCACCCATCCATCCATCCATCCATCCATCCATCCATCCATCCTTTTCATAATATTAAAGGTATAAATACAGTAAAATATAATGATGATACGCATCATAAAGAAGAATATACACTATAGATGTATGTAATACTCCTGAAACATAAAGTTGAGAGAACATTTTGAAACACTGGAGAAGGACGTCTCAAATTGCATCTGTCATATTTCCCCTCTTTATTGTGTTTTCCACTTTTATGCAAACAACTTAGAATAATATAGTCAAAGCGAGTGGATCTTATGTGTGTGCACTATGCACAGAATTGGAATCCAAGTCAAAGAAACTCTCAAAAGTTTATTTCTATGTAAGTTCAATGACATTCCATTTGACAAAGCATTTTTCTTAAAACTCATTGTAGGATTAAAGCTGTTTGTTCCCTTGAAGCCTCCAAGCTGTTCAGTAACTTGATGTAAACACGGTTAGCGTTCTGATGTATTTCTTTAATTTCTCAAAGTCAGCCTTGGAGGTGAATGGCAGCGTCTCCCAAGCCCTTTTTACAGCTGAGGGCTCACCTCAGCCATCATTTTGATTGAACAAGCGCTAGTTCTGAGCATTTCTGTGGTTTTAATAAGAGACGGCGAGGCTCCTGCCCGTCTCCCAGTCAGGGATATTCAATGCTGTGGGCTGAGCTGAAACACACGGGCGTAATCAAAACCAAAACTGTTTGATCTTCTGTTTTATTAATGCCCCCTAGAACTAAAATTTACGGTATGAAATCAAATTGGCCAAATCACATGGATAAAATATTAGCATGAAAAATATATGGGGGCATTGTACTGTCTGAAATTAATCAGATTTGGATATAAATGTGTGTATGTGTGTTTGTCTGTGTAGATATATATAATACATGCATTCATACATACAGTACACACTTATATTTCTCTGAGGCAGCAAAGGACACAAGGATGGGATGGCAGCCCATTGCAGGACACCTGCCCAAAATTTGGCTCTATCAGCTAAGACACAAATTAGCTAGATGACTTGTCTTTGGCCTGTGGGACGGAATGTGTTGTATGCAAACTCCACATGGACTTGTGGAGGTAGGATATGAACCCCCGACACTGCTCTTAATTCTAATCTGCTTTTCATCAAGAAAAACCGGCCGAATAATCATTGCTGGACAGTCTTTCTCTTTTTCTTAAACTGTCATTTTTAGAAATATTAAAGTAATTACAACTGTAAACCTTACAACAACAATGCATTATATTAACTCTGAACCCTACTCATTTTATTTGATTATTATTACCATACAAAATATACAACACTGGGGCAGCATGGATGCATTTTTACATTCCCATAAGGTTGCCCTGGTTTAGAGTGCAGATAGTATTAATTATCTACAACAATATGGCAGTGATGTACCTTATTAAATTCTGTCCTCACTTACTGACATCTCAGATTCTTCATGCTGCTCTGCTCCCTCATAATAAGAAGCGTTAATCCAAGTAATTAACCAGTCTAGCTTTACCTGCCTCCTCTGGATTAAGCATCATTGACTCAGGCCCTGTGGTCTTATGAAGTGTCAGTCCATTTTAAATACAAATCCCTCTGTGTACATTTCTAATGATTTTGCTGGGGGGAAATGAATTCGCAGTTTCTGAGGATGGCAGAAGTTGTTAAATCTGTTTATGAAAATCAGTTTTGATTCTGGAAACGAAAGGAAAAACTGTGTTTCTATGAAAAAGACTGATTTGAATCTATGAATCTCAGGGGTACAACATGGACATGGCAGTCAATCAAAGAACATACACACATTATGGGCAGGTTATGGATGCAAATTTACCTCTTTGAATTGTGGGATGCAAGGGCATAACTTAGGGGGGGCAGGGTGGTTGTAACCCCCCCCCCCAAACCCCCATAATCAAAACCACCTAATACAACCCAACAATAATCATGTCTCCCCCTAAATGGATGGAGACTTCAACCCCTCCAGTGTTCAAACCAAAGTTACACCCTTGATGGAATGAAGCTGGAATTTGCTGAGGAAACCACTGTAAGAAGTGCCAGTACAGTATACCTACTAAGTCTTGTCATCTTATCACAGCAGCTGTGTGAATGCTCCAAATTAATAAAAAATGAATGTATTTGTCACAGTACAGGTACTGCCTGGGTAACCTTTTAAATATGTTATGACTATATATATATATATATATATAGATAGATATAGATAGATAGATAATTTGGCCAAGATGATCAAATGTACAAGGAAGTGGTTAAAAGGAACAGATGAACATTGGTACTTACGGAACTCAAGAGGAGTGTGAATACTAAAAAAACAAACCTTGAATATCAGTAAGAAGACTGGTGTCAGTTTAGAGATATAAAACATGCAGCAAGACACATTTCAGTAAAAAAAAAAAATTAAAAATGTTGAAAATTCAAGTAAGGAGAGTTGCCTGAGAAGAGCAGGTTGAGGGTGCTGATGAGCCACTTAAAGGTTCAGCTCCTGAGAGTCTGGCCTGCTCCAGTGCACCCTTGAGCGAGTGTGTTCAATATACAACATTCCCAGCGGCTCCTGGAGGATACACTCTTCAGTCCTCTGCTAGGACTGGTATAATCACCAAGCAAAGTCTGTTTCCAGGCCCTGATTATTCTCTGTAGAGGTGCATGCATATTTTGGCACCAGATAAGTCTTATGTTTCTTGTTAACAGAGCGCTAATCTCTGAGTTTTCTTTCAATGAAATAATGTATTTGAAGTAAAAGGGTTATTCCAGGAAATTATAGCTACAGACACATCCAAAAAGTGAATTTATGTTGAAATTTTTTGTTACACTATTCTATGCACCATGGATTTAGCATATTCTTTTTTTACCTGCTTCCTGCCTCTTGTTTAAAATGACGCTGTTGTCAGCATGAACTTCCTCAAATGTGCGTAATCCTTTCCGGTACCATTTCTCTGCCGTTTTCAGGCCAATTCCAAACACGCTTGTAAACAACTGCAATAAAAACACATCATTGTTAATGCCTTTAATCTTGACCTTCTCTGATCTTCGATCTAGGCCTCCTCTATGTCATGAACTGCCAAGCAGAAGGTTTCACAATAAACATTCTAGACCTGACAAATCTGAAGGAAAGACAACCAAATAAGTTGTACTTATTCTTTGGTGCTCATTACATTGAATCTCTTTTAGT
>JAODKF010000068.1:11433317-11443475 GCA_026779585.1 Mormyrus proboscirostris
CCCCCCCAGCCCAATAAATAGACCTTTGTATTTAAATTACTAAGTTATATCCCCCGCAATATCAAACTCTCTCCTGCGCCATTGCTAATATATTTAATATGGTTCGCAATCCTTATTCTTTCTAAAGTAATACTGAGATGAACAGAACATTAATACTGCACCGGGATGTGACATGTGCTGTGGCCCACCTCTACAGTCTGGTTAATGGCACCCTTACAGGTTGCTGAGGTGCGCTCATACAGATTAATGACACTCGCAGGAGGTGGCGAGGTGTGTCAGGGGCCAGCCTCTTTCCTGATGAGGCTCCTGCCCCTTTAGGCCTCTTCAGTGGATGATTAATGGCAGCAAGAACATCGAGACGCACATTCAACCCATCGACATGTTTCCCGCCAGGATACAAGTACACATCAAGAAGTGCATCTGCTACTCTGTGCTTTTATTGCTGAAAACAGGGACCATAACTGTTTACAGACTTTTATTTTGAAACAGCGTGATATACATTTAAGCTTAGGCAGTTCGAAGGGGAGTCATGGTGGTGTGACTTGAGCTGCAAGGTCATGTTATAACGTACAAAGCAGGATTTTATGAAAAGTTACACTTGTTACTGCAGTGACCTGAGGGACACATGAAAAACACAACTTATGTAAATTAGCAAGCTATTATTTCCTTAAACAAGTAATCAATCTTTGTAAATACCCAGTAAAGCAAGAAACTGCAATGCCTGTAGAACTACATATACAGGGTTGCCAACTGCCAGGCATCTGGCGCATCACTCACACTTTCAGACTCTCATGCTCACGCAAGAAGTCTTACAGCAGATCTATAGTATTTCATTACAAACCTAAAATTAGCTACACCAGAACAGAAGCTGTGCCCTACATCGGTTGGCTTAGATCATCATGCATTGCGGCCTGTCACAGGAGTGTAGGAACCATGTTTGAGAGTCTGAACTGTTACTGTTAACGCTTCTTAAGTAGCTTGCTTATGAAATAGTTGCACATGAGCTACAACAACAGTGCCAGGGCTACCACTGCTTTAGAATCTGACGGTTATTTTAAAGTGTTTGACGGCTTTACGTGGGTAACGTTAAATCACAATTAATACAGTATATTGAAATTTGAAGATTAGTATAGAACAGCACAATTACAGTTGCAGTCTCCATCATGCTCTTAGGTGGATGCAGTACAGTCAAGTATGTTGTAAATAAAGTTCGAAGTGCACAGATTTGTGTCGCAAAGTTTTTTTTTTTTTTTTGACGTTGTGAAGCTATGTCAATTACAATGTGTACATTGGCTGCAGATATGCAACCATACATGGTTACAGAGAACATGAGAATTCATTGATTGCTTATGATTTAAAATTTTAATTTTATGCATTTATTTTTATGGAGTGCAAAGCGTTTACAGATGCATTGCCATTGGTTTACAACTGTTCCTAATTCTGTTTGCGGTTTTAATAATAGATCATTTAAAAACAAATTCCATTTTCCCTGCTGTAGCGACGTCGCACCGAACCAAGAACCGAAAGCTGAGATTTGTACCGAATCGTGAATTTTGTGTACCGTTACACTCTGAATGTGCATTCACCCAGGAAGCACAGGTGAAGGCCCGGGACAGAATGCTAGTGCGTCACAGAGCACACACATTCTCACATACACGGCGGGCAGTTTACAGATATCATTCTGCTTAACTGCATGTTTTAGACTATCAGTATAGGAAACAGAGTATCCAGAGGTACTCTGAGGATACGCTGAAAAAGTACAAACTCAGCACACAAAGCAGGAGCGCTCTTCGTCCCAGGAGGCAAGTGGCAGCAGAGCTACCCACTGTGCCGCCATGAGAGCATCAGTATTAATTTTTCTCTTATGCTTGTCAAGATCACAGGAGACCTTGGAGATTAACCATCGCAGCACAGAGGTAAGGCAGTGGTAACACCCTGTACGCATGGGATGGCAGTGCAACCGCAGGACAAATGCAGTCATGCTGCGATTAGGCTAACTGCATGGCTTTGGACAGAGGACAATGGGAATGTGCATATGTGGAAAGACATAAGAATTAAGGAGACAACAGGACCACCCATTGAGCCACCACTTATTTTGTACGTCTGACTCGAAAAATCTAGATCTATATCAGCTCCTATACTGTATTTGCCGAGAAAATCCCAAGAATGACTATTTATTAGTAGCTCACACATTATTTAGTGCAGAAGAGAGTGAACCTAAATTTCACAAGCCGTGACAATTTTTTAGCTCTCTCAGATCTTCATGGAGTATTTTTCCCTAATTGTTGCCCTAAGCTAAGGCTGGCTGGTTTAGCCTCAGAACCTGAATTATTTTTCAGTCAGTAAGTCACAACTCAAATTCATGATGAAAGTTGTTGACTGAGGATGGCAACAATCTCTTTTTAAAACCTTGCTCTCCATGACCCACTGAAAATGGTCTTGCAAATCATTTTTGGGTCACGACCCCCCATTTGATAAACACTGGCCTGAAGTGTTTCAGCTGTTCCAGATTTCTGGTGTGTCTTTCATGACCGTCCAGCCTTTTGTCTTGCCACACCAGTTAAGATAGCATTTGCAGAATGCTGCATTTGACCTTTTTATTATATGCTTTAGATGATTTATTGGAATGTTTAGGGTCATTTTCTTGCTGTAGTGTCTATTTTAAACACATTTTTACCTGGTGTGGGGGGGAGGGTTTGCATAAATCACATTTGAGGACCAAATTGTCCCCAAAGTGAAGTCTTATAAAAGTCTGTAATGCAATCAAAAGTAAAAATGCCAAAAGTCTTGTATTTGGGTTGGTTACTTATGGTTAAGGTTAGTGATGGTTAGGGGTTAAGGGTGTCGTGATTGGGATTATGGTTTTTCCCATAGGAATAAATGGACAGTCCGTGTGTGTGCATGTGTGTGTGTGTGTGTGTGCGTGCGTGTGTGTGTGTGTGTTTGTATGTGATGTGTGTTCTGCAATGGGTTGCCCCCCCATCCTGGGTTGCTCCCTGTCATGAGCCCCTAGCTTCTCGGATAAAGTTTTGACCCCCCACGATCCTGAATGGGACAAGGGGGTACATAAAAAGGATGGATGTTTCATTTTTCGGGAAGAAACAATAGTTCCATCACTTCAGTTGCATTGAATTTGCCATAAAAATTCATGATCATGACCTCCAGCCCAACACAACTTTGACTATGATCTGGGGTTCTTTTGAAAATTCATCTTGTTATTCTGTGGGATGAATTTAAAGGTTGGTCACATCTCTATAGAGTCATCCAGTTGCTTGTATTATCTATAATTTTTAAGATATCATTTACCTTCTTTTACTCCAAATATGGGCACGCTCGCCCTTTTAAGGCATATTTGGGGATGCTAACCTTTTTTGAATAAAGGATTCATAGGAAAAGTATAGCTGTATTAGTAGTAAAATAAATGTTCAAGTAGTGCTTTATAGTTCGAATTTGCATGGACAATCCATTGAAAATATGAAACAATCTGTAATGTGTAACTTTTGTTTTGTATATCTCATATATTCTTATCAGTAGGAGTAAATGTACATGTTTTACTCTAAGTATACATTCTACTGTACTTAGTAGTGGTACTGTAATAGTGCACCTGTAAATGCTGGATCCAAGTGGAACACATTGTATGGCCGATATATTTTAGGTCAAAGCTTAAGGTGAACTATTACTTGATATAATATATGGCATGTGTGGCAAAGACATAACTCTGAAACTTTGACACATTTACATTTAAACAGCTGAGTTTGATCCCGCAGGAAGAAAATGTTTCCCCGTTTTCCTCCACTGGGGGGTCGAAATACGTATAATCCATCTTAGCAGGCATCATATGCTGATATAAAATTCACATATGCTGCACTAAATGAGTTGTAAAAAGAGCAAAGCTGTTTCAGTGTCTGAGTTCACCCACCAGTTTGCAACCAAAACACTGCTGGAGCAGCTGCATTTGTCAGAGAAGTATCTCTGCCTCTCCAGGAGAGTAGGAGCTATTAGAGCAACAAAGTATGGACCAACTTCATATTAATACAATAATTATGTGTGTGTGTGTGTGTGTGTGTGTGTATGAGCGGGTATACCTCACCTTATAGGGACACACTGTCCCCACAATGTGATGAATGAATATCCGTTTTTTTTTTCCATTTTTTTCCATTATGGTTTTCATTCCAATTTAATAAAAATGTGTGATTGCAATAAAAAAAACTAAAACTGCAAAAAAAAGTGTATTTTCCTTGGTTATGCTGATATAAAATTCACATATGCTGCACTAAATGAGTTGTAAAAGGAGTAAAGCAACAATAAAGCAACCTTGAACCTTATGGTTATGGTTAGGGCTGGGTAGGGGTTAAGGTTGTCATAGTTACCGTTAGCATTTTTCCCATACAAATGAATATGGGTCATTATATATCATAACGATGTGTTTACCCGACATGTGTGTGTATCTCACATTCCTTCATTTTATTTAATATAATGCTTTATAAAACAAATTGGGAATGACAAGGTGAAATGTATCTGCTACCATCCTTCAAAGCATGACAACTGTCTGCTTTTAATCCTCCGAGGTCTTTCTTGCTTCTTGAATAATTTTGAGCTTTCTTCCCTGAATACTCCCAAAAGAAACAAATAGGTCTCCCCAGTAAGATAGTACGTAAATCCATCCATCATTTAACCATTTATCCTGGATAAAGTCACAGGGGAACCTGGAGCCTGTCCCAGGCAGCATAGGGTTGCCCCAGTAAGTAAATCATGTTACAATTTACTGCTGTACTGTACTCTCTACTCTTTGCACTTGCCACATTTCAGTACAAAATCATAAAAAAACAGCGCTTATTGTTCTCAGCCTCTCATTGCCACCTAGTGGTAGGTACTGGTACTGATATAAGCAATTTTGCAATGTGATGGAAATGTTCAAGAAATTCCCACCTGGATACGATGTCTGGACTCGACAACGACGGGCCGCCCCGCTGCCATACTCTCGGTGAACCAGGAAATGTCCAGCAATTGTACGCTCGCCTGGTCCTTCAGGCCATGGTCGTGGAGCCATGCCCGCAGTTCTTGGGCCTCGTTGTCCTCCGCCACCACGTGAGTGACCCCGTTGCTGGAAACATAACAGGCATCAGATTCCATCTATGGTTCATTCTATACTACTACACAAGGCATGTGACCCAAATACAGGAAAAATATCCAGTTATGAAAATCGCTTATAGATCGTGACTTATGTAGGTCACCGAATTCAAAACTCTGCTAAACAATAACGAAATGTATAATGATCAAACAAAATGGTTGAAGCGTTTTTGGTTCCACAGGTGTGGAGATAAGCAGGTGCTGTTTGTCTCTTATTTGATCTTTGCCAAAAGGCACAGAGGAACCACAGCATCTCTGCCAAAAAGTCAGGCATGCAGTGACATCGTGTCTAATTGCTTTGCCAGTACTGTATAGTTAGTGCAGCAAGCATCAGTACATAGAACAATTATGTTCCGTTTTTTATCTCCTTATCCTAATCTTCATAATCTCGCACGCAGCAAAAGAAAAACAGGGAACTTCCCAAGACAGCAGGTCCAACTGAGAGAAGCAAAGGTCCCGTAAACCTGCTGATTGCTGAGACATCCCAAGACTTTGGTGACCAGTAGCACATTCCGAATCGGTAACTTTTTACACAACCAGAACTGTGTCAACAAAAATGAAAAACTGGTATAATGGCCATTTCTTTCATGATGGAACGTGAGTGCATGGGGTGATACAGTACGCAATCACACTTAAAATGATATGATAGTTTTAAAAAGCATGCACAATGAATGTGGCACCACTAATGTGAAGTCAGAATGACCATTTCTGTTCGGAAGTGTTATATTCATAAGAGTCCAGGTAATTAAGTACCACCATCAAGCCATTTAGAGTACATTTTCCACTCAAACCGCAATTGCATTATTGAATGCTACTGTGTGTGATTACCTAGTTGACAATAACCAAGCACTTTGGCAAACATACCAAGACATTATCATTTCGCTGCAGCACATCATCTTAAATAGAGTATTTTCTATACTAAATGTATATAATGACTCATGTTTCACACAATGTGGCCCTGAAGTATCCATCATGTGTTTTACTACCACTGTTTTTATCCACAAATTTTGCACATACACAAATATTGGGTACTCCATGCCAGAAAAAAGTGAAAGTTTGAATGCAGGAAGCATTTTAAAAAAACAGCAGATTGGCATATTAGGACTGAACCGACAATATCTGAGGCAATCTCTCATCCATTACCCTGTTGTTAGACATCCGGTGTTGGATGGCTAAAATTTCCTTGTTAAATACGGAAAATGGAAGTGCTAGTTGGTCCTTAGGCTGCTCGAAATAAGCTTGACGACCTCAACCTTGGCTGTCTTCCTACTTAAGACTGGTCAGAGATTTTGGTGTCCTGGTTGATTAAGATCTATGTTTCCATGCTCACATAAGGAGTATTCCTAGGACTGTGTTCTACCATCTACGGAACAAAGCCAAGCTCTGGAAGATGCTCTCCTTTTATGATGCAGAAAAACTGATACATGTCTTTATAACTTGCAGGCTGGACTACTGTAATGCCCTCATTTGTGGTTCTTCATCTGGATCCTTATAAACTTCAGCTGATACAAAATGCAGCAACTAGAGTTCTTACAACGACTAAAAATCAAAACAAAAATACTGCTATTAACTTATAAAGCATTAAATGGCTTTATAAACCAGAATAGCTTAGAGAGCCACTGACAACCCTCCTCGCTTGCTTTGATCTCAAGGAGTAGGATATTTATTAGTTCTCAGAGTAGTAAAAGCTATGGCAGGCTGCAGGGCATTCACTTACAGTACAGAGCTCTGCAGCTGTGGACTAGTCTTCCAGTGGCTGTGCAAGATTCAGGCTCGCTCTCAATATTCAAGTCTAGACTAAAAACATACCCCAGATTGCTCCCGGTGAGCCGGTTGGCGCCTTGCATGGCAGCCTCCGCCGCCGGTGTGTGAATGCGTGTATGAATGGGTGAATGTGAGGCATAGCTGTAAAGTGCTCAATAGAGTAGCAAAAATGCGCTATAAAATCCATTTGTTTAGTGTAGCTTATAGGGACACTAGTTCTAGCTCCAGCTAACTGCTCACTTCCAGTTAGACCTATAGCGTGAGGTGTAGAGCTGGGTGGGGATCGGTGCCGTCGGCTTTGGATGAACTGAGCTGTCAGTGCTGTCACTCTAGCTTCACACCCCCTCGTGGAACTGGAGTGCTGACATTTCAGGGACTCCCCATGTCTGTGATCCCACTTCCTCCTACTTATACTGCCATAGCCCTATCTGCAGCCCTAGCTTACAGACTGCACTCACCTAACTGTCTGCACTGCCTCTAGTCTCCCCTTCTTTGGCTAACACACTTTTTATTCCCTCTACCCCACCTGGGGTCTGCTGCCAAGATGCCTCTACTACCCATGACGTCCTTCCGGCCCGCCAACCCTTGACCCTGTGATGTTTCTCCTTCCTTCCCTGCTGCTATACCACTGTTCGTCGTGTTATTCATTTGACTTCCTCTGCCGGCCCCTGGAGGATGGGCTCCCCCTCTGAGTCTGGTTACTCCCAAGATTTCTTCTTTCTTAGGCAGTTTTTTCTTGCCACTGTCACCTCTGGCTTGCTCACTGGAGGCTTTGGGCAGGCAGGGATAATTGAGCCAAGTGTAATGTGAAAATGTGCTATGCAAATAATAGTACCCAAACCCTGTTACCCAGGTCAGTACAAGAGGATGGATGGACAGATGGATAGATGGATGGATTGTCATTATATACCACATTGTAGCATCAAAAATATTGTTTGGTTATGGACAATATAATATTAATATTTTGTTTGAGAACCATTTTCAAATTGTAATCTATGTATCCATCTTATACTTTCTTATCAAGTTCAGGGTTGCAGGGAGAAATGTGCTTATGTGGTAAAGTTATTTAAAATAGTGTAGCCAAAAAATGATAGTGGAAAGGGAGGAGGATAAGTTGAGCCGGAACAAGCAAAAGGAAAGGTGATGAGGTCAGAAAGAATGCGTGCCCTGGCTGGAAAGACCCAGCGATTTCTGAGCCAGCATCTGGTCCTGCAGCTCTGGAGCCAAAGAATGTCAGCTGCTATGAATATGCATGTTTAGATGCGGCAAAGGAAAGGGCTGCTGTTGTTGGTACTTAGTATAACTTAAAGGAATTTACTAATGGTATCTGATGTTATTGTTTTTAACTTTCGTGTCCAAAGAGACAATTACCTATGATCAATTGTGTGAAGTTAGTATTGAAATTAAAAAAAAAGTTGCATATGCATAATTATCCCTTTGACATTTACAGTAATGTAAAAATTAGGTTTTTTCATTAAGAAAGATTAAAAAATAATATCTCTGTGAAATATATTTGGTCGGAAATCAAAATGATGTTTCATAGATATTTACTAATTCTGGATAATCAATAAATTACATCTAATGCTTAATCTGTCCTTCAACCAATCTGCACGCAGATCTATAATCCAGTCCAGATCTGCTACCAGACCAGTTACTCTTCCTCAGGTGTCATTACCTTTTACATGATTACATCAGGACTATTTCCTACACAATGTCATACTGTAAATTCTACTGCAGGCCAGTGGCTCAAGGAGATGTTTTTTGAGATTCTACGTACTGAGAGGTTGCCTAGCTTTTATAACCTTTACATCTCATTGTGTTTAATGACCCCTAGCCTGATTATCTTGGCCCACAAATTGCGATTGGGATTTGGTTCTGTCCCAGAACGATATCGACTTCTGCCTGTCATTTTGGTTAACGAGTTTTGGATTGCGTTTTGGCCTCTGTTCAATAAACGGATATGGATTGTCCTGCACATAGATCTGACTCATTGCACAATCAGCCATATAAACACTGACAGCAAAGTTTATGTCCACTGAACGCAGCAAATTGAATGCCCACATGATCACAATTCTTCATTTGAAAATATTTCGAACTAGAAAAATAAGATTAGCTTTTAGAAAAAGGTCACGTGACTAAAAACATTTGTCGCTGAAGAACAATAAACTTACCTCAATATTTGAGCCAAAAAACGTTATGTTCTACAGCGCTCTTGATGAGTAACTTAGTATGAGTCCAGTCTAGCTATTGGAAGGTCACGTAGAATCCTGGAAGTTTTGAGATTTTAAAAGTGCAACCTTAAACCCATTGCAAAGGATTATGTAAGATAAAATAAAGAATTTGATAGAATCTTCCTTTTTACAGGGAAGTGTCAACACTTGGATGGAGTTGGTCATGACCTTTTAAGTCTAACTGGCACATTGATACCATTGAATAAGTGAATCCAAAGAATCTGGACAACAGTTCAGCAAATAAAGTGTCGAAGAGGAACTTGTTTTGTTCAACCACTGTGCATTCTGACAATCCAGTTGAGGGAATTCTAGCATCTAAACAAAAAATAAATAGCATGGAAAGCTTTGTACTATGGATACGCATTTAGGGGTTGATTCACTCATACACTTAAGCCAGAAAAACAGGTAGCTGCACATTTTTTTCGCTTAAGTGTATTCTCTCCCATGCGCTTAAGTCTGGGGTTTAAGTGCACTTAAGCAGTGTACACGCTTTGGCCAAAGAAACGCCAAAATATGGGCGTGCCGTATGTAAATGTCTCTTAAGTGCAATTAGGTCACTGACATAAGTGCACTTATGTGCTCTGTAGGGCTGCATTACGTCACACGCCTCACAGGGTGTTCAGAAAGCCGAACATGTAGCAAAACAAAACGTTTTACATTTATTATACATTTAGAATAAATGTGATCATTCGAAATGCATGGAAATAATTCATATAATTATTTAAGAATTATATAGCACTTTTGTATATAGAGATATATAAGTATATACAAGTCCATTATCATTAGACTGAAGATTAATGAACATGCCTTGTTAACATACAGGCTGGCCAATTAGGCTAAATGACTGGTCAATTAAAAAAGATCAGTTAAAATGAGTGAACCATAGGCTCAAAGGAAATAGTGTGTTCTCAGAATCCTAAGCCACAGTGCAGGTACAGTACTTGCACTCCTGCAAAAGTGGGAGAGACAAGTCACCCTCATCTCGCTGTACTCCAGCTAACACTGAGTCGCTTCACTTCAGAGTGGGAGAGAC
>JAODKF010000068.1:11443575-11458027 GCA_026779585.1 Mormyrus proboscirostris
ACCCTCATCTCGCTGTACTCCAGCTAACACTGAGTCGCTTCACTTCAGAGTGGGAGAGACAAGTCACCCTCATCTCGTTGTACTCCAGCTAACATTGAGTCGCTTCACTTAAGTTCATGCTGCTAATAATAGTAACATTTACAGCTTATCTTTTGGTTTGGAGTGTTTGCTTATACCCAGAATTGTGATGAAAGAGCGGGAAAAAAACAAATATATTGATTAGTATAAGTGTATTAGGCTATCGTTGTCATAATGAAGTTTTTGAGGATATCAATTAGCTTCACAATGTAAATTAAATAGTCCATTTTCCACATTTTGCTTTTTGCAAAAATCCTTTCATACACATTTCTCGCTTGATACATTAGTCATACTTCTTGCACGGCTGGGCTGCAAAACACATAATTTTTTTACTTTCTGATTTGTGCGCCTGATGGGAGAATAGACCCCTTACTGCATAAGTCATTTTCTTACCATAAAAATAGGTTGTTTACAAACCTGAGGCAATTTTTTCGAAAGAAACTTATTATCAATACTGTAGATATGCTATGTCAAAGAAAAAGTAATAATAAACTTTCGACAAACAAGTTCATCCCAGTGAAGAAAAGTAGCATTTCAGTGTGGCTCAGCCTTGAGAGTTTTTTGACTAAATAATTGCCATTTTAAGAAAATCAAACATTCATCTCCATCTCTAATGTGTTACCATGGTGATGCATTTAATTGAGATTCTGCTTTAAATTTCTGTGTCGTCTGTTTGAAATGTAGTGCCATTATTCTGTAGCAGGTATAGGGTTACGTTTAAGCTGGGCTTTGAGTGCAGTGAACAGACTGGCATGCATAAGTAAAAAATAACAAACCATAAAGTTTGATACAACTGAAAATTCAGAGTATCATGCAGATCCACAGCTCATTTACAGTCAATGGGAGCTTACCGACCAGATCTCACGGAGATTAGAAGTGCTTGCAAAATACCCTTAGAGTCTAGTGGTTGAAAACATGATGACTATTCATTAAGCTGTTATGCATCTTCACCATACTGAATGTATTTTAATACATACTGCCCTGCCATTTCCATTTTAAGTTTTTCTCCTGTTTTACACATGTAAAGTGCATTATAATTGAAATAAGTTGAAAATAATAGATTTGATTAGTTATAAGAAATCCAGTCTATTTCATTAACTCCTCCATCATTAGGTTTTCTGTACTAGATGCAAATACAAGACACATCTAGACATTTCTCCAAAACAATGATAACAACTTTTATAAAATGCATAAAAATAGTATGTTTGTAGCATATAGGGCCACGGACAAAAACATGTACAGACAAATCAACAAGCACTCCCCTTCATAACCGCAATGCCTGCATCCCGCATTCGAAAGTCTTTGCATCTAGCATCTTCAGATATGCTAGCTCAGGCGCACGAAGTCAACAGGATGAAAAAGTCAATCATGGTAGAGCAAAAGAGCTCAATCGATTATTTTTCAAGTTTGTTATTAAACAAATTTTGGGAATTTGAGCTATGGCATTGACACAAGTTATATATTAAGTCTTACCTACTCCAATCCAAATATTGAACAATAACGTATGATTTATTTGAACTTTCTGGTTAAATTTTATTAATAACCCTCATAGCCAAGAAATGAAAATGAAATTGAAAGAATGAAACAAGAACAAAATGTGAAAATCTATCAAGAACAAATGTAAAACATATACTTGATATAGACTGACATGACCATTTATTTATTTATTTATTGTATGCATCCTTTTGTTGACATTTAAGGTATTCACCCATAGTGATAAAGAGACATTTTGTATGTTAAATACCTTCTGTGATAAAGGCATTGCCGTGAAATTCCGATGTCCAAAAAATAGGCTGCAACCAGGGAGACAATATTAGGACTAACACTCCTACAATGTTCTGAAAAGATTTATTGCAAATACCGTTTTGCATAAGTATTTCAAAACCATGTCAACACCATTTCAAAGCTACTATTATTGGTAACATGAAGGTTTTTGAATTATATTGTTGTGGGACAAAGCTGTATAAGTGGTGTGTGTTTTAAAAAGAGGCTGAAATGTTATATAAAATGACAAGTGATACTTATTAGATATTATACCAGTGCACATATTTGGCACATTAAAATGTCAGTTTGAGGTGCGCACGGTTTATTTCCTGTGGTTGATTTTTAAACAATACTTTCAAGCTGCATTTCTGGGAATGCTGCCATGAAGCGCGTGTGTGCTGGGAGCAGTTAAACAGCACCAGCCTCCCACTGGTGCCAAGCTACAGCTGTGTTTGGTGACCTGGCACAGAGCTACACCACTTTAGCCCAAGAAAGGTATGGTGGATTTCTAATACTGGTGGATTGCGTGCAGAGTGTGTATCTATGCTCTGGAAGGAGCTATAAGCTGTTAGATAGTAGCACACAAATCAGAATTAGCCCTCTCTAAATTTATAACATGAATGTATATACATATATGGATATTACTTGCATATTTCACATGCTATAGTATTATAGTACCACAACAAGGTCCCTTCTAGTATCTGGTCCATGAGTCTTCAATAAGTAGGTGCTGTTAATAGCACACCCCATGTAGAGACATACCTGAGGTCATTCTGCACACAAAAGCCCTTGTTTCTCGCCAGGTTGGTCAAGAATGTTCTTCTGCTGGAGCCCATCTTTCTCTCCACTAGGTAAATGGTCATGTCCCTGAACTTGACTTCATGCTGGACCTGGAGGTTCTGCTCAGACTGCCTTTTTCTTTTCTTCACCTGCAGCTGGGTCAGTGTGTGGATCATCGTCCAAACACAAATGTGAAAATGCAGTGATCTTTGGCTTCAAACATTTTTGTTTAGGTTTTTTTTCTCTTGAACTAAAACGCCCTTGATGATGTCATTGTTTTTAGCTCTGTTTTTTTTTTCTCAGCAGCACAACTTGACATCTGTGATGAACGACAGAGAGACAGACGGACTGAAAGAATGGCAGTTTGACACTGCAGGTGTTTTGGCCAAATGCAATTTGATAAACTATGCAGCATGTCATTTTTAATATCTTAAAACCCGCAAAAACTCACTCAGTTTATTGCTTTACATAACTTCTATCAATTAAATCACTGAATGTTTTTTTAGTTTAATAATTTCATTTAGATTTATGTGGTATATATATATTCCCAATACTCTGTAATTTCATTAGAATCAATCATTGCAAATATGATAGTTGTCATGATCCGCTCCGTACGATCCTCCTGTGTGCCATGCCCACCTCGTTACCTCGTGTTCCTGCCCCGATTGTGATCACCTGTGTCCTGTTAATCCCTGCTTAGCTGGTGTATTTAGTCTGTGTCTTTCCCCAGTATGTCAGATCAGTCATCGCGTTTAGTGTAGCTGATGTTTATTGTCAATGCTTGTTCGTGGATGTCATCCCCGGTCCAAATAAACCCCGTATACCCTGTCCGTCCGGCTCCATTTGCCTCCTTGCCTGCTTACGACTGCCCGCGAACGTGACAATAGTAATTTGGCTAATATTTTATATAGCCTAAAGCAGTACCTTTCTTAAGCATGTCGACCTACCTTATATGGCACTGTATTACTGCACCCTCTCTAATCTCTTCACAATAAGACTTCAGGTGTTTTCACTGTATTAGTCATACAATTACTGTTGCACTAGTCCTATCCATTGTGGTGATCGTGTATGTATGCTTTCATTCACAAAACACTGCAAGCAACATTGTCGAGAGGGATGAATGAAAGGAATGAATGACGTCATTGTTTTGATGCCGGCCTGTAGCCTAAACGTCAAAGATTTGGTACATAAGGTGATAGGGCTGCTGCAAAAATTTCAATGGCCGGAAAAGTGTGAACATGAGATGAAGGAGGATGGAGGTCTTTATTTTCTGGTCACAGTCTGCATCTTCTGCCGTGATATAAGTGAGTTTCAGGAGCAGCTACAAGCACAGGATGCTGTATATATTATTTAGTCAAGCATAATTTTAGGACACATTTAGAGACATTTTGGGGTTCCAATCCAAAACAACATAAATCAAAAGCAACTCCTGCTTTCCTCTCCTCTTCCTCTCTCAGAGTTCTTATCTAGTAGTTTTAAGTGAGAGCCTGTTGTACTACGGTGGCTTGAGGCCAGGTCGCCTTCTGCAGGCCATGTAATTCACCATATAGTCCAGATTTTTATCTGAATAGTCCCATTATTAGCAAATAAATATCTGCCTCACGTCGTATTGTGCTGCATTTTCCGCATGAAAACTAGCATCAGTACTCTGCACTACTGTTAAAATGAAGACTCTGCTGCAGGGATATTTTGGGAAATGCGATTTTACAGCTGTACGTCATTTTCCACAAAAGGTAATCTGTTGCCTACCTGCAAGCACAAATCGGCACAGTCCGCGTGCCTCGATTTACACGCACAGATAACTACTTCAATCAGAGGAACCTATGCAGACGTAGTGCTACTCAACACACAAACAACAATGTTGAGGGAATAAGCCGGGAGGCGGCAATGCAGGGACTGAGTAACACACACGTTGGGCAATAATCCGGAAGTAGGGGATGAACAGGGCTGCTAATCCCCAACTTGATCATCATAAGCAGGGAGACGGGTAGCGATGGGGTGGAACTGTGTCACTCTCAGCAGCTCAACCAGGACCGTGGAGGAGCGTTGGGTCTTTAAATGCTTTAAACCTGTCAGATCGGCTTCTCTTTGATGTGCAGGTCTTTAAAATTCACTGGCAAATATATATTTTGGGTACTTCAGTGTCAAGTAAATAAATCATTTCCTCTACAGCAATACAGATAAAAAAAAAATGTGATCACTTACATTGTTGTTTATACCATAACATACTTCCTAAAAAATCATGCAATTAAACCTTAGTTCCTTATATCTTGGAGCATCTAAAAAAATACAGATATGAGTTTGGGGAGAAAGAAAACAGACACATTAAATTATGATACTTCTAGTATAGTCCTTTTGTATATTTGATATATAAAGATATTGTTTGAGTATACACATATGTGTTTGTATGTGTGTGTGTGTGTGTGTGTGTGTGTGTGTGTTTGTGTGTGTGTGCGCGCGCGAGCAGGTTAACCTATCCTAACGGGGACGCAATGTCCCCATAATGTGATAAATATTCGTTTTTTTTCCCTTATGGGACCAGGAAACCGGTATTTTGTTATATGTGTATTTTGTTTGGTTACTCATGGTTATGGTTAGTGCAGGGTAGGGATTAAGGTTGTCATAGTTAGCATTAGCATTTTTCACCATTGAAATGAATGAACGGTCCCCATAAGGATATGTTTACCCTACTGTACATGCGTGTGTGTATGTGTATGTGTGTGTGTGTGTGCCCTGCGACGGGTTGGCGCCCCATCCTGGATTGCTCGCTGCCATGTCCTCCTAGTTGCTTGCTACTACAACGCAAGAAAAATCCCTCTTGGGATAAATAAAATACTCTGAATAAATTAATCTGAATAAGAGTGAGTGAAGTTCTCCCTGTGTCGAATGGGTTCAACTCCAGAAACTCCTCGACTCCTCAACTCCTCCTGCAGTCCAAAGACAAGAAGTAAGGTAAAATCAAAACTGCCCATGGTATGTGATTCTGGGTGCGCGTGCACTAAGATGGCCTGGCGTCCAGGGTGCCCACTGCCTTGCGTCCTACGCCTCTGGGGACAGGCTTGAGACACATTCCTCAGAACCCTGAGGAAGATGCACAGATAACCCTGTGATACTTCTAATATTACTAATGTCTTCAAACTGTTTATCCTGGACAGGTTTGTGGGGTATTTGCTACCTCAAACTATCATTACTGAAAAACAACCTCATAATTAGAAACCATTCATCTAAATGAAAAACTACATTTATATGTGCAATTTAATGAGGAAACACACTGATTTACTAAACAAGGTAGTACTGCTAATAATGGTAACACAGTGGCTTCACACCCACAGGATTAAGGGTTCGAGCACAGCCTCCAGATCTCTGTGGGGTTTGTTTTCCCCAAATTTATTTCTGGGTATTAGGGTTCAAAAAATATTCAGTTAAGGGGTGTCTCTAAATTACCCATAGCCTGTGAGTATGAATCCTTTGCTGAGGTGGCATGTTACAGTACAAATCAAAAAGATGTTTAAATGATATTCATGTTGGTGTAAAACTATGCTATTATGCCTGCCAAACTGCGTCAGCTTAATTATTTCTAATCTTCTGCTAAAATCACCCCAGTCTTTGCAGCAACCATCCAGAGCAACTGTGTATTTTTTCACTTGGCCACTAACACACCTTGTAAACATAATCAATATCTCATTGAGTTTCTAAACTAATTCAATTAATGAATTAATTGTGCTGGTGGTGAAATTTAACAAACACATGGCATGGCTGGGGGTCCCCTGAGGAGAGCTTTGGGAACTGAAGCGGTGTTCATCTAGCCATCCAAGATATCAGTGACTTTTTGGAAAGCTTCTTACTAGTTTTTATTGCGTTACTCTCAATCTGTGTATGTTCTAATGTTAAATTGTGTTTTTTGTTCTGAGCAAAAGTTCACTTACTACCCAGATAATTAGCTTAAACATTTCTTCGGACTGCCTAAGACTTTCGCACAGTGTTGTATGTGGGGTACCTGGTGCCATGTGCTTCCTGGGTGGGTGGGCTCCCTGCCACCCTGCCACCCTGCTTTGGGCCAGTACTATGAAGCATGCAGGGATGCAGGCACTGCTGCTAATACTATTACTCATAATAACTAATTATTTAACAGAAGCAATCACAAACATTTTTGTAAAAATATAAAAACCCCATAATATATTTTTGGTGTGAGAATACAAATGCATCGCATCAAATACAATCCAGCATTAAGAACTGCCAATCACAGACTGCAACAAACCTATAACTGTTGACGTTAATTTTTTCAGTTTGAACCAGTGAAGTCTCACTTTCTCCATTTTTCAGCCCCGCTGGGTGAAAATGCAAGAGGAAGTTACTGAAATAGAAAGTCCATGCACTTTACTGGATATATAGCAAGTATGACCTGATGTGATTTTTTTTTTCGTTTAATTTTGTTTAACAATCATTACTAAATCTTTGTATAACAAATGATACTGAGTGTAACCTCCAGGGTTGTGGGTTCAAATCCTACCCCTGTGCGATGCATGCAGTTCGCGTAAGTGTCCCGTCACATGGATTAGTATCTGTAAATAGTGTCCCATGTCGTTTCATTTGTTTTTTGGACTTCAGGATGAAATCTCCACAAATATGGGGAGATCATACATCAGATCCAGGCCATGAACCCATGTCCCTGGAGATGAGAGGATACAATGCTGCTCCCTGAGTCTAAACGAACTAATACTATTTATATGTGCTTTTAACCAGAGGTGGATAGTTCAGGTCCAGATACTAAAAATTCAGACCAAGATTTTGTTGAGTACTGTTTGACTGTGACTCTTTACAGCAACTGGATGGTTGAGACAAAATCATGGTCAGGGTTTTTACTTTCTTGACTTGAACTATCAACCCCTGCTTTTAATAAATTTATACAAATTTTGCTTTAGTTTAGTTAGCAGTACATCAAAATGTTTCATAACTGGTGTTAGGAAGTGTGTACAGCCTACATGGGAACCATCACAAAAGCTTGCTAACCCCACGAAACCTATTCCTGTAAGTCCACTATTAGATATCACTTCCTATTACACACTTCAGCTAGTTTTGACACAATGTAGAAGTTGAATGCCTTATATTCCTCATTTAACGTTTAAGTAGGAGCAGTACCACTGTTTAGTGTCATGGAAGACTGGAGAGCAATGGAAACAAAGCACCTTCCCAGCAAGGAACAGTGTGAGGCCTGGAGTTCCCATCAGGTCGCCAGGTTTCTTTGTCTGGTGAGCAACAGAATTGCTTTCCCCATTGGGTGGTCAATTTGCCGTTATTTGACGTTATAAGATTACTATACACACAGATGGGTTATCAAACTGTGTGTGTGAAAAAGCCTTAATGACCACTACAATGGCATCCAATAGGCAGATACATATCAGTATTATGCTAAGATTAAATGTGTATGATAAAAGTCTGGCATTAAACTGAATTTCTTTTACATGCAATAAATAAACCCTAATACTGATTCTGCTGTCTGATACTGAATATTAATGCCTTATTTGGGTAGCCCTCCTACAGTGGATATACAGAGTATCTGTAACATATGAAGAACTTATTAGTTGAGATTCAACAATTAATATAACGTTGTTTGAGTGAATAATTAAATTCTAGTCTAGTCTAGTCTAGAATAATTGAATTAGTCTAAGAATGTGTAGGTTCATGAATCATGACATATACTCTGTATACTGTGTATTCTGCTGAACACCAACACATAGCAAAACAGCTTAATTGTCAGATCTGAATTGTTGAAATGCTACAAATCCTCTGTAGGCGGATTATCCAAATAACATATTACCAATTCATCAATGTATCTTCTTTGCCATTGAATTTGGTTCGACAGAGAGAACATTCTATACTACATCATATCTGTTTTTACTTTGATTTTTGATTCAAATAGAATGGAATGAAAGAATGTTCTGAAACTGTGAAAAGGATGAACATTGATGGACACAGGTTGCTGGTAAGATCATGCCAATGTCTGTCTTGAAATCCACAATAAGACATACACACAGAATAGTGAAGGCTGCATTGTGGATTCAGAAAGTCCCACACTCTGGTTAAAAGCTTTGCACACATATAAATACAAGTAAATCAATAATGAGGTAATACATTAATTAACCTCAGTATATGCAGAAGGTTATGCATGAAATTATCAGAAAACAGTAGTAAAACACTAAATAAATATATATGCATATTTATTTATATGCTCAGGGTTGTCCACACCCAAATTCTGGTGCCGTACTTTTGGAACATTTACAGAAACTTCCTTTTCACAACCACAGCCTGACCTGTATAGGCTAACAAGGGTCTAATTGCTTGGTGTAATTTATGCTTCTAGCCTCACGAATCAGCGACTGCAAGAAATTCCCTTAAACTGAAAGGAAGCTAGTTTTTCCATTTTCAAGCCTCTCTTCCCAGCCAGTCAGCTGCATGTTGTCATTCAGTCTGCCAGCAGGAATCACAGTTGTCAGAAACCTCTCAGAATCAGTGAGGACTTATTAATTATTAAAAGTCAGTACAAATGCTGTTCTGCCTCATCAATGGGACACAAATGGCATAAGAACTATTACATATGAATTTTTAGCTGCCTTTAAAGTTATACCGGAACACAAGCATGATAACTGAATTGTAAAGCACTAAGAAATGAGAACTGAAAAAGAAAGACTACAGACTTGCACGTGCTATATAGTGGAGGAACTCAAAATAAAACAAATTGATGGAGTTTATCTTCCACTAAACGTGACTCCGAATAGGACCTGATACCATATCTTGAAAATTGCAGGCGGGCTGACATGTACCCGGTGGCATCATAAACTTCAGTTAATATGGAACCTCATCTGGTTCTCTCTTTACTTGGCTCTTGTCAGTCTTTTGAATAATACATGGTTTTTGATTTAAGGTCAAATTATTATTGCTTGTATTGTTTGGAGTAAAACCACTGAGAGCAAAGAGAAGGGAGACGCAGAAGATGCCACTGCTGCTGGATGGCAGGATATTGACAGCCTTGTACAAATAGTCAAGCATTTGTGGGAGCTGGTGAAAAATTATGATTTTTTTTTATTTTCCATTAATAAGTTAGAGGCTGCTGTAATAAGAGGCACACTAGTGTTAGGACAGCTAGTGATTTGTGTAAATTCAAGCAAAGTTTGTTTTGTCCTTAATCCATTTTTCAAGTAACACCATGGGCTGGGGTTCAAGTAACATTGTGGGTCGGGGGTATGTTTTGATTGTGAGCCAGATCCACTTGCAGCCTATTGAGAATTCCAGATTTATAGAAAACAAGTACTGCTTCTTCCAAATAAATCAACTAGAGTAAACGTACTGGTCCCAGAAATTCCTGAAGTATGATAAAAAGTATGGTGCACACCTGAGTTCAGGTGAGAAATAAATTCGTAATTCATGCCCACAGTTTTGCAATCCGAGAACTCAATTTTGCAGCAATTTGTGCGCATCGTTTTGCAATTTGTTCCCACGGTTTAGCGATCCTTTTACACGGTTTTGCAATCTGTACCCACCATATAGCAATCTGTACACACAGTTATGCAGTCCATACCCACGGTTTAGCAATTTGTGTACACAGTGTTGCAATCTGTTCTCTGCTTGTTGTACTAATAGTTTTTCCTTTGTCCTACTAAAGTTTTTACAGTACTAACAATAGTACCACAACTTAAAGTGAGCGTAAAGCCATGGAATGTAAACACTGTGACTCTGGCATCTAGTGTTCCAATTTTTAGTTTTGAAAATCTGGTCACCTGCCAGACAGAACATTTAGGAACTCAAAATCATCTTCACTCTACTTGACGCTTTAAATCTAGACAATCAGTTGCACAGTAAATGGAAGTCTCCAGAAAAACAAAGTTTGTCTAACAAGAAAGCCTGGGAATTTAACGTTAACGGGGTTGGTACAGACTACAAAACCGCATACTTTGTACCGCCTTCAGGTACAAAGAACTTAGTATGTTTTCAAATTGACATTAATGCAGGCTTCCAGCAACTTTACTCCATGGGCTAAAAGCATTCATCTTCCATTAATAAATTGCCTAGCTAGCTAAAACTCAACCGTAAATAAATTGGTTCAATGTAGGTAAATATTGGTAGCTAAAAATTATAACGTTAAGCGTTATCATTAGCTAAGAGCATTGTTGGATGTACAACATTTGTAGATACCAAGAGAAGTTCATAAGATAAAACTATGACTTGTGTCTTCATATCAGAGACCAAATCCTTGAATGCAGATATTGCAACGTGCTTTGGAAGGGAAAGCTGACATGACATCATAGCATTATTACTCTTCATGGCTTCGATTTGGCAGGTGCCATAGATGTACTAGTTCTATAGTCAATTCACCCCCTGAGCTACAGGATTACTGGTGGTTGTTAACTTTGTATATTTTCAGCTTCCAATTTTGGCACATAAGTTGATATTACGTGCCAGTAGAAGCAGTAGGCTAATTTAGAGAAGCAGTGGATAAATAGCAGAATGAAAGTGGCGTTACAGTACTTCATATGCACTAAAGTATAAAAGTACACCAATTTAAGAGTACTTATTAAAGTACAAATTCTGAAAAACACTACTCAGTTACAGCAATGAGCTAATTTATAATATAATATATTATATTATAATATAATTTGTAATATGTTACTTTACACCCCAGATTTCCAAGCCGAATTTTCAGAAAGGAGAGACATCAGACTATTTCGTGACCTACACTAGCATTTAAAAATAGAGTTTAAACCATGCCACTTAAACTGGGCAAGATCTGCTGAATTGATGAGTAAATGTGATCAGAAGATCGTGAAGTCGTGACCCGTCGCCCTCCTGAGAATGTAGCGCTCGACGCACTGTGCTGGAGCCAAGGGCTTTACCTGCTGCCAACACATATTCATGTGGTATTTATACATGAACCATCTGCTGATTTCCTGGTGTGAATTCACAGGTGTGACACAACTGTTTTTTCCCCTCTTGGACTTTTGTTACACAGTCAAACAGCTTCTTCTTACCAGCACTCTCCAGCATTTTCAGATGATTTCCAACACAGCATAGTAAAACAAGTCCTGTGTCATTTAGGGATTCAAATGGAAAGTTGAACACTGACATTATAAGCTTCATAAGTATTCTCTGCTGCAGTTTGTCCAGTAATACTGCAGCATGTGCAAAAAAGAAATGGCAAGATATTATAGACCTGGCTGGATAATAATGGTTTGAATGGATTTACTTCAATGCTCTGTGGGTTATTATGTAAGTCTCAACAACATGTAATGGAGGTGGGATGACACAATATTACAGTTTGCATCCAGTAATCCTTGAACCTGGATTTGCACTCAAATAGGCATCATTTTGGCATCAAAGAAGATAATTCATATTTTTGCTTATTTTTTTTTTACCAAATGTAGGGGTAAGCGAAGCCTTTGGATTTAGGTCCAAATGACTTGCATAATATGCACAGTAAGGTGTCCCGTTATCTATGGTCAACAAAAGTCTGCTTGCTAAAAATATAGGTTTGGGGCTGTGCAAGTTTTCCCTTCACCATCAGATCTGTACGATAGAAAATATACTAGTGTGCAGGTTGCTTATTGGGTTCAGAATAAAATGCTTCTCAATGATGCTGTCTCAGAAAACAGGGCTCACTGGAAAGCAAGGCTGCTGCACACCTCCAAGGCTGGGGCTTCCAGTTCTGCCTCCAGTGTTTGTGTGCAGTTGCATGCTCTCCCCATGGTGCATCCAGTTCCCTCCTTCTGCCCAAAGACATGAAGGCTAACTAGAGTCTGTCAATTGCTCATAATATATGGTTGTGGCCGCATGCACCCTGAGGTGGATTGGCCCCCCCACCAGAGGTGTATCCCTGCCTGGGATCGGCTCCGGGGCCAGCTGTGACCCCAACTAGGATAAGCGATTGGACGATGAATGGCTTTTTGGAATCAAAATGACAGCAAAATATTGAGGCTTTTTAAAACTAAGATTACAAGTGACAGAGGTAAATATCACTAAATATGATATGATAAAGTATCACAAACAGCATGATTTATAGGACATGTGGTACTTCTCTGTAGTTAATTGTAGTTACCGTCTCACTTGGAATCCAAACTGCCAAATGTTCATTTATTTGGAAACATTTTTGGCTTGGCTATACATGAACCACAACTATCTGATCACAGATATTCATTTGCTTGTAGGTTTAAGGACATTTATCTTTAATATGCAGGGCCATTATTTTTTTCCCCAGTCTCAGAGTAAAATCATAAATTATTCAGCTTCTTAGGAACATGTGACAAGGCGCTGATAATTTAGATTTTATTCATGATCAAAAGGCTCAGCTTGATTTTTTTTGTCTTACAGAAAGATTATGAGCTAATAGGAAAAGACAAACCATTTTCTTCAAGATAAAATGATTTTATTTTTTATTAAGGGTTCCTTTGCCTAAGGTAAAAAAAATGACAAGATCAAGGATATTCAGCCAGTATGTCCCATAAAAAAGGGTGTATACAACATTAAATATAATACTGGCACAGATTTTTTTGTTTTTAAAATGTTCACACATAATGTTTCAAATATATAAATGCTGCATGATAAAAGATAATTATATTAATTTTAGCAGGCACATACAAGATAAAATGATATATTTGTCTTAAATATACAAACATTTCCACCCACACTCTTAAAAAAAGCTTGCCAAATATGATGTAGTATAGAAAAGTTAACAAAGTATCATAACAATGCAGCGACGGCTGGGTAAAAATATTTATTTTAAAATGTCTCCATCTACTGGTGGTAAAGAGGTATTTCAACTTAAAAGGAGTTTCGTATTATTGCCTATGTTCAGAAACAGGTAAAAATATTGTATACTACTGATCAATCCTTGTGAAGAATATAGAGGTTATGCAAACATAAAGTGGTAAAGAATCACAGCAGTAATTCCCAAGTAAGTAGATGATTGGTCTGACTGTGCAGTTTTTAATATCCATTCACTGTCTTTGTTTCCACAGACCCTGTCACATAGAGATCTCAACAGTTTCAGTCTCATATACCAACCGTAAGTGCAGTGCATGGGAAATACACATTTTTTTTATATATAAAGTCACTGCCCGGTAATCCTATACATAAATAAGTGACTTTTGTCAGAGAGCAGAATTAGGAAGCTGTTTAACTCTCTATAAATAAAATCTCTTTTGAAATGTATCATGTGATGTGACCTTTACTGCAGATTATGAGGCAATCTGGCTTGTTGCTTTCATAACAAAGAGCCTTTTGGGTAAACATTAAGGACAATTAAAACAATGGCATGTACAGTGCCTGTCAAAAGTTTGGACACACTAAGCCAGCTACAAAGGAGAGTGATAAGAGTGTCACATTGCATGACCTGGCCACCTGACCTAAACACAATAGAAATGGTTTTGGAGGAGTTTGACCAAAGAGTGAAGGAAAAGTGACCAATGAGTGCCCAGCATGTATGCGGGACCTCCTACAGGACAGCAGGAAAAGCATCCCAGAAGGCCGCCTCATGAAACTGGCACAGAGGAGGAAGTAGGGACAGTCTCTGAAGCAACTGGGGTTAAGGCCCTTGCTCAAGGGCCCAATGGTGGGATCACTCTTCCAACCATGGGATTTGAACGTGCATCCATCTGAGTCCCAACCCATTGAGTCCCCCCTGCCCCAACAAAGTATAATTTTTTTGTTTAATACTTTTTTCGTCAGTGCACAATTCCATTTTTGTTATTTTATAGTTTTGACATCATTATAATTAGTCTAAAATGAACAGAACAAATAAACCTTTAAACAGGCGCTGGTGTGTCCAAACTTGGTGCTGTAT
>JAODKF010000068.1:11472788-11506222 GCA_026779585.1 Mormyrus proboscirostris
CTTAGTTACTGGTTAATTAATACATTAAGTAAGAGTGCACTACTACAATATTTGTGCCCCCTCAAGTAAAGTGTTACAGAGTATTGAATATTATGTACATTTGATCTGTTTACAGTTTTTAAATACTTGTGGGTTTTAACTACCCCTAATTACACCCTGCCATTGCAAATGTTATTTGTAATGTGTCACTTTTCCCTCAGGAATCTTTGGATGAGGATGAATATGAAGTCTGTGACACAGATGAACGTATGTTGATACAAATACAAAAGGACACTATGCCCATCTTTATGGCCTTAATTGCACACTCAAACCTGATTGCATATTCATTGCCTGAAATGAAAGTACACAAAATGAAGTGTTAATGGCTAATAATGATTTAGGTTCAACATTATTATTAATAATGACAATAAGAACAATTACATACATTCATTACATAAGGCTGGAACTAATCAGTTGATTAATAACTGTGATAATATTGATGGGCCGAATGGCCTCCTCTTGTTTGTAAATTTCTTATGTTCTTATAATAAAGTAACAGTGGTTTGAGACAGGGGCTCCAGATTTTGGTTTAGCAATATATTTATTATATTTACTGTATTTTTGTCTGTGTAACCATGGCTGTCTATTCTTATGTCTGCACCATTCATACCAAGCATGCTTGTGCTTGGCGTATAAACCCTGATTTTGATTCCGATTCTGATTCCGTCACTCCCGCCCCCCAACACCCACAAAGAGTTAAATTAGGTTCTGATTACCAAAAGTAGTTGGTTGTAAAATCTTACCTTCAAGTGCGCAGCCTTGATAATATAATATTCAGTATATTTTTCCTGTTAGAAATATCCTAATTTAAGAGCTATCCTGTAATTCATAGGTGATGCAGAAACAAATTCCTCACTGCGCAATAAATTTGTGAAGCAGGATGAGCCTATTTTGACATCACCCAAAGCTCCGATTCCACGGGCCAGGGAACGGTCAGTGACATCTTGTTCTGTGATATTCTCATATTCTCTGTGAATTAATTAGATTATCAGGTAATAAAGTGATAAACTTCTCAGTTAAATCATCCATCTTTTTTTACAGAAAGAAACCAAATATCCCACTCAAGCCGGTAGTATTGCTGTCTGCTCAATACCACTTTAAACAAATTTGTACACTAAATATGATAAATTAATCTTTTTTTATCTTTTGGCAGAAATTACTAACATCTGATGCAGAGAATGAAGGTAAAAATAGAATTTCTGATTATAGCAAACATTTATAAACTGCAGTCCTTCTGCAAATTGTAAACATAATTCAATTTCACATACTTCATGGTAGCCTACCTTTTTTGGACATATACAACTTGTACATATACTTTGAATGTATTTTAGATAAATTTATGTGACCTGTTCTGTCATATGTTGTTAATCCATAGCCAGACCCACGGTGAATGTCCCGCCCTCCTTGGCTGCATCTCTTTCATCTAAATTCACGCTACAAAGGTAATTTGCTGAACGTGTGTCATATCCTCCAGATTCATCTTTGTCCTCTGTAAAGGACATTATGTTATTGATCATATCACACAAGCTATACATGCCACTCTATTAAGTGCCATTATTCTTAAAAGAGGACATTTACAGTAAGGCTTTAAGATGGCATCACATGTGGGGGTGTGACTTTGCCAATTTCCTCTTCCTGCCAAACCAAAAGTCAGTGTTTTTAAAAAACAACTTATAAAACATAATATGTAAAACACTTTTTATAAACAAAAAGTGTATAACACACTTTATCACTGTTTATCAGTGGTCGTCCTGTCTTCAGAAGCAGTACCATCAACCTGTCTGCCATCACCTGCCTTCTGTACACAATTAGAATGTTAAAATTTGGACTATAAATTAGGATATTGCCCTTGTGTCCGTGGGTCTGAAACCTCCAAAGGTTTCATCCTTCAAGGACATTTTCCTTACCACTGTCTCCTCTGGCTTGCTGACTGGGGGGCTTTATGCAGGGATAATGTAAAATGCTTTGAGATGGTGTAAAGTTGTGAAAATGTGCTAAACAATTGAATTGAATTGAATTGAATTGAATTGAATTGAATTGGATCTTGGCCTTAACACAAGTAATGGTCAGGATCCACTGGCTAAACCTTTTCTTTCCTTAGGTCTGGCTTATCGCAGGAGAGTGCTTCTCACAGTAAGTAAAGTGACTAAATCCAGATGTAGTGTGACCTGTTTCTTGACTTGGTCTCTACATATTTGCACTGAGCTTCATATTTAAGTTGTTTGAGTTATTTAATTCCTGTGTTTCCTCTGCATCAGCATTCTTCATAAACAGAGGGAACATGTCCCTGCCTCAAAGAAGGTCCAGCACAGAAGAAAAGGTGAGCTTTGCAACCCTCTTATGGCTTTGGCATTGTACCTTTACCCAACAGTCCTACATCACCTTGGTAAAACGTCACAGCAAGCATTGTTGCATCAGCTATATCTTTACTATGGTGATGCCACTTTACTGCTTGCTATACCGGCTCAGCCCAAATGAAAACAATGTGACTTTAATCACTCCTTTTGGCTTTATTCAATTCAATTATTTAATTGAAAGTTAAAGAATAAAGTGACTGAAAATATTGCACAATAAAACGCACGTGTCTTTGGAATGTAGCTATTTATGTACCAACCAGTGGAGCAGCATGTAAGTTGGGTACCATTTTGGTTTTGTATGGTTCTTTTAACACTGTCTGCATTTACACATTTACAAGGCATATTCTACTAACAAATACATTCAGTTTTGCATAGTTCTTACTTGAATATGATACGCTCATATAAATTCACATAAGAAAAATCACAATTTCATTATCAGAAACATTGAATGCATGGCCACAATACAAAACTTTCACAGCGTTATGAAGACACAGACAGTACACATGTGTGGTAAAAGTGACCTTTGTCATCTTAGGATGCAGGTGTCTACCAGAAAGCCTGGTATGCTGGAGCATGTGATCGCAAAACAGCAGAAGACACATTGACGCACACAAATAAGGTATAGATGGTTCAGTCTAAGAAGAATTATACTATTGATTTATATGCATAAAAAGAAAAGGCACAAAGTTGGATTCTGAGGACATCTATAACTACAAGGTCGTTAGGTAACCCTTTACTTCAGGGGGCACAAATAGCTTAGTTAATCAGTTACCACTCAAGAACAAATCATTAACTAATACAGTTCCTACATGAAATACATGAACCATCATGATTCATTAATGGTGGACAATTATGGGATCAGTACGTAACCAACACTTAGTTACTAGTTAATTAATGCATTAAGTAAGAGTGCACTACTATATCATTTGTGCCCCTTCAAGTAGTGTTAATGGTTGTCATGACTAAACAAATTCGTGCATTAAGGTGATTCTTCTAGCTTTGTATGCTTATGCCAGAAAAGTTTTGAATCAAGATTTGTAGTCAAATATGTGAACTGGGACATGACATTGTGGATTCAGATTTTCCGTAATATCATTGTTCAAATCGGAGTTGTAATGATATGATATTGTCATTCCAGGATGGGTGTTTCCTAGTGAGAAGGAGTTCTGGCCAGGATGCTCAACAGCCATACACTCTGGTGGTATTCTATAAACGGAGAGTCTACAATATCCCAGTACGATTTATACAGTCTACACGCCAATATGTTCTGGGAAGAGAAAAGAAAGGGGAGGAGGTAAGAAAATCATTCAAATTTACTGAATTTATATGAAGGACTTTTGGAAGATACTGTTAATTAGTATCTGCTAATAAAGAGTTGAAACAAACGCTCCATTGCGGCGAATGTCATGTCTAGTGTGCCTCTCTTCTGCTTGATAAATTGTATCTCAAAAAATTGTGGCTACCACATGTGGCTATACTTCTTCAGATGTGTCAAGCAGCAGAGAAACCACACAAATATGTGAAGAAGACAGATTTAATTAAACAGAACATGAGAATGGCAAATTCAAACATAGCATATTTACAGTTAATAGTTCTCTAAAGTATTCGGGAAAAAAGTATATCTGTATCGAAAGCAGAAATAATAGGAATCGACTCTGGGTTTTTACATTACAAGAAAAAAATGACCCTGTTCTCTCTGTCTTCCACTGCTAGCGCTTCAGCAGTGTCAGCAGCATCATTGAAAACCACCAGAAGAATGCACTAGTTCTGATTGACAGCCAAAGTAACACAAAGGACAGCACCAAGCTCTGCTATGCTGTGAAACCCTGATAAGACAGAGGCCCTGATCACTGGACATCAAGTGCTTAAGTGAAATAAACACTGTGGAAGTTTTTAAATGCAGAAAAGTCTATACTCTGGGAATCAGGCACATGTCCAATGTCTTCTGGAAAAACATGGAGAATAAATTAGTTGCTGAAAATCAATGAGACAAAACCTTGGTCCTGCACATCGGTCTGCTCAGTTTCAGTTGAAGCTCACTAAAAAGATATGTCTGTACATGTGTGGAGGAATCATTTTGGAAGAAACTGTCATGCTGGTCCCTCATTAGAAAAAAATATTCAGAGCTGCTCAATGTACAGTTGTTACAAACTTTCCAAAGTTTGATAAAAAAAAATGCAGTCTTTATATTTGGTTTGAGTACAAATGTCAAAATGAATGGGTTTCTGTATAAGTGAAGTGTACAACCTAGAAATAGAATTTGCGATGGTGTAAAACAAACATATTCAAATAAATATAAGGCATACTTTGGCTTAAATGTACAAAACATAATATCTAAACAAGCAAAAACATTACAGAACAAAGACAATGGAAATATAGGTTGCCGTATTCTCAAAGTATTTACATTTATTACAAATCTGTTTAAACACATGAATGCCACCTGGGATTTATACAGTACAATATAGTGTCAATCTGTAACAGAGCTTTTCAGGCACTTTGTGTAAAAAAAATAGATTTATTTTCATACAGCTTTATGGAACTCATCACCCAGATGTAAAGAATAAAGTTATAAAGAGTGATTTCTTTTTCTTAAGCAACGAAAAATATAAATGCTATTTGGTTATCCAGTGCTCCGCTGTATAAAGGGTGTCAAGTCATGTGACCAGACATAGTATTACTTCATTTACAGTCTGACATGTTTGGAGTGGCAATGCAATGCGCAAGTAATAAATTAGCTTTACAGCTATGGAAATGACAACGAAAACAGAAGTATCTTGTCTCAGTCCCAAAATCCGTTATTTGAAATAACACTTCCAGCCAGCAATATTCCTGACTGAACTCTATTAATATGTTTTTAAAGAAATGAACATGACTTTGAAGGGAACCACATATTTACAGACATGCATGCACGTGATAAGTACACTATGTTTGGTGAAATACTGTTATTTTTCCAAGGGCAAAAAAAATTATATATAGGCTGTTCCTGCATTGAAGCTGAAAATTGGAGGGATTTTAATTTCAGATTTATAAATTTTTTTAGGCATACCAAATACCACATGCCAAGTTATATACATCAATTTGTTCCATAAGTCCAAGTTCCAAATGTTCAGAAATATAAAAATGCGTTATAATTATTAATTGTTTGAATTTCAAATCACCTGATGAAATCAAGATAATTGGAAAATGGGAATAAAACTGAGTCTGGTGAAGTTATGCATTAATACGAGAAGCATAGACAACTGTTTTGCATGTGTTCAATATGCTCTTGAAATTCTTTTGCAGATACATAGGATGAAGAATGTTCATTTTAAATTCATGGTTTGACAAACGATTTGGGATAAATGACTATTACACTGTAAGGGATGACAGCTATAATTACTGAAGATAAGTAAAGCATCATCTGAATTAACTGTGGGGAATAAAAAAACATCAAACATTGTACTGCTGCAAAACGGACTGTAGGATGTAACAGCTTTTGAAAATTCTTTCCACAGGAATCTTGTTACACATACAGGATATCTGCATTTCAAATATAGAGAACCTATTAGTAGGAATATACCCGTAAACTCTGTTAGCTTGTTATGTTCAGAATTCCTGACAATATGCCAGAAATATAAACTAAAGAATAATATACAACTATAATGCAATAATGCCGTTTTGACAAACTAAATGAAGCTGTTTTACAGGGATTTAAAAAAAAAATGAAAATAAACATGAATGAATCCCATGCTTCCCTGAAAGAAAAGCTTTTGAAACATTAATGATTAAAGGTGAGAACAGAAATCTCTCAATGTCACAAAGTTGGATTACTGATTTCAAGGGAAAAAAAAAAGTCACCTGAGTTCAACTGTATGTATGTTATGCAGTTGTCACACAAGTAAAATGCTAAAATGCTACTGAACTTCTGAGCAAATATGCCATGTTATCATTCATATTCGAAACCATGATTTGGCCAGTACAGAAACACTTCCATGTTTAACATCACTGTGCATGTGTTCATTTCTTCCAACTTTTATATACAATATGTGCAATGCATTCTTTTCAACATTTCAGTCCAATATATACATAAAACCCTTTACAAGTTTGGTTTAAAGTTGTACCAGACACACAAAAAGACCTTAGCATCAGAAATCAGAAACCTAAACTTTTTACTGCTTTGATGAAAGAAATAAAAATATTTTCCATATCACAGGTTTCAACAGTGACAGTATTGGGATCATTTTAAGTGTCATTTTCAACAATATCAGATAATGTTAGGACTTCTAAAGCCTTTAACAGAGTTACAGTCAATGGACTAGATGTATATATTTTCTAACTAATAATTTAGAACTTACATATAATGCTTTCCAACTACCTATAATGCAAATGGTTTAAAACAACTTGTTCCAGTCTCTGGTTGCTTCCATGAGATGTCGCTGACCATGGCCTATCCACTCCTCTTGGTTGTCAAATATTCGACCACAGAACCAGCAGCTGAATGATGATGACCGCTCAGTGGAGTCTGAGGTAGTATTCACAACCTGGTACTTATTCCTGCTGGTCTTTTTTAACTTCAGCTTTAAAATAAATCTTTCCCTAGCTGTATTCCCTCTGCGACTATGTCGACCATGAGAAGAGTTGTCGGGTACAGAGTGACTTCTTTTAAAAGGATTGCAGCTCAACTCAGATAGGGCATCTACAGTTCTTTGGGACAAAGCCACCTTCAAGACCTCTCCTTTGTACCTGCTAACTGTTCTCATGATGTTAGTCACCTCAGGGATGTCCACATCTGGGTGATTGAGCACTATAACAGGCTGGTTTCGTCGAGGACATTTAATGAGCTGTGAAGGACAGAAGGGGGACAGTCTCAATGTTCTCTCAACGTCCTTAGGTACTGGCTTCCAATTGACAGCATCAGGGAAAGCATCCTTGTCTTTATTTTTTTTGCTGGAGTGCCGCTTAGCTTTAGCCAAAGGTTCTGAAGGATCTTGAGACTGAGATTTCCTCTTCTTCTTTCTTTTGGCCAACTGATGATTAGATCTTGGTGGAGGGAGGCGGACTCTCTTGAGTTTGTTATTCAAGCCCTCACTGCCACTCTTTTCTCCAGTTTTACCTTGTATGGTAGCGGAAGAGAATTTCTGCAGCTGGGAAACAGTAATTGGTGCATGCATGTGGGCTTGCGATGATCCTGAGGTTTTTATTCCTGTGGAAACAGTCACATTGGATTGGTTTGATGACAGCAGAACATAAGGCGACTGCAAAGCACCGGTAGCCAGGTAGATGGGCTGATTAGCGGCAGCATGTGTTGCTACACTGCTATTCAGTTCTCCACTACCAAAAGGATGGCCCCCATCGGAGAGATTTTTAACTATCTTAAGAAAAACCCTATTGCCTCCGCTGTCATTTGGATGGATTTGACTTGTGGGTTTTCCTTCTGGACTGTTCAGGGCTATCCCCGTCTTAGCTGGAGACACATACCTAAGGATAAAAGCTTGGCGGCCAGCTTGTAAAATAGTAGCTTGGTCTTGAGAATTTACTGGTACTGCCAACATAGGCCTCATTGCTTGATTCTGGAGACCTTGGTTGACAGCCTCCCCATTGGGCCTTGCAACAGCTGTCACTACAGGTAGTGGTCTCTGAACCAAGAAACATGTTGGTGCATTCACAGTCCGTTCTCGGGACAGAGACTGGGTTGGACTGGACAAGATCAAAGGTCCTTTTAAAGGTGAACTGTTGACCAGTAAATGGCTGGTACTGTTACTGGAACCCTCCTTTACACAATTAAGAGCTGGGTTTTCCTCCCCATCTTTAAATACACCACAACCCGTTTCCTTGCCACCCATAACCCGTGCAGTTTTCCCTATTCTGCCATTATTCAGAGTGAAAGCCAGTGCTGCTGTTGTCTTACCTGGTCTTTCAGATCCAGGTTTCAAACAAGAAACATTAATTGGAGGAACAGAAGACCCTGAAATCATCTTAAATCCTGGACTGCTTTGTAGCTCAACAGGCACTGCACAGTTATTTTCAGCAGTCTGTAAAAAAACCTGTTGCTTACCATCTTTTACATTAAAAGGTTGAAGTATCCTCAAAGTTGTTGTAGCTTGTCTGAATACACCATTGGTCACAGCAGTGCCAATCCTCTCCTTCTCAAGCTGCTGACTAATAATAGCATCAGAATGTTCCTCCAGTATGCGCCCCAAGGCAGCAGCATTACATGAACTTCCTGCTACTTTCTGAATGCAGCAGCCATCAAGACCTTTTTCAGGGGCATGGTTTTGATGTTCAGTGGCAGAACTGAAATCACCTATGTTAGTCTCCCTCTCTTCATTAAGGTCAGTGTTATTGCCAAAAAGCGAAGACTGTTTCCCTTCCTGTTGAGAGGTGCCTTTGAGTGTTGCATCCGGCCTGCAAGCTAAACCTGTAAAGTTATTCAAACCGTTCGACTCTTCTTCAACAGTGGCAATACATTCATCTACCTCAATTTCACTATCTGGCACTTTTTCCATCAAAGGATCAGAATTCGACAGAAGCTGTTCTGGAATTTCGTCATTGTGACAGTCCTGCTCACTAGCCATGGATGAGTCATGTGGTGTCCGGTTGCTATCAGCCAAAGACGCTATTTTAGAACTATTTGGCTCAGGCCCATCAGTCAGAAGCTCTGAATAACTCTGATCTTCAATAGGTAGGGATACGTCAGAAGAAAAACTAGAGGTGTCCTTCGAGTAGTTGTGAAAACTGAAGACCTTTTCACTGGAAGAGTTTAACCCAGAATTACTTTCACTGTCAATGGTAATATTTTCTTCACAATCGGTAGGTGAATGCATTTCTTCTAGAGCTATACATCTCTGTTCTTGTTGAGTAACAGTCGGTTTCAATGCATTAGTAAATGCTGTAAATGAGGTTGCACCTTTTATTTCACTGGCTTCCTCCATACTGGATTTTAATAAATGAGACTTCTCACTGGCAGGGCCAATTTTGGCAGCAGGTGCAGTGGCTTCCAATAAAGGGAAACGGTCATTGTTTTTTGCCTCTGAAAATGTCAAAATTCTAGACTCCTTGGACTGTACAGGCTTGGGAGGCTGCTCCTCACCATTTTTCTGTACCACACAATTGTTTTCACTGTTTCTTCTGACAAGAGGATCTAAGCCCACAAGTGCTGTGCTCTTACTGGAGTCCAAGTTGGAGGAATTCAGTTGACTGCTGGTTTGTTCTACACCATAAACAGCACAATCAGAACCGTTTTCTTCAGTCAGAAGTGTTTCTGATGTGTGTCTGTCCACTTCCTTCACTGCAGATGACGACAAACCTGTCTTAGGAGTGGCCTCCTGCTTTCCTGATGGAATAACTTTGAGGACTAAATGCTTTTTTCCATCCACCATCTTAAACCCCATAACTTTTGTAGTGCAATTTGGAGGGATTGAAATTTTGTTTTTGACCATGAGCACAGTGAGCCCATTGCTATTGGGGTTCATGAATCCAGCATTGGGTGTAGCTGGACTCTCCAACTTAGACTGTGACAATGAAGGAATGGCTTGGGAAACAAACTGCTGTTCAGTCTTAAGGGTCTTCATCCACTTCTTACTCTCTTTCTCTGATGCTACAGTTCTCTCAAGGAATTGCTGGGTCTCCTCCAAAGTCTTTTCGGGATTGGAGAGTCTTCCGTATTCTTCCAGTAGACCACCTCCAGACAAGGCGTGTAGCCTCTTAGACATCCAAGTTTCCCTGGCTGGATTCTTTGTAAGGAGAAGCTTCAATCCAGGTGATGAGTTCATTAGTGTTTTAGAGTTCTCTGCTTTTACTCGCCACTTGTTTTTTTTCTCTTTTGAATGGGCAGAATTCATATGCCTGATAATGTAATCCTTTCGGGGGGCCCTGTAGTCACAGAACTGACAAGAGAATTTCCCAGAGTGCACCAAAAGATGTTTCTGAAACTCTCCACTTGTGTAACTCACATGCTTGCATTTCGGGCATTTGTACTGAATCTCGTTATGTCGATGTATGTGCTGCACAATTGTTCCTACATCCTTTGTGGAAAAATTGCATCGTTCACAGCGGTAGAGGCCATTCAGGCTGTGGTACATGCTGAAGTGTCGGGTGAGCTGCAGCAGAGTGTACTGAACACTGTCATTGCAGATCTCGCACCTAACAAAAGTGTCCCGGTGCCCTAACCGATGACGCTGAAGGTTGGAGAAATCTTGGGTGATATAACCACACAAGTCACATGGAAAAGTAGGTAGGCTTCCCTGGTGAACTCCCTGAAAATGCTTGGATAGGTCATTAGGACTAAATGTTGTGTTGCCCTTGCATTCAGAACAGCTAAACCTGAGTATTTTGCCAGAGATGCTCGTCCCCTGTAGGCTCTGGGGTCTCTTAAGGGGTGGCTTCTTGAAGGATTTCCTGGCGGTCTGCACCTTGTTTCTCTCATGGCTGTGAACTATTTTCCTCTGACCATGTTCATAAACATTCTGCATCACTGGAAGCTGAACTGATACTGCCATTTGCAGTTGCTTCCTCGGGGTTCTCTCATGATTTTCTATATTATTGCCTTCAGGAGGGTCATCTTGGGTGGTGTGGTCTGCCTCCATGTTTAAATGTACAGATTTCTACAAATAAGTACAAGAGAAAAACATTCTGATTAATACTAACATTGTTAGAGAACATAAAGCATGTTTAGTTGGTATACTTAAAACAATAACATTTTTCTTTGTAGCATATTTTTAAAACCAATTATACTACTGTAGTTCCATATTTCATAGACCTAGCTGTGCAACGGAATTTAAGGTAGGACGCAATATATATAGATACTCAAAAATGTATATTAATAACATTGATAAACAAAAAAATGACACTTGGTTACACCTATTCAGGCCATGACAATATATAAGCCACTGCTCATAATGGACAAACTTGTACATATACACGCACACAAACACATATATACATATTATAAATATTTATGTTATATATTAATATTTTAAGAAGTAAATGAAAATGAAAAAAATGTATGGCAAAAAAATCTTTACTTAGGCTAGCAGAAACATACATAGCATACCGTTCCACCTCGCCGGTACGTCTTGTTTTAAGAGTTTTTGAGACATTTGCAGTTCAGTGCAAATATATTCCAAGTGAGTATACGCAAGTGGTGAATGCTTAAAATGCCCCACAATTTTTCTTCTGCTGGCAGCAGCGTCATTTACATTTTGTAGCAATAGCAGCCCCTCGTGTATCACAAGCTGCAGCGAATTTGCAAAACAGCCAAAGCTAGCAAGCCCCAAATCACCTTTTTTTCATATCACTCATGTTGTCTCACTCAATTCACGCGCTCTTTGTTTAGTGGAATTTTCCACTAAATGCCGCTTCCACCTCTCAAAACTTTGTCTTTACAAAGATTGCAAATCATCGTGTTACAAGTTGTTATTATAAACGTAAAATCCCTCCAGATCATCACCTTATTTAATGTTCTTACATTAACTGCTGCAAAAGGTATGCACGTAACGTCACAGCAGGCAGATGTCATTGTGCTCACACCTACTGAGTGGCAAAAAAAAACTGAGTAGGATTAACCACTGAGTAGTAGCAATAGCATTCAATTCTGCAAAAAAACACATCTAAAATGGGAAAGAGCTGTCATGTGATTGATTGTACAAATTGATTTAGCAAGACTGCCGATTTACAGACTGCTGAAAACTAAATAAGTAAGTATCAGATGTGGATCGGTAACATATGGCCAATACCCGATCTATGTAATGGGGATGGATCGGTTGCGATACCAATCTGAATATTGGATTGGTGCAGCTCTAGTAAGCATTTGCCTCATCATCTTTGCCATCTCAGCCTAAACGAAGCACAAGTATGTAGCAAACAGACAAAGGCTGTGCAAAAAACAGCTTGATACCAGTAAATAATAATTATATTAGCATACATTACTTACTTTCGCATTCAAGAATATTGCATTCTATAGCTTCATTTAAGAGTACAAACCGCATTCATCAGACAAGCATGGGATAAGATTCTTCAGAACTAACAAGTTACAGAAAGGGAATAATAGCATTTTGTGCCTAAAAATTGTCATAATTATCGTAATATTTTAATGCAAGCAAACAATTGTCAGGTTGCTCTCAAATTAAGCAAGACCGGTGATTAAGATTTGACCCTGATCAGGAAAATTCAAAAACGTGCAATATATGTTACATAATATGCACATAAAAGTCTAGGAGGGAGAATGTGTTAACTCACAAACGTTAAACTGTAGTTAAACTGCCTATTGCATGAAATCCAGTTCAATGATTACAAGCAAAACACAATAATAAAGCAATAATAATTATGAATGTGACATGGTAATCCTTACTGGTTTGAACAACCAACAAAAGCAAACATTCTACAGGTACTCTTTTTTATCAGTGCATTCATGAAAACATCTGCAGCAGTAGTTGGAGCTTACATAAAGTCATCAAAACATTCACATCATGGTTTTCCATTTCCAGTCCTGGACTGAGCAGATTTCCATGCTCAAACACAACCTAATCAGCTAATTACCAGTTTTAGTAGGTGTGTCTGAGCAGGGAAATCTGCAAACTGTATTACAAACTGGACCTCTAAGACAGGAAGTGGTTAACCCTGATTTACATACTTATAGGGTTAAGTTCCCCCTCACAAAAATTATCAGAGAGATTTATTTTTATAACACACTATTTCACTTCTTTAAAGCATATGTTTGTCAGCATACAAAGAGCATGAACAAGCACGAATTCCATTTGCACATCAGGCAAATATCAACAGAAAGTGAGACTGGGGTCTAATTTCGCAGGGGTCTATGACACGTATAAAAAATATTAAAACAAAGTCACAAAGAATGCATCGTAGACTTACCCTCACCTCAGAAATGTTACAGAAGTGTAGACAACACGTTGAACATTCTATGGTTTATTCCAAAGCCAAAGTAAACTAATGAAGCTCGTGCAAGATTATTCAGACATGTACCTCGATACCCCATACTTAAAATATTCATCAGTAAACTTATTTGCCGGCAATTAAAAGTCAAAATAGCAATGCAGCAGTATGTGTTGCCCTATGATTAAAAGTTTTGCGAAACTAAAAACCTTAACAATGATTAATAGTTATTTAAACAAAATAAAAATACAAATATTTGAGAATATTAGAAAGAAAATATAGGCGTAATACAAAATCTAATACAAAATATAGCGGTAAGAGAAATCAATAAGTATGTCTCAATTAAGCCAGCACTGCAGACACCATTTTGCAACTATCAGCTGTTTGTCAAAGTTTCTATCAAAAGCACTTATGAAAATGAAAATATATCAACAAATTGTGCAGCAGTAATCACCCCAGTCCTATTACAGCTTTATTATTTCATATCTTTTTTAACAAGCAGAAAAATTACACCCAAAAGTCTTCAAATAATCCTGGTGTTTTTTTGCCGCAAAAGCTTGCCTTTTTGTGCAATATGTGAAAGCATGAATTCTTGGCCTAAGTAAATATTCTGTACTGAAGAACTGAAGCACTGAAAAAGACATACATTTCATATTCATTATAAACTGTGCTTTATATAAGGTCCTAGAGTCACTCCTGAAGCCTACACTTATATCAGTAAATAAATGAATACCATCAAAAGTATAACGAGAGTTACTTGTCCTTTGTTGCAAAGATGCTTGAAGACATCAGATGTGCATGTACATCAATAAGATATGAAAGAGTATTGACTATCACAAGCAAAAAGTCAGTTTGTCAAGATATATTTATCTTCTTTTCATAATTGCCGGTACAGTTAAATTCTATAACTGGTAAGAAAAATAACTGAAGAGGAATGGAAATATTAAGATTAGTAAATGCAACATATTTTTACAAACATTAAAAAAAACATATTGCATTATAACAATAGAAACTTGGTTATCTAATTAGACCAAAATATTAAGCGAATGATACCCCAAAAAATTAACACCAGGGCCTTATCATTGTAATCTTCAAGGATTCAACAAAACATAAATCAGTACATTCTCCATGATGTATTCTGCCACAGGTGTGTCTTATGGATAACCATGTTCCATCCCATTAAACCTAACAGTCAGGTTTTGCTCCTCTCCTAATGAACAAAATACAATCATAGAAGCGCCATGGTTTACATTGTTCATAAGTTTACAGTACAGTCATCTTGATTTCCTGTTCCATTCAGGCTGCAACCAAAGGAGAAATCTGCAGAATAGTTGGGCTTGGTCATTATACCTGACTAAAATAATCATAATGTATTACCCTACAAATACATTACTGCACAGTAAAACAGTGGTATAATGCACCATCAATACTAACACTAGATACCATCTTCCAGTGTATGTTCATATGGGTATATGAGGAAGACTCATAGAATTAACAGGTTCATATCAAAATTTGCATTCAGTTGTAGAACCACTGTGATCTCTACATGTACCTTATGTTGAGTACTTTTCAAGGAAGTGTTTTCAATGGAATTCTCCACTTATACAGGGGGAAAATGGATTCTAAGCAAATACTACATAAAATCAACATTAACCCAACTAGTTATCTCAGTTGAAAAGAAAACAATTTACAGTGTGAAAACTGACCCTGACCTCTCAGGTTGATACTCCCAGTTGACTTTTCAATAAAAAAAAAAACCTAATGCATGCTACAACTTCAAAGCAACGCGGACGAATACATTATATCATGTAACACGCTCGTTTATGCTTTAATCCGAGAATATACATTTAAATAGTTCATCTCCCATGGTTAAGCAATCGATAGAAAAATAGCGCTTCGTGTCCAAACTAACAATTAAACATCTGACTAGTACAGATAGCTGGGCACTATTTTTGTTACAAATTTCAGATATCCAGACGCCCCCACCCACGCCTCAAATAAGTAAGTAATTATATATTTTAAAATATAAAATTATCTATCTAGTTCAACGCAATATCATCTTTAGAATTTATATTAAATACTTTATTGATACTTCAGGTTGAACGATATAAAACGAAAGACTTAAGCTGAATTTACCTTCCTTTCTCTTTAGCCTAGCAGGTCACTGACGGCGGCCATGACAGCTCCATCCGGGTATGTTCTGTGAGTTGTGTAGAGGGACGCTAAAGCGGATGAATATGGATTACCTGAAAGACTTTGCTTTGCCTTGTTTATTCTACGTGTTTTGGAGTAATGCATATAGAATGTTTGGTGTTCGTCTCTTTGCAGTATTCGAATCTGAAACCGAAACTCAGAATTTAATCTGAAACTCGGATCCAAGTCCCTGTGGCTCTTCTATGTGCCTCTTCCTCCCAGATTGTATCAACACAGTTTATAACAGTAGTATTAGCCCACAGTAAAACGTCATACGATTTGCCCCTTTCTGACGGAGCTCAGAGACACGCCATTGTCCGCGGAAAAGCTGTTTCACCAAAACACAAATGTGTTTCATTTTAGACGTTCTTAGTGTCCTTAAAACATAGTTATTCAGTTATTATAGTTAAAAGATGCATACAAATAAGATCCACGAATTAATACGTATATGAACAATATAATCATTGTATTAACTGTTTGCCCTGGCCATGCAAACACTGTTGAGGACATATTTCTGTTCATGATGACTTAACAATGAACAAAAACTGTAAAATACATGCGAAAATGCTTTGTAGCGGCACTATAACATACGTCATATTGCCGCTTTTTACCCCTGTAAAAACATCTATTGGAGATGTATATAATATAAATAAAACAATCCCTCATTAAATGTGTGTTCAATCTGATGATTTTACAAGGTCCATGTGCTAGGAAATAGGTCTGGCATGGCTCTCAAAATATTTTGTTAATTAGGTTAATATTCATATATATATATATGATATATATCTTCAATTATATTCCAGCAGGTTTGTGTATGTCATTCCAAAATTCCATTGGATGTGTATTATGCAGTTATACATTTATGTGTAAAGAATACATTTATTTATGCATTTAATACCAATTTCTGTATTTCAAAAAATGTAATACAGTTAAGTGAATTTATCAATTATAAATAACTGTAGTTATTTTTACACTCAGACTCTCTGGGGAGTCCCACTTTATGATATTACGTACATTGTCAAAAGACATTTTATGCTTTATATTCAAACTGAAGTAAGAAAAGTCAAACACTCAAAAACTTAAAGGAACAATACTGAAGTATGTTGATTGCACAGAACCATAATGAACCATAATGCCTGTATTTTATTAAAGTTCTTCTAGGCATCAGTTACAGCTGGAAATCTTTTGAGTAAACCCCTTTGCACCAGTGCTGTATTTCCACATTCTTTACCACAGATTTGTTCAAGCTCTTTATACTTTTAAGGATTTTTGATGTATAGTCAAGACTGAGCCACCCCAGTGTAACATTGAGTGTGTGGTGTAGATCATGCTGAAATATTATTTATTTTCAATGCATTTATCAGTCCCTGTTTTTGTGGCACTTCTGAGGAAAATCTTTGCAAATCAGCATGTTGGTGGTCTTGTCTGGAGGATATGTTTTGGGACTTGCACATAGTTCAACTCTTGGCAGAATGTATATAGTTGGTATCTCCTGACTAATGCATTTCTATATGCTGAATTCAGGTGTTTCGTTCAATCCCATTGCCACAGGGATATAAAATTACGCAACTAGCCATGCAATCAGGTTTGCAAACATTTCTGAAAGAATGGTTCATTCTGAAGAGTTCAGTGAATTCAAGTATGTTTTTACATAGGATTTGCAATAAATCAGCTTGTGGAATTTCTTCCCTGCTAGATATTCCATGGTCAACTGTAATTGGTGTTACTGCAAAGTGGAAGCATTTCAGAGCAACAGAAATTCAACCACAAAGTGGCAGACCACATAAAGTAACAGAGCGAGGTCTGAGGCGCATAGTGTGTAAAAGTCTCCAATGCTCTGTTGACTCAGTAACTACAGAGATCCATACTTATTCTGGCATTAACAGCGCAAAAGCTGTGCACCGGGAGCTTCATGGAATGGGATTACATGCCTGCAAGCCTCACATCACCAAGTGCAATGCCAAGCGTTGGATAGAGTGGTGTACAGCACACCACCACTGGACTCTGGAGCAGTGGAAACATGTTCTGTGGAGTGACAAATCATGTTTTTTTCTTCTAGCAGTCTGATGGAGAAGTATGGGTTTGGTGGATACCGGCCTGACTGCATTGCATGAACCCTGTCCGATCCTCACGTGGCTCTAGTTATTGTATAAATTACCCACCATGTGTGTGCCTGTGTCTGACCTGCATTTTTCCTCGATAAGTGTGCTTTTGTGGTTGCTTGGTGCCTGCGTTAGTCCTATTAAGGACTTAGTATAAGGGCATTCTTTCCTCTTTAAAAAGAACCTCCTAGTTTCTTGCCACTGCCGCAATGCCTTTGTCTGCCAGATGTCACACTGGTGTCAGAAATGGAATGCCAGAAGTAGCCCCTCTGGTGCTGCTGAGGCAGGCTCTTCACAACATTGCTGGGTAAGCCTGCTCCAGCCTGATGGACCTGAAGGCAGCTTTGAAGCAGCAGAATGGGAGAAGCAGTTGCAATTCTCTGGTGGGCAGGGCTCAGGACTGGGGTTGGTGAGATCTGAGGCTCATTTGTTGGTGCTGGGAGAGGAAAAGGCACTGGATAGCAGATAAGCTCAATGGACAGAGGGCAGTGCTGCCACATCCTTGCAAGAAGCCCCGAACCCGTGCAGCACGCACTGAAGCACTGAAGCCGCTCCTGCCATCCCGCCAGCTCCCCATCCAAGACCGTGTCAGCAACTAGGGAAGGCGGGACCTCCTGGAGGATCTGCCTGCTCACTGGCTAGTGACATCGCACAACTCATCAGCTGCGAGGAGGCGTGTCACATGCTTGAGGTGCGCGGGCACGAGCTCTAGGACTAAGCAGCAGCAGGAGGGTCAGCAGGACCGGGAGCGGCCGTGCAAGGAACGGGTCAGCCGGGAGTGTGAGCACGACCACGAGAAGCGTCTGGCTGAGGTAGTGGAGGGAACATTACTCAGCCACAAGACCGCGCTGCTCGGCTGGGACGAGGCATGCTGCGCTTTGGAGGCCCCCCAGCAGTGACTGCACAAATCTCTGGAGCAGGCACAGCGCAATTTGGAGCAGCTGTTGGAACGGAAGCGGAGTTGGAACAGCTGGGCAAGGCCACTTGAGACATGGAGCCAGAGGGCCTGCAAGGGAATCGGCCTGGCAGACAGAAAAAGGTCCCCACAAAGCCACGAGGGAAGAAGGGCCGGAGTTGCGGGGAACTCGCAATGCCAGGGCCTGCTGGCCACCCAGCGTCTACTGCCAGTGGTCCCCAGCTGCTCAGAGCGTCAGCTGTCCCCAGAGAGGGAGGAACAGTGGTTGCCACCAGTCCTCGGTGACTTGCTGGAGGATATTGGGAAGGTCTGCCTGTGGTGATCGCTGGGACACTCAACCTCTAGGTGGGGGGCAGTGTAGCACCGGTGAGATTGCTCCACAAAGTGGAGCCCAGTAAGTGTGCTGATCATTCTGGGACTGTGGTAAATAGCCCCTTGTTTCTGTAATTGAAAATACCTGTTGTATTTCCTATTATTGCATGTGTCTTTGCCCGTGTCATATGTGAACACTGTCTAATCCTCACATGTCTGTAACCATTGTATAAAATACCCACCATGTGTGCCGTACAGTCCAGCATCAGACCTCCTTGTGTTTTGCTAATATGTGTGATTCTGGTGCTTGGTTGGGGTTTACGTTAGTCCTTTTAAGAGCTGAATAAAAGGGCATTCTTTCCCCTTTAAAAAGAGCTTCCCTGTCTCTTGTTGCCACCACTATGCCTCAGTCTGCCAGATGCTTCACTGGTGTCAGAATTGGGATGTCAGAAGCAGCCCTACTAGCGGCATGCTGGAGGGCCGGCTAGCTCAGGAGCAGCAGCTTGAAGAGCTGCAGCAGCAGAGCCAGCAGGACTGAAAGCAGCTGCAAGAGGACCAGACCAGGCGGGAACATGAGTGTGACCACCAGCGTTACTCGGCTGTAAGGTGCCATTTCGCATGTTGGAGGACCAGCTGGCCAGGAGCACACCAGTGGCTGCGGGAGGATGAGGGCCAGTTTCAGTAAGGTCTGGAGCAGGAACAAAGCAGCCTGCAGAAGCTGCACGAGCAGCTGGTTACCTGGCAGCGCAACCTCCTGGAGCAGGAGCCCAACGCCACAGAAGCTGCACTGCTCTGCTACAAGGGGGCGTGCCTCACTTCGGAGGCTGAGCTGGCCAGGGAGCATCGTGAACAAGACGAGGAGTGCGAGTAGGTACTAGTAGGACATGGAGCGGCTCTGCAATGCCAGCTGACTAACGGAGCAGGTGAGACAGCAAGGGAAGCAGCCTGTTGGACAGCTGCAGGTACCAACCAAGGCGTGCAAGACGAAGGGCCAGCACCCCAGGGGACCTGCAGTGCAAGTGCCCACCAGCAGCCCAGCTACCGTCAGTCACTTAGCCTCCTCAGCCTTGCCAGTGCTCACTAGCAGGTAGCTCCCACCTTCCCCGGGGAGGAAACACCAGTGGCTGCCACCAGACCCTTGGGACTTGTTCCAAAGCTGAGGTGGGAACTGGGAGTGGCGGTCGCCAGGAAGGTCAACATTTGAGGCGGGGGAGCAGTGTAGCACCAGCAGGATATGCAGAAACCAATTAGCATGTCCCGGCATGCCTTGCGATTAGCTGTAAAATTCTTTCCCCTTTAAAAAGAGCCTCGGGGTCTTCCGCGCCACCACAATGCCTCGATCTGCCAGACATCATAATACTTTTATCTAATATTGCTGGTACCGGAGGTGAAACTTGCCAATGCTTATTAGCGGGATAACATTATGTAGTTTTTTTATTCTGTGGAAAGCAAAAGATTGATATGCTGGCTAGATTTCATAAGAATCGAAAACATGTCATGGATCGTATAAGTGAAATACAAATTGTGTCTCGTTTTGATCATGATCAATCCCCCCAATAACTAACAAAACAACTTATTTATCCTTCATTATTTTGTTGTGGCAGTGTAGTTTCATATAAAATTACATGTGAAATTTAACCTACAAACTTTTTTGTGTCTCCCATACTTATTTCGCATAAAGTTCCCAGTTCTTGTTGTGCAGTGCGAAAACAACACATGAAAATTCTGGTTGCGAGAGCTCAGTTCATTCATACAGTGGAGGCTTTTAATTCTACATAAACACACAATATACTTTACAAAGCCAAGCTGTCCATAATTACACTGTCAGAAAAAAGGGTACAGTCCTGGTATAGTTTTGTTCCCCAAGGCACAAACAGCATTAATGTGTCCCCAGATGGGTCAAAAATGCTCCTCAGAGTCCATTTCTGTACCTTAAAAGGTGTGTTTACCTACAGCTAGGGCACGTTTTGTAAACTTTACCCTGACAGTGCGGCAGTGCAAAGTTGCAGTTCCTAGCAAATCCTAGGAATCACAGGAGACGAACACATATAATATGAGGCAAGTATTCACATCTGAAGAAGCTGAAGTATTAGCAGAAACCTACACAAAAAGAACTGAAGCATGCATTAAATCTCCAACCCACGAGGTGCAAAACCAAGGATTAAATTCATAATTCAGTCTCAGATGCAGACTTGCAGCATTGTACATCATCCGTTGACAAGTAAACAAACGACATAACCAAGGGAAAAGAAACTGATGCAAATACTGATAGTCTATCTACATCATGACAATGAACATTATACTTCCTGATCAGACTGTCAAACTCAAAAATGCCATCAAATTCTGCCAGGTACATTCAGTCTTTTAACTGTATAAAAATAATACATATACGAGCAATATATGCGTGTGCGTGTGTTTATTCTATCAATATAGTTTTCGATTTTGTAGTATTTCTTTTAAAAATAGGAAAGATTCTGTTTTATTATTTTTTATCATTGCCGTTCTATGAAGCTTGTATGTTAATCAATAATCTAATCTCTTTTACAATGATCAATCGCACTATTCCTGAATTAACTTTAATGAACAACTTTACGAGCCTTATATTGTGAGTGTACTGTTCGTCGTCTGGTTTTGCAGACCGCTAACGAATGCCCTTGTTTTAAATGCAACTTCGACTTTTGGTATTTTTATTGTGCAAATCATTTTAATTAATATTATTCAATAATCCATTTTCTACATTACATATACATGAAAACGGTGCATTTATTAATGTATTTGTTTATTTATTTACAATTTCTTTCCAAGTTGTAGTTCCTGTGACGACGTCCATGAATCGTAAAGCCTGATTGGATATTTGTGAGAACTATTTAATGTAAGGAGAGATTCAATAGGCAATAGAGTCCAGCATGAGTGTCCATTGCGGGTCGATCTGTTTACACATCAGGGTAACAATGGCTCAAAATAACTTCAAATTTTCTGAGTGAACATATATACATTTAGTTACAGGAACTTGAAAACGTGCACTTGAATGTTCAAACTATACGGGTAAGTTTGCATGACTTATCTCGTCGTTTTCAGATAGAGCTTCATCTGTCTTGGGGGTTTAAAAGTGCACGCGAGCTATTGTAGGGAACAAAAAGGGACTCCAGCGTCAGCAACCCCATTTACATACTCTCTTTGAGGTTAGCTGTTTCTTGTTGAGTTGGCACCTCTTTTGTGTTCTTTGTTTTTAAATGAATCGAAATTCAGCATCTGTTTGCTTATTATGTTTTAATCTTGTGTAAAATATTAGGTTGCAGCAGCTGCTTTGCACTTTTCTCAATCCTATTTGCTTGGTAGAGGTGGATCTGAAAGATAAAACCAATAAAAAGGTAGCCTATCAGAGGCGCCTAGAACTTGTTTTACGATGAATGTCTTGGGCGACAACAAGTCTAAATTGGATTTAAATTAGTTGCCGGCAATTACTAAAGACGAAAGAGTTAACTAAATACGCCTACTTAGAAATGGTAGCATAATATTTAAGTATGCGATCAGTTTACCAGGTTTTCGTACAATAAGAAACACTACAATTAAGAAGATACCTGTTTACTATTACAGGCTATCAGATGGAGCTTGAGAGCCAATGGTGGAAAGGACAACTTGCTGAAGACATTTACCACGCTCTTCGCTACAAAGTACGTCTCCCCGGTCATATTCCTAATTAATGATATAAGTTAAGGTGTGTTTAAAAGGGATGTATTTAAAAACTGCACGTCCGTGTTTGTCAGACCTTGTAGCTATGTTGTTATTTTTTTTTTCTTAAGCTCTTTGTCACTCAGATTTTGAGAAATTACAGTTTGGTTCTTCCCAGCCTAATAAAGGGGTGGGCTAAAGGGGTGTTAGGCCAATAGAAGAACTTTTCTCTACATGTCATGGAAGTGCGGGCTGTGCTGCATGAAAATATGAAAAATAGTTAGGATATCTGGAATGATTGAATAATAACAATACTCTATGCCTTTGATCTAGAAGAAACAATACTAATTAGAAATGTAAATGTAAGTACAATTTGAAGGGTAAACTTGTCAAACTGCATTGCATTTTCCATCAGGCTGTGATACCTTGATGTGAAAACATTAACTGTGAAATTTCAGTAGCAGATGGTAATAGTCGCAACAGTTTCCCAGTGCATTGGTTTATATTTGTAAAATGTGTTTTTTTTTCTTTTCTTTTCTATGCATTTCTCTTAGGAACTGAAGTTGCCTGCTTACAAAGGCCAGTCACCCCAGCTCAGCCTTAGACGCTATTTCGCTGATCTAATCGCTATCGTGAGCAACCGCTTCAGGCTTTGCCCAACCGCGAGACACCTAGCTGTCTACCTGCTGGACCTGTTCATGGATCGCTATGATGTTTCGGTGCAGCAGCTTCACGTGGCTGCACTTTCCTGCTTGCTTTTAGCGAGTACGTACACCACTTTACGCCTTCATTCCTGGATTTTGCTGTGCTTTGTTTAATAACGTGTCTGAAAAATGAATAACTACTGCAGTTTTTGGTCTTTGCAGCGGGCAGATACTCACGTTTTCCTGTAATTCTTTGTAATGATGTGTGAAATTGCAGGTAAGTTTGAAGAGAGGGAGGATCGGGTACCAAAGCTTGAAACTCTCAACTGCTTGGGGTGCATGAGCTCCATGAACCTGGTTCTGACTAAGCAGAACCTTCTCAACATGGAGCTTCTTTTACTGGAAACCTTTCAGTGGAACCTTTACCTTCCTACACCAGCTCACTTCATAGAATACTATCTATCGATTGCTGTCCACGAAACGGACCTGCACGATGGTTGGCCTCTGACAAGTTTGGAAAAGACTGGACTGTATATGGCAAAGTATGCGGACTATTTCTTGGAAGTTTCCCTCCAAGGTACGTTTTCCCGCATGCTGTCAATGTGTTCTGCTTTACTGTAGCCAGAGGTAGATAGTCCAGGTCCAGAAAGTAAAAATCCAGGCCATTTTTTTTTTTTTTTGTTCCAACCAACCAGTTCAGCATAAAGAGTCACAACACAAAGAGCCATACATTTTGAAGATGGCATTCTTAGTGTGCTGTGGGGTTCCCCAATTCTGGTACGCGGTTTGCAGTCTTCTCTGCTCAAATACATCTTATTCAACTCGCCAGCTAATTGGCAATTTAGTTAGCGTGTTTGAGCAGGGAAATCTGCAAACAGCAAAGCAGACTGGCCCTCCAGTACCAGAATTAGGGGAGCCCTTATGTAGTGGGTTAACAGAGTTTTTTGGGTTGCTTTTTACTCATCATCCCATTAGACCACATCTTTCTGAACTTCGCCCCATCACTGGTGGCCGCCGGCTGTATTGCTTCTTCTCGTATTGTGCTGCGACTGTCTCCCACCTGGCCGTCCCGTTTGCAGCGTCTCACAGCTTACCTCTGGGAGCACTTATCAGCCTGTGTGGAGCGGCTTCTCATGTGAGCGTCTTTTACGTGCTCTGTTTAATTCTTTTACGAGACATCCGGCACCCGTTTAACCATACCTTGTGTGAAGTGTGTGATCTTTTTATTTGCATCACCCTTTTCTCCCTTTGCGTAGGGCACATGACGGGGATGTCAAAGAGGCCAGCAAGCAGAAGTGCCAACAGCAGAACCCACCGGTCGTGTCAGCAGTGTTCCACGGTCCCGGTCCAGTGTCCGCTGTATCGGCTGTGCCCCAATACCTGCATGGGGCCACGCTACAGTACCCCCAGCAAAACTGCCAGCCCCTTTTGGCCTCTGCCCATGGGCCTTCCTCATACATGTCTCAAACTGGCCTCCAGGCTGGCACCCAGCCGCATGGGCATCTACAGCATATTCCTGCCTCCCTAGAAACCAAGGTCAGCATGCCTTTCAACAGAGGCTACCAGGTTAATGCACATTATAAGTGCTCTTCCCCTTGCTTTGACAGGTGATCAAATCAATCTGAGCAGGAAAGGGGGGGGGCAGTGTGTATCTATTCAGCTGGACTAGTGAATGTCAAAACCAAATTTTCAGTGTAAATACCAATGAAGGAGGGATTCAGACCTGTATTATGTAAAGTTTATATTTACACACTTTGTGCAATATATGTACTTGGATGTATAATTACTTTTCTTTCTTATTGAATTTCTTACAGTCATAGTATGTAATGATAAACAGTATAACTGGACCTAATCTATTATTTCTGTAACTTAATCTTCTTCAGACGACATATCTAAATTGTATCCTCATTGTAACTGTGTTATTGCATACTTGGCATTTCATTTAGAATGGTATTTAGCCTTATATATTTAAAAGGGGCATTTCAGAATGCACCCTGAGGATTACATTGTCTGTTTTAGAATGTGGTTGCTTAATGTGGTTGAATACACAGGTATTTCACATTTCTACCTCAGGGGGGAGAAGAAGCTTGTTACCTGCACCTTTTTCTTCTTCCCAACATTTTTTTGCATAATACTTGTTTGGAACACTGTAAATCAGGAGTGTGAATTTGCCACATTTACATCTTCTGAGGATTAAGAATTTGCAGTGAGTGCTGTGCACTTTGAAAGGAGATTTTAAAATAAAGTGCAACTTCTCAGTTGTATGCTTTTACTTTGTTCACTTTCTAGTTGACTTTATGGTTCCCCTGTCTCTATACTCTATACCGTCTGGGGGTCCCCGAGGACCAGATTGAGAAACACTGACCAGGAAATTCTAGATTTCCATAAATTTTGTATTTAAGCTTGAAAAATGAACCATGCAAATCGTAATCAATAGTCGTCATCTAGTCCACAGATATAATTATTAAAATTAATGCAAAAGTCTCAAGCACAAATCCATCAAAAATATTTTTTTACTGCACTGTAATGTCACACTAAGCACTGTGTAACAAAGCAGAAAACTGAAATAAACGATTATTTAAAAGATGTTGAATTGTAGCACACTTTAAAAGCGGTGAACGATGGAGCATTTCTATTAAAATTTACTCTAAAGAAATAAAAGCAAAGTCTGACAAACTACATAAAATCAAACTGATCAGTCCGCCTTCCTTAAAAATATGCCTAATCCATAAAAATGTTATTTGGATAGGCATGGATGTAAACTAAGATGGCAAATTCTTATGTTATGGTTCATACGAACATATCCTGAGTATGTAGCCACTCATCCGCTAACACAAAGCTGCTGTTAATTTCACCAAAAAACTCTAAAACATGGTCTTGCATCTAAAATGGGTAAATATATCATTTTAGGCAACACTTTACTTGAGGGGGCACAAATAATGTAGTAGTGCTCATGTACTGTATTTAGAAGAACCTAAGTGTTAGGTACTGATTCCATGTTCATTCATCATTAATCAGTCATAATGGTTCCTGTATTTCTATATTTGTTCATGATTTGCTCTTGAGTAGTAACTGAGTTACTAAGTTACTTCTGCACCTCCTTTTTTTAATCAGGTTATTGTTCACTACTCATTAGTTATATTCTGATTTAGGAATTTGGTTTCAATAACTTGAAGGACCATCTATTAACAAATCATATTTGATAGTACAAATACAAATTAGAAATACAATTTGTTAATGCAATTCTATTACATAATACTAGGACTGATGAGTGCATTGTTTTTGTCCATAGTTTATGTCCGGACTGTTGCTTACTGACAAATTCTTGCCGATCATCATTATTAAGTGTGATTTTTCTATAGACAGAGAGCCTTTACTGAAAGGCAGTTAATCTGAAACCTATACAGCCCAGCTTGTAGCTCATCATAGCTCCCAGTCTCCCACTGAATGGTTGACAGCATCTGTAGACAGAGGAACAGTGTTGCTGCACAGCATGAGATCCAACAAGTGGGACAGCTTTCTCCAGTTCATAATGCTGGTCGTCTGTGTTCCATCCATCCGTACTTTTATTCACAATTACTGTCGTTCATGTTTCATAATTCAGGTATTGAACACTACATTAACCATTGTGTTGTGGCCTTAACCATAGGATTGTGTCTAAATGTAAGTGACTGAGGTTAATAGAAAATAATTTAAATTGGTATCCCTAAATTTTGAGTGTGACTTGTGTTTCATCTAAGTTGCCCCATGCCTTGTGTCCTGTACCTCTTGTAATAGGCTCCAGATTTACCAAAATCCTATGCTTATGGAGGATGTCCAGGTTTAATGGCAGTGACATAGTTTTGTGTATAACCTCCCTCTTAGTTACCCAACCAGCTCAATATCAGGCGGGTGGCACATGAGTTCTACTGGCTGCTGTAAGTTAATATTTATTATCAGGTAATAACAAAATTTCTGACCATTCACACTATAAATGAACTGTATTTATTTCTATGTACAAAACTGAATTGGTCATAACAATTGTGGCAAAATGTCTATTAGCACCTGACTTAGTTATTGTTCCTCATAATCACTTAATTATCATTATCATTTACCATCATCCCTGACCTACAGATGGCAGTAATGTACAATTGACAGTAACAGTGAAAAAGCTGATCATATAAGATTAGTTCTACCTTTGACAACCATTTAGATACTGTGAACTCATTGGTAACCAATGGCTTCCATGTACCGTTATGTTCTACATCAAAGTTCAAGGACATCACCAGGTTTGTGCAGATTTGAATCGGAACTAAAAAGGTTATATATGCATGTATATTTTTCCATTGTGGATTCAAATCAAGCATATAAAAACAGTGACAAGCAAAAAACACTGAGACAAATGTTCATTGTGTGATTCATACTCTTCATGCATTACAAAAGATCTGCAAATCCAAATGACAGAATCATTTTAGAAATATGCTCTTATAATACGCAATAGTGTTTATGACATATTAACTGGGTTTGAATTTTAGTTGTGGTGAATAACCTTGACTGGTTTGTATACAATCTATTCTGAAGAAGGTATTTGTGGTAAAATTTATGAAACATGCACATTTTCTGTCCATTTACCTGCACAATACATAGCCTGAACTCCCCTTGTTGAGGACATACGTTGACTCTCCCTGGAAATAAAGAAATAAAATCAATATTGTGATATTATAAATGAATTTCATTAAACAAGTGAAATGCTGATTACTGCTCCAGCTGAGCTGCTAATTAATTATGCTGTGGGTGTTTTGATTGAATTCCTGCATTTAGATATCTCTGCATTTAGATATCTATTGTCAGAAATTACTTAAGAGGTTAATAAGAAGAAAGAAATGCGGGTGGTGTTTGGTTCTGTGGGTTAGGACTATGTGGCTGTGATCAGAAGGTTGTAGGTTTAAATCCCCTGGCTGTCCCTGAATGTCATTAGTGGTCCCTTAACCCCAATTGCTCTTGGGACTTCTGAGTCTGTTCTCTGACTTTTATATTAGTTTGGATGAAAGTGTCTGCAAATTAAGCATAAATACAGATTTAGCACATGGCAAAAGCTTAACACAGAATGAAATACAGGTAAAAGCTTTGCATTATTCCAAAGCAAACATGACTGATAAAAAAGTAGTATTTATAAAAGTATGTGTTTTATTTTAATTCCCAGGGAAATTGTAGGTAGTTCAGTCAATAAAGCTACACAGACAACATTTATAGTTAATTAAATAATTAATAAATTGTAATGTTGCACATTGTACAGATATTGCCTGTAATTGTAATGTTATTAAGATATATTTTTTTCTATATTTTTTCATTACCTTTAGTCTTACATTTTTATATTTATCTTAATTTGCGAAACCTTATTGCACAGCCTCAGGACCGAATCGGGGTACATTTCACTACACAATGTACTTACACCTTGTATGTGACAAAGAATTTTGAGTCTTGAATCTCTTGAATCAAGACCCAATTTAAGTGTTCACATGACCTGTTCTAGTGGCAATATTTATGATCTAAGTTCTTGTTACTGAGGCATTTATATTAATTTCCATTCATTTATTTTTCAGTACTACTTATTTGGTATAGGGCTGTAGTGATTTCTATTTATATATTTTATTAATATCAATCCAAGCCTAAAATAGCAGGAGCTTTTCTGCTGTTAGTTTAGAAATTCTGCTGTCGTAACTCAACGGTTGTAGTAAAAATATTTCCTTGGGGGACAGATTTTCTGATTATGAGGCTAAATTAGATTTTACCAGCAATGATGTCTGTATTTGACTGCTAAACCATAACGTCCCAGTAATCTGAGGTACTAAAGATAAAATGAATTTCAGAGTGTCATGAAAGACGAAAAAACATCTAATCTAATGTGAAATCTAAATCACGATATAATAAAATAGTTTTTAAATGTGCGCTATTAAATTGGCTGCTAAATCTAAGGAGTTGTCATTTGGGTTTTCTGATTCAGATAGAAACTTGTTAAATCCTAATCCATATTTCTTCCATCTCATAAATATAGCAAAATTAGTTAATGACTGTTAAAGTTACTGAAAATGAATACATGCAATCGTCAAGAGCAGATGAGACAACTACCCTAATCTCAGAAAATACAAGACTGCACATTTCCTTCCTTTCAGCAAATAAAAATAGCTCCAGCAGGAACTGTAAGAAAATACAAGCAAATCATGTACCCCAAGCCTGGTAATTTCAGGGCAGGTTTATTTATTTATTTTCCACTTATAAAGCATCTAAATGTCAGGTTATGTTTCCTCAACTTCCCACTACTTATCCTGGAAAGGATTAAGGGGGGGGGGGGGGGTAATGTATCTCAGAACAGAACACTCTGGATGCCAGCCCATCACAGGAAACACACAATGAACAGCTTACAGATATCATTTCACCTAACTGAGTATATTTACACTGCAGTAGGAAATCAACATGAGTTGACAGAGGCAAAACATGTGCATGCCTCACTTAGACATTAGTGAGCATAAAAAGAGCCAACCCAGGAAGTGGGAGGCGACATCATTACCGAGGAAGTGGGAGGCGACACCATTACCCAGGAAGTGGGAGGTGACATCATTATCCAGGAAGTGGGAGGCGACATCATTACGCACAGAAACCCCATTTCTCATGCCTAGTAACACATTGTATCATGTCTCCCTAATCCATATTCATTTGAAAAATTGTAGTGCCACTCACTAACTACATACATCACCAGATCCTCCAGGATTTCACTGGAAACGAGTCTTACACTTTAGAGACCACAAACAATATAGTTTGTCTAACCTTGCGATCACAATTCAAAACAATACTTCTGTTAAAGATGTTCCGATAACAAGCGATACTTTTGCTATCAGAAAGAGAAGTTGCAGGGAAGAACAGCCAGGTTCACTGGATCACTGTATATCTAAACACTAGGTCAGTGCACCACTGCTTAAAATGCATCAGAAAACAAAAATATAACAAAAGGCTTTGAAAAGGATTATCTTACTACGCACAGTGCATTGTTTCATCATATAATCCTGTTGGGACTACTTTTGTGTCTAATGTGAAGTGAATTAAAAGGCTGGTGATTAACAATACATAATCCTAAACATCATGGACATCAAAGCAGATTTACTGCCATTACTATTAAAAACAGCTGACGTTTTTTTTCAATATGACATACAAATGGATTTATATAAAGGGCTTGAGAGAATAATAACACAAAGAAAGGGTTCAATACCTCAGAGATGAGCCACATTTCCTTGCTGACACCAATATCAGAAGACTGTACAATGGAGGCCAAAGGCAGAAATTTAGCCACTCTCTCTGGAAATCCAAATACTCAGAAAAATTAGTTTCAGACCATACCAGCTATTATTACATACACATAAAGATCACGTATAGATGAATAAGACTAGTCACATTGAATTAATAAATATGCATATAAATACATTCACAGTTAAACCTATTATTATTTTAAATATTAAAAGTTTCCTTCAAGATCAGTTTCAATGCTAATACTGCGAAAATGATCATACAACAATCTTCCTCATTCCATCAAGCTTACTGGCATTATCAATGTATTTGTGTACAGTATGTTTGATGCATGGTGCCCTTACAATGACAAAGTCTGTGATGTCTGAGATGCTTGGTTGATGCTCTTGGGGTAAAGAAAGTATTTTAGAGAATCTAATTGCAAGGACAGCCTTTAGGGGTACCACTAGAGAGGCCCCCAATTTAGATTGATCCAATTATTTTACAAATTCTTGGTGCCCCTTGTAACTCAGCAAAAGTAACTATCCTTTTCCTGTCCAACTAACTCCAACACTTTCTTATCCTCATTCGTGAAAAGCCAGAGACAGTATGACAACAGAAAATAACCTGCGTGATACTTTCTGAGTCACTTGTGAAGAAAAAATAAATAAATCTGGCCACAGTGGTTAGTGTTATGTCTTTTGTTATTATAGATTTCGAAAAACATTCAGCCAAGAACACAAAATAATTCTAATATTTTTAAAAGATAAGGTGATATATTAAATGCTACCTCATATTACACTAAATCGATGTTTCCTTATATGTTTTAAACTCCTGCTATGGTGTTAATCAATTTGGCCCATTTAAAGTTTTATATTGACAGTATTATTATCTTTGACTCTCATGACATTCTTTTAAAAATTATAAACTCATATGGATTCTGATATATTTTTAATAGCTGTACACTTTCCTTACACAAATTATGCTGAGTAACTTAAGTACCCTGATGCATGTGGACAACTTTTACATGATCAAAAATAAATATCCATTTGTGGTATTTGATTAGCTGGTGATTATTTTTATGCAGTTTTAGCTGCACTTCCATAAATATCTGCATGTAAAAAAATCCTTCCTGAGCTTTTCTTATGCTTTGCAAACAGTTGGCAGAGACACGCAAAAATGTGCTTTAGAAGATTCAAAGAATAAGTTTTGCTGATAGAGTTACGGAGAAGAAGATTTTAAAGACATTTCTAAGATGAAAGATGCTTCCAATCCATAGGAGGACAAAGAGGATGAATGTTTGTTATTATGTCCCTGTGAAATGTTGGTCAGCCCATTATTTTCAAATGAAGAGGTAAAAACGTAAAGGCCATAGTAAATATGCAGCTATTCGAATTTATGACGTACTAGCAGTGTCTAGTGTCAGTCCAGCAACAAGGAATACTATAATGGACACAACCATCTTTTCAGGAAGGCATCGCTTTCAGAAGAACTGGAAATTATTTGATCAGACTGATTTACACACACACATGCAGCCAGTGCGAAGACTTGAACCCTGGTCCCAGTGGTGTGAAGCGACAGTGCCAACCATTTTATTAATTATAAAGAATATGCATTTATTTAATGACATGTTTAGTTAACAAATGCTAAATACGACTAAAAAATATATTGTACTAGTATTAGTGATATAATGCTGACGCAAGTTTGATTATTTTACTATTTTAAGTAGATTTAAAATTTGCAAGCAAATCTGAGCTGCAGCATAACAGATTCTCATTTTTTCGGCATAATATAGTGGCTGTGACGCATGTACTAGCAAGATCAAATGGGGGGAGGCTGACTATTACAGGACATGTGATTGCTGGAGAAGTAAGTCTGAATGCTGCAGCCTCGTAGGGAACAGCTCTGCGGGAAGCATAAGGGCAGGGGAGGGGTGTCACAGCAAGCCAGCTTACAATGCGAACGCTTCAGGATACGCTCACCTGCACACAAGCACCATTCCTCTTAGCAGCCCCATGCATAAAATAAATCAAATTCCATCTTTATTATAATGTAATTTACTGGTATCATGCTAGTATAAAATTAATTATCAATATTAAATTTGAACTGAAAATGTTTTCATCTCGTCTTGTATGTATTATAATGTTGGTGACTTGCAGCATCTTGTACAGCGATCTTATCCCTGCTTGGAATCTTGCCGCAGCTCCACCAGCGCACATTCGGATCAGCTGCAGTGTTATCAGCTGGAAGCCCCCATTCACAGATGTTTCACCCCCTACCTAACCAGTACATCTCCCAGTGGGGGGGGCAGTGGTCAACTGGGGATGTCTCCCAGCCACGCCATGAACAAAGTGTATCTGCAAACTAGATAAAACATATCATTCAGTAGATATGAGAATTACACATCACACAGGTGACACAGGTGAATTGCAGACGTCAGCTTGCCTGTTCGGGCAGGCAGCGAATGTCATACTTGACATACGGAATGAAATCCTTTCTCCACCAAGCAGAGGATCCTCTCATGTGCCGTTTGCTGAAGCCTAACCTTAGCAAGGGCGTGCTTGTGGCCCTGAATGCACCATGGAAGCAGGATGTTTAGCTTTGCTTTAGCTTAGCATGCTCAGTTTGAACTTTCCCTATTTAGTTTTAACTGTGTGTGTTTTTTTTTTTTTTTATGAAATTGAGTTTGCATGATTGTCACGATGTAACATGCACCTGGAGCATGGGGTAGGGGTACCCATGGACAGGACGTCAGTCCCTCACAAGGAACACATGCACACATTACATAGAATCACACAGTACATGCATATGTGTCCCATGTGAAGAAATATATCCAATGAGAAACTGTTCTAAAAAAAAAGTGCAACATTCCTATACAAAAGGAAGCTTTGTGTAGCATGATACATATGCATTTAATCTGCTTTACACCTGGGATTTTCATTTAATTCACAGTGGAGCAGATTCTTCTACCCAGCAGATCCCTGCCTTTGACATTCCTACCGTGTTTCCCCGATGATAAGACACTGTCTTATATTTTTTGAAATGCCAAAATATGCCCAGGTCTTATTTTCAG
>JAODKF010000068.1:11506322-11523199 GCA_026779585.1 Mormyrus proboscirostris
TTATTCTGACCAATTTTTAAAAAATGGGGGGTGCCCTAATTGTTGGGGATGTCCTATAATCGGGGAAACACGGTATCAGTTCACATTTGCTACTGGAAAATCAGCAGGACCCTCCAATGTGCACCTATCTGAGGGTAAAGCATTTCCGGAAACAAGGACCAAAGGTCCCCTAGTGAAATCATCAGTAACAATCTTATACAAAAGGGAGAAAGATTAAATACTTATATTCCTTAAAATTATGACATACAGCACACTATTCTTAGCACATTAATAGCCAAGTTAGAATATTCATTATAATTTCATATAAATTATTGAGTTGTATGCTAATTTGGAACATAAGGTAGTACACATTAATCATTGTTGCAAATCATTAATATAAGTAAGATGGTTGATCAGCTTTACAGTACAACAGAGTATCAAAATAGCTTTAAGGAACAGGATTCACTGATTCACATCTGTGCACCAGCATACAAGCTCACAATTCGAAAAGTATGCACCAGGTCCACTGCTACACAAGAGAATCAGCCCAGTCTCACACGAGTTGAAGGTCTGTCCGGTGATGCAACATATTGTACCACGTCGAATGGCACTGCATATCAATAGAGGTGAATCATATCGTAACACATTAGTAGCTGTTTCATATGTATCTTTAATTTATCGGATCACAGGCAAAGCATCGAGATGTGAATTGCTTTGGGCCTCAGTGATGGAGATGCACATCCCTGGTAAGGAACTACAAAACAATAGTATAATAGCCATGAAGATCATCCCTCATTATAAAAGCCAGTGATTTCTGCAGAATCAATTATTGTTATATCCAGAGACACGTAAAAATGGTCAGAGGCCCATGGACCATTTCAGCTGTTAAATTGAGTTATACATTTTATTAAACAATGTTAGTTTAGGTTCCTTTTTAGCAGAAGCCCCTATGCTTCAGCCAGAGTAAGCCTGGGCAAGCGGCCCTGGTAGTACAAAAAGGACCAATTATAGGGTGCTAGAGTAGTTTTGTGGGAGCCCAGGAATTACAGACACCTGAGAATGGTGGTAAAACAGAGGTGCTTACCTAAGAGAAGGCTATCTACGCACTGGAATATTTCTGGCACAATGGCCACACAGATTTGCAGGTTCCCATTAGTGAATATGTATTGGGACTTAAAACAGTGATCTCTTATAAAGATGCCCCACATTACTGTAAGAACTAATAAGTATGAAAGAATATACACAGTCACAAATAAAAAGAACACTTCAAAATTCTTAACGTTTTCTCCATCAAACTCACCAAATCTTGTTATTGCTCTCAAATCCTACAACAATATAAAATGGCGTACAGTATATATCTGTCTTGACTTTGATCAGTATGTTCCTAGCCTTCAAAAACCACATCTTTCACATATTAAATGTGCTCGACATCAAGAGTATTAAATTCTAGAACTATATGACATCAAAAGTGCTTTGGAACATATGTGTTTTTAACTCTGAACCATTAGGGCCAAATGATTTTGGCAGCTGTTGAATTCCTATTGTCTTGATAACAATAACTGTACTGTGAAGAGGCATGCTAACTTTTGGACAGAGTTGCTGGAACATTCTCTCTGTGTTGTGATGGGATCCTCATCAATAGGCACCCTTCCTATTGCTTTTTAATACAAGCATAATATAGTTAATGTTAGTATGCTACAATTTAGAAGATTTATATATTTCATCGTGAATAGTTATGACATTCTATCAGATTTAATGAGAACTTAAGGATCCTACCATAAACAATGTCTAAGATGTATCTGTCATATGTTTCTGCAGATCTAGCGCAGGGGAAATCGTGCGCCTCAGATGTCTTCAGTTAATGGGTAAAGCATCCCGACGTGACTGAGTGTATGCCGGCGGTGCGTTCAGCCAAAAGTATTCTTCCTCAGAGGAAGACTGAATAGATTAATAGAGCTTTCAAGGTCTAGTGATTGCAGTTTTTCTGATTAGATTCTTTACCTTATTCAATGTAATGAAGATATATAAAATTTGGTGACACAGTATTTAAGTTTAAAGTAAAATAAAATAAATTTGTGAGTAACCATGCAGGACAGGGTCAGAGGAAACATGCCCTCTCTGGTACTGTGCAAAAGTCTTAGGCAGTTAAAGAAAATGACGTTTAAATATCCTGCATCTTGGTGCAAAACTATGACATTATGTCTGTCAAAGTGTATTAGCTTAGCCTTTTCAAAACCTTCCCTAAAGTCACTCTAGTATTTACAGCACCCATCCAAATCACCAGAGTATTTTTGACTGTACCCTACCCCATTTTGGCTGGCTAATCAATCCCTCATTGAGTTATTTACTTTATTAAGTTAATTCAATAAGACAGCTGGTGGTTAAATTTAACAAATACATGGAATTGCTGAGGTGCCCCTGAGGAGAGGTGTGGGAAACAAAGCCGTGTTTGTTCAGCTTCCCATCGACAAGACTGAGTATCAAAACATTAAGACATTCTACATATCCTTAAAATTTGTGTAATGTAAAAGTAATTTTTATCATGGATTATTAATACCCTTTTGCTAAAAGGTTAGAAATTCTTGTTATTCCTACTAGAACTGAAGAAATTCAGCCCATCAAGCTTGTTTGGGGAGAACTTAACTAATAGCTCAGAGTTAATCATGTCCTCCCTTAGTCTCCTTTGCTCGAGGCTGAACAGATTCAGCTCAGCTAACCTCTCCTCATAAGACATTCCTCTCAGACCAGGAATCATTCTACTGATGTCACACTCAACAGGTGATTAATATAAGAGTAGTTAGTTGAATGTGATGTTTTTTTTTTCATATCCAACTTTAACCACTTTAAAAGGAAATATTTGGCTTACTCTGGATAAAATACAGATTTCTAACATCTGTAGCAAATCTCCTTAAATGCCTCTGTAAAGCATAATAATAATTTTCTCAATGCATAATCCTTCCATGACAGCTAGGCAGACTTTTATATTCCAGTAATCCAACTAACAGGGAACATTCCCAGAACTTTAGCTAACAAGTATTTAAAGATTTTCTCAAACTTGGCAGAGAACATTTTTACTTAATGTAAACAGAACATTACCTATTGCTCTTCCATGCCATTTGGTTGTTTTTATATTATTATGCTTAGTTGTAGTAGTAGTAGTGTAAAAGTGGAATAATGTTCTGCGAACATCAGGAAAAATGGACACTTTGAAAGTTTCTGTACCTTAATCATAACGCTTGGTAAACGTTCGTAGAACAAAAAATTGTTAGCTGGGAATGTCCATACAAAGAAAACAGATTAAATCTTTTGAACAAACATACTTTGAAACCATCACATTTTCAGTTGCAGCTTTAATTTTGTACCGGTATAGCCAATCCTGAGCCTCAGGGCTTTAATGCAATTCCAGGATGTTACAATGTTTTCAACAGCAGGAACTGTACCTGCCTCGCCCGTTTAGTGTTTGCCAAGTCTACCTAAAGAAGAAAACAATTTCAATCAAATCTGAAATTAAGTACAAATTTCTGTATTTTAAGTGCAAAGTTTTACCTTATTGTTCACTGTAAATTTTCCAGTTCTGAGGCCGTTGATGGTGATTTTTACACACTCCAAGTCCACCCCCAGCTGGAGCCATTTCTGAAGCATGGATCTTATTCCTGTTTGGTTAAATCCATCTCCACCCTCAAAACCAAATAAAGACCCTATTTCTTCTTTCTGTCCCTATATTGATTGCTTATGCTGTACTTTCCTAAAGCAAGTCTTGCTCCGTGGAAATAGTTTACTTGGATTTGACAGGATATTCATCCATCCACCTTCTGTGCCCTTATCCTATGCGGTATCCAGAGCCTAACCCAGAAGGTACAGGCGCAAGGCAGGGAATAAAAAAGGATGGGGTGCCAACCCATTGCAGGGCTTGGCAAGACATATTGCTGCTTAATATACATGTTTTATTCTAGCATGTGTTTAGGAAGCCTACTGCCTTAGCATATCATTTTTATGTTTCAGTGTTGCGATGCTAACATACCTTCTCCTGCAGATAGGAGCACCTGTTCTCTTTTGTCGGCTAATCTGATATTGCCGGTGGAGCTGGATGAGTCTTTGAGCCGACACATGCTCTTGGCCGAACACGGAATGATGACTGAAAACCAACCCTGCCAGATATAAGTCAATCTGCCAGAGCCCTGTGTTCTCGCTACCATAAATGGCCCTTGTGTGTGTGCAATTGCCTGCAGAATTAAAGCTAAAGCATAAGAGTAATATTGCTCTTAAATATCTTCATTGGAGCCTGAAGGAATTTAGCTGCTGTGCCAGTGGGAAATTTCTATGAAAGTGAAGTCAGGTTAAAGCATTTCAATTCAGTTTCAGTCTTGTTTATGGAGTAGCAAATTTGCAATTAAAAACCCTGTGCAGGATGCATTTATTGGGAATGAATAGCTGCATTAAAAAAAAATCAACTATGTATTATGCTGGTCAATGGAGTAGCCAAATGAAAGCTTCATACGATCTATTTCTTTATTGACTCCATCACTAGTGTTTTTATTGGGATTTAATGTGTTTACTGTTGATGAGAGTTGGGTGTTTTCAAACACAGTGATCAGGCCGGATTACAAGGAGCCAGGAACCAATGTCTCCTAAATTCAGATCCGTTGACATTTTATTTTATAAATGATTAATAATAATTCCATAATCTCAAAACAATGGTCAATTATGGAGGCGTAAGTGCAGACAGGAAGTCAAATTTTGAACAGGAGAATTTACATAATGGATCAGGATGTGCAATCATTTTACCTTTATCTTCTCTAAACCACTGGCATCCCTGGAAGAACAGGTTAATTGTTAATTATATGTCAGCCCTCTCCTCCGCTAGATGTTAAAGTCAAATTATGCCTTAATGAAGTACATTCAGTACTTCATTAAGTGAAGTACATTCGTAATGAAGTAGCTCAGATTCATATTATATAATCATTAGGCGGCATTTCTATGGCCTTCACACAATCATTACTACAGTAGGTGAAATGTCCGATTAACTGAATTCACACAGATAGTTATTCTCATATTTATTTATAGTGTACAGTCTACAATAGCTGTACTCCTTTCAAAGATTGCATAACACTGTTTCATAATACTTTAAACAAAGCTTAGAAAAGGTAATATCATTACAGTTTACATGCAAATTTCTTATATAAGTATCCAACATAGCCATGGATGTAAAAAGGGCTTTATGGGGATGTGTTTACATGAAATGATGCTTTATTGATCCCTGTGGGGTCGTTTTCTTTTTGCCCACCCCCTCTTCCTCTCCATGACAGGTGGGAGCAAGTTTGTCAGCAAAGGGCAGTTACCCATAGTGCTCATGGAGCTGGGGGTTAAGGGGCCCACAGATGTGGCTCTTCTGCTGAGGCCAGGCTTCAACCAGCAACTTTCCAATCACAGGCACAGAGGTTTAGCCCACTGAGCCACATGCTACCCTTCCTTATGTGGTGGCCTAATGGTTAGAGAAGTGTGCTTGTAATTGAAAGATTGCTGGTTCGAATCCCCAACCAGCAAGACGCCATTGAAGTACCCTGAGCAAGGCACTGGGTTCTGAATTAGCTGCCTCCTGCTATATCATGATGTCACATATGGTTAAACGCAGAGGACACATTTTGTTGCTGTCAACAGTGACCATTCATCACCAAATTGTGTTCAAACCTGGCTTACTGAGATGAGGTACATTTCTGGTTATAGGGATGGTTGTTTCTGTCATGTTTTACAATAACCTTCATTTTTTTTTAATCATCTTCCTTCACACTTGAAGTCTCATAAACTAAGAACCCTTCATTTAGCACAAAATGTGGGTTATTCACAGAGGTGGAAAATCCAGGTCCATAAAGTATAAATCCAGACCTGCATTTTGTTTCAACCAACCATGTAAGTACTCTGTGACTGAGACTCTTTACGCTGACCTGGTTGGTTGAAACAAGGGTCTGGATTTGTACTTTCTGAAGTGAGACTTTCCACCTCTGGTTATTTCGAACTTTTTTTTCTGCTCAAAGAAACATAAAAATGTGTAACTAATTTATACATTGATGGATCCCTGCTGATTTAAACAAACAGAACAATGAGAACAAGTCCACTGGAGACTTCATATAGTCATTGGAAGTAAACAGAATGCCTGGATAAATTTAAAAGTAAAATATTGGCAGCAGAATCACTGGGTACAGACAAATATGGAGATTGACTCAAGTCATGTTTCACAGTTTAACCAGACAACAGAGGACCAGGATTTTTTCCAGTGGAAACTGACAATTGTGGTCTTTTATTGTCCTGTGTAGCCTTGAAATTATTAATAAAAGAAAAGTAAACAGTAGCCTACCACCAGGCTTTGATACAAGCCTGAAAATAAGTTATTCTGAAGAAACCTCAGATATTAAAAATAAAACAAACCTTACAATAACTTATTTGCAACTGTACTCTTCTATGAAGCAAATTACGAATTAAAGTAGATTTATCGCAGAAGAAACGATATACTTTACACTATTTACAATCCTAGCCATGTGATAAAGGCATAAGAAATCGAAAAAACAAAGCTGGGCATTTAGTAGCATGTTGTTAAAAACCCAAAACGATTATTGTACACATTCGTACAACTGTAAACAACACTTACGTTATAGAAATAATAAACATTAAAATACGGTAAATAAAAATGGCTGTGATGGCCAACATGGATTTTGTTGCTTTTCTGTTACTACAGGTATATACAATTACAGCTCAATGCTTATTCTGAAGTAGTTTTCGCCATATGTTTGACACGCTGCCCAGATCCTGATATGATGACCACATTAAGATACATGAATCTGGCAAAATTAGCACAAGTAGTTTTATCACAGGGTGAGCGATGCAGTAAAAAAAAAAATACACCACAAGCCTCGATCCTCGCCTAGTCTGAGTCTCACTCGATCTTTCAAGGAATGACTAATATACTACAGGGCGGATGAGGGACCGCTGTCAGTCATAAAACAGAAAATATTATTACCGAAGGAATATATATGTGTGTGTGTGTGTGTGTGTGTGTGTGTTTTACTTTTTGCTCGAATAAAGTAATGAATCATTTTACCGTATGGTATCTGCAAATGACAGTTGCTGTACTAGCATTTCTTCGCTTTGTTGTTTTTAGAAAAAGAATTTTACTATTGTTTTATTCTGCTTTTCATCCACCAGCTGCATAATCGATTCAGTGCGATTATTTTCTGCCACATATACACGAGAAAATTGGCAAAACATGGGATATTATTTACAGTATTTATTACTTTAGTCTTTTTGAGAGAATGATGAGTAAAATGCGCTGCAACAGACCAGAAATGATGCTTAAATTCAATCAACTGGAGTAAGATCCTGTAAAGTTCAGTGTAAGGACAGCCGGTTTATTAAAATCATTAGAGTAAAGATAAAAAAAAAAAAAAAGTTAAATAAGTCATTAAATAAATAAATAACTCCTACGTGATGAGTAAAAGTGACCGGAGTGATCATTTTAAATTAAAAATTTCTTTAGTTTACATAATAATTATGTTACTTAATATGTAAAGGACGTGGGGTGTTAGGAAATGCATTTTATTGTGTATAAAAAATTGAACACTTAGTAACTCCTAACAATATAAAATATATTTTTAAAACAATTATACCAGTGATGACTGTAAAAAGTATCAAAATATATTTTCTCAAAGGCTATAACATTATTTCTAGAATAACCACGCATTGTGTGCTAATATCTCCTTGAGCTTATTGTATAGTTTTGAAATTAAGTAAAGAATTAAATGTGTAAATATTGATAATACGTGGGCCTTAAATCATTATAACTGCAACTGTAATCCTTTGGCATCTTTTAACTCACCCACACATCATGTCAGTTTAACCCGTTAGGTTGCACGTTACGGACTCATTCGCGGAGGTAGTCAGTGCTCTTGCTATGAGAGGATTTCCATTTCCTGCAGTCTTTTTCGCTGTTTTTAGCTTCCTCTTAAAACGTTTACTTTGATTGGTTAGCCGAAGCGCATGTAACCAATCAGGCCCTGGCTACTATGGAGGAAGGAATAAATGCAAGATGGCTCCTCATATAAAATCAGCCTCCTGGCTTCTCTATTGCGAACAACAAAATAAGTCTTTATATCTCATTAGATTAAAACATTTTTCTGGTAGTAGTTCTGCGGGATAATTTAAGCTTTACGGTGATATACGTGTAACTCAAGGCATGATTCTGTGACGCCAGTTGTTCGAGAGAAAAGCGGGACCTATTTAGAAACTATGAATTAGGAGCACTCATCTCGACTGTCTGGCTTTGGAAGGCAGCGCGACAGATCAGGGCCTCTATTCAGGAAACCTATTTTTAAAAAAACAGTGTATCAAAACTGTTAAATTCATGGTGTCTTTGTACGCTTGCCCGGATTACAGAATAGCACAGTGACGCTCTGGATCACAGCATGGCTGTTTCAAGGTGGGGTTTCTTTTCCAATTTCAAAAACTTCCAAGCTAACCAAGTAGCTCGTTAGCCAGACTGACAACAATAGATGGTCCATGTCACACCGGCCAGGCCGTGTACTTGGCTCCGGATAAGATAGCCGTGAAGCTCACTATTCACAGCGTTTTTAAAAGTTGTTATCTGTATGTTTCTCTGTTTAATTAAATTAAATGTCAGATGTATTTTACTGCTAGAGTACGCTGCTTGTTGGCTTTATTCGGGTGTCTTAGCCGCCTTACTGTACAGCATTATGTGTAGGCAAGTTAAAATTTGCATCACATTTCGTGTAGAGGAATTTATGCATTTGCGTGGCCATTTAGTAAATGATTGCTTAACTTGAGTTTCCTTATTCGCAGATATACTGGGATTAGCACCAACGTATTTGCTTTCCATTTTGGTACTTAACTAATTAGCGATGCATAGTGAAAATGTTAAGGGGGGTAAATGCAAACGATATGGAAGTACTGGGTTGATAGTTTTGCTTACCCTCTAAGTATTGGGGGAACTTGTTTGCCCCCCCCCTTTCCCCGCAGCAATATTCCCCTGTATTGATCTCAGACAATCTGACAGCTACCTTAACGTGGCTGCTAATGTGCTTTAATAACCTCACAAGCTGTCCCTTTGAGAGCCGGCAAAGCGACACCCATTTTACCCGAATGTCGAGCTGAGCCGCGTAATCTTACTTCTGTATTACAGCCTAAATGTCTAGATCAGCAAGCCCCTAAACTGATGCATGCAAAGGAGTTGTGCTGTACTTTTTTTTACAATGAGACTTGCATTTTTAATACTGTAATGCCTTTTGCTAACTGTAGGATTGCTAGTTGATATGATAGTATATCGTTGGGTGGTGCTTTCTGAACAGAATTTTTTTTCTTGATATGTATGGCGCTACCTAGTCATACAGTAGTTGTGAATAGCTAGAGCACTCCTGGTTTTGATATGCACAGAATAATTCCAGGCGTGTTCCAGGCGTGTTTATTGGAACATATCCTTACTGTTTTTGTGTGAAAGTAAAATTTAGTTATGTTGTTTGCTGCTATGTGGTAGACCTGTGGTTATTTTAAACACCAGTTTAATAGTCTAACATAAATCTTAAATCGGCCTTTCAGAAAGCAGGGACAGGCAAATGAAAATGGACCAGAACTAGGTACCTACTACAATTCGTGCTTCTTCGTGGAGTCCAGGTTCAAAACTCCTGTTGTAAAGCATAGGTCTAGTGAATGAAATCCTACAGTCCTAGTGGTTTGAGTGCTCTGCCACACTGTTATTAGTTGCATGATATAGAACCTATATTAAATTGTAGAAGTAAACTCTTACCAGTTTGAAGTGATTTGTCTTGTAGCAGAGTAGTGCAACTGTATGTGAAAATGTCCTTGCATGGCGTTATGTCATCTGCCTCTGCTGAGAGTACTGCGTGCATCTAAGTATCTTAGGAAACATATATTTTCAAATTGATGTTTTTCCATTCTGATTTTTATGTACCAAAATATAAACATTTAGGTGCCTTATTAAACCATTTAAGACAAGGTTGAATATCCAGCAGGAACCAAACTGTAACAGCTACTTTAAGTATTTTACTAAAATTGTTTAAAATGTTATTTGTATTTAGACAAATTTTGATTTAAAGCTTATCCAGAACATGCACTGGCATTCAGTAAATGTACCAATTATTATTTAAAATGACTTGCTGAAGGCAGCTTATATGGTGTCCGGTAATTGGCAAAGAAATCAGGTTTGTAAATATGTGAGGCCAGACTCCACAATCTGTCGCTGCTTTTTATTTATTTATTTTTAAAAACACCCTTAATATACCAGATTGCATGGGGGCATTTATGGAAATGGGACTTAATGGTCCAGATTCTTAGTCTTTTCCGTTTCAGATTCTGTAGCCTGTATCTCTTTTATACAAGCCCTCAAAAGTCTGTGCCCTATCATTGCGCTTCTTGCCAAGTGAGTTCCTCATTTTACTTAATTGTACTTTACTGTGAAATTGCACAGCTGTTATGACTAGCGGCTGATAACTGGACACCAGTCATTTCTTTTTGAGGTATTTAAGCACCAGCCAGTCTGGGTAATTGACCTAAACTTTTTCTTTCTATGCCATAGCTCCTGATGGCAACTATGTAGGTGGCCAATACTGTTCTGAGCTGTAATCCCAGAGCAGGCTCAGGAAGAACACCTTTTCTAGTTGCAGCCTTCCTTCTAAGGTTTCCAGTCTTCTCCCCACCCAGGCTTGATCGTCTGTTCATTCTGCTGGACACGGGTACAACTCCAGTGACTAGGAAGGCTGCAGCCCAGCAGCTGGGGGATGTTGTCAAACTCCACCCACATGAGCTTAACAACCTGTTATCTAAGGTAAGCCTCCCAGTCTGCACCACCTCTCCAGTGTTCCATCCCTTCGGGGATGGAAATTTGAATACAAATTGGGCGTTTAAAGTTTGTCCTTTGTGCTTTCTTAGTGTATTAAGTTAATAATTTAACAGCCAGGAAATGGGTCTTTGATTTCTACACCAGCAATTTAGTCTTGTGTCTGTGGGAGTACGTGTAGTTTATTCAGATGTCTTTTTTTTTTTTCCTTCCCTGCTTTCAAAAGGTTATAACATACTTGAGAAGCCCAAATTGGGACACACGCATTGCAGCTGGCCAGGCAGTGGAAGCCATTGTTAAGAATATTCCCGAATGGAGTCCAGCCCCCAAGCCTAAAGAAGGTGATGCAGGCCACCAGCATTCTTCATCATTTTCTTGTTTGTTTTTACTGAGATGTTTGAACTAATTTTTCTTCCTGTTGCGTCAAGAAGATAGTCAAACTATTAGCCTGTACAACAAGTCTGTAGTGATCTGTAAATAGATGTTTTTTCTTAAGAAATGGAAACAAACATTATTCCATGAGCTGTTAATATATCTCAAATTAGTATCACACGTGACATGTCTTTTCACTTTTCACACAACATTTCCCAGTCCTAAGTTTAAATGCAGTGCTGTAGCATACTGATGAGGAACCACTGTGTACTTCAGAGTCATGCTCAGATTCATGTCTGGAAGATTCCTCATCGGACCGACTCAGCTTCTACAGGTTTGACATCACTCGTCTGCTGAAACATGGTGCATCTCTTCTTGGGTCTGCCGGAGCTGAGTTTGAAGTCCAGGATGACAAATCAGGTATTTGCTGTTTTGCCTTTGCCTTGTTTATGAAGTTACTGCCATTTCATGGGGGAGTGAGAATTCTGCCGGTTGCATAGGGTGTTTGTTATTCGGTCCAATGGGGCGGTTTTGTGTTGATAGGCTGGTAGGCATGAGGGTAAATTGGGGGGGGGGGAAGCAAGTCTAACCTCATTTCTCATCCTTTTAGCTGAGGTGGATCCCAAGGAACGGCTGGTCCGTCAGAGGAAGCTACTGCAGAAGAAACTAGGTCTGGACATGGGGGCTGCCATTGGGATGGACACAGAGGAGCTCTTCAATGATGAGGACCTGGACTACTCTCCAAGCTGCAACCCCGGAGGGCAGAAAGCCTCAGGAGCAAAGGCTTCTGTCTGTCCGACCTCACGCAACCACCACATGGTGTGTGTCCTCTCGGTGAGCAGTTGGGCGCAGTCTGTTAAGAGACTGTAGAACTGAAGAAAAGATGGTTGCTCGATTTAGCAGTAGCTAAAGCAGTTGACACTAAATCCTAAACTATGTATACAGTATAACCTATAAATATTTGTTGGCCGCAACGGATTATTTGACCGGCAGTCTTGGTCTGTCTAGAACGATGCTGCAAACGTTCGTCCAAATGATATTTTCAGTTTTACTCGCATTATGAACTAGGTCACACATATTGCTTGTACAGTATGTCATCTTTCTTTTCTCCCCACTGACATAATAATCTAGTGGTGAAAACCTTCTGGGCCCTTATCAGTCTTGAAGCGCTATTCTAGGAGCAGTTGGAAAGGGTGGAGCCTTTCTTTGGTAGGCAGGTTCAGGAGGATAAGGTTGTGTACACTATTGTGTGTTGCCCAATGTAATATGAGAACTATGATATCAAACACTTAATGTTTGACTCCTTTATTTTACACTTCCAAGCTTTACCACCCTTCCAAAAATAGTACAGGTCTTATCCAGAGCTGTATTTTACAATATTAATCTCTGGCAGGAAATGGGCGTGTCTCATATTATTGCTTACCCAGGGAAATCTTTGTTTTGTAAGCTGGAGCATCAGCATATTTTATAGAGTTTGTCTGTTCCAGTGCTTTAATGTGTAAATTTGTCTTTAAGACTATGCAGGCAGCTGAGCTGATAGATTCGGAGTTCCGGCCAGGCATGAGTAATCGACAGAAGAACAAGGCGAAGAGGATGGCCAAGCTGGTGGCCAAGCAAAGATCCAGGGACATGGACACCAATGAGAAAAGGTTGGAATTTTTTACAATTTTTATTCCCTCCAACCCATATGGAGGTATGCATCTGACAAAATAGAAAAACTCAAACCAAGGTCAAATTAATGATTAATTATTAATAAGGATAAATTTTCTGCATTGCATCTTGTGTTTACATTCTATTAAATGCATAGTAAATATACAATTGAAGCACAATTCACTCTTGGTTTAAGTTTGATATAACAGCACCTGAAAGGAGATCTTTGTATTTTAAGCCGACTTTGGACCTGTATCCTTCAGTCTTGTATTTTTTTTTTTTTTTTGTGCCCTACAGCAACGACAGCTTTGAAGGGGAACCCGAGGAGAAACGCAGAAAAACCACAAATGTTGTTATTGAGCAACCGGCGGTGGAGCACAAAGTCTTAATAGATAACGTTCCAGATAACTCAAACCTGTTTGAGGAGGTGAGTAAAAAATAAAAACAATGAAAGCTAAGATTTTATGACAGACTATTTTGGATTTATTTGATGCTCGCCATGACATTCCCAATTAAACCTTGTTCAACCTAGGAGACATATGAAGGGTTAGTAAGTCCTTGATGTTAATCTGGATGCCCTCTAAATTTTCACCTTCATTGATTAAGATTAGTATTTGGTGAAGGGTAAAGAAATCCAAGCTTTGTGCCCAAAGGTGACTTCTCAACCCGAGAGGGCCGGCCAGTATATATATATTGGCCGTGCTAATTTCTATGGTTTCTCTGGTGGCCGTGCTAATTTCTATGGTTTCTCTGGCAGTGTTTTTCCGGCCTGTGCTGGGTGCCTCACTTGTCACCTGGCATCTGCAATGTAACGGATGTAATAAAAAAAAAAAAAAATCCTCTGATTTTGTTTTTTTTTCCTCTCATTTGTTTTGTTTCCTATTGCTAGAGCCCATTTTGGCTGCTTTTTTGTATTTGGCATAGAAGTAGCTCAAAGTATTATTTTGCCTGAATGAATGTGTGTGTTTTTTTTTTTTTTTTTTTAATGTTTAAAAAACCCTTTCTTTGTTCAGACGCAAGAATGGCCGCTAGAGAGTTTTTGTGATGAGCTCTGTAACGATCTTTTCAATCCATCTTGGGAGGTAAGTGTTTTGTCAGAATATTTAACAAGCGTTTCTCTAATTACATGTTAAATTGTACATGTGGTGGGAGGGTCTAGGCCCACATTATGCTGGCAGTTTGCTGCGACCTTTACTTTGTGTCCTTGAATTTAAAAACTGTTTAAAATCAGAACCATTCCAGGGAAGAGGAACAGTTCTATTGTCATTGTGGTACAGTGAGAAGAAAGGTAGAGTTGAGTCATTTCCATGAGACAGTCGAATTGAACAATGGCTTGGAACCATGAAGGAAGCTGGAAAAAAAAAATTCTGAATGCAAACCTCCGCTCTCCCTGTGTGGAGTTTTTATGTTCTCTCATGGCGTACAGGTTTCGTTTCAGTACCCTGTTTCCTTCTGCAGTCCACAGACATGCGGTTGGGTTAATTGGTGTCCGTTACTGTACCCTGCAATGCATTGGCATTCTGTCCAGGGAGTCCCCTACCACCTTGTGCCCTGTTCTGCCTGGGAAAGGCTCCAAGCTTCTCCCGTGACCCTTACAAGGATAAGCATTTGGAAGATGCATGGATTAAGGAGTTAAAACGGAATAATTTCCGCCCTTTTTGTCCATCTTTCGGACATTCCACCAGTTTACCCCATCCTGATGGTGAACTCAAAACCAGTGATGTCCCGAGCCAATATCAGAGGCATTTTTTAATTGATCGGTATCTACTATCACAGCCCATCTATTTAATTTCCTGCGTCTGCATTATTTGTGTCATTTGCGCAGATTGTAAGGTTCTGTCCTATGCTGCAGTAAGCCTTGATGTCGGGCATGTGGAAATTCCTTAAATCGAAAACTTAAAATAGCCCAATAGTCCTTTCGAGAGGAGCTAGTAACAGAGAGTTGTTTAATACAGCTAATCTCATTGGGCACTTGCAGAAACGTCATGAGAAAGAATACTGCCATATTGTGGGGCTTATTCAGAGGAAGAATATACAACCACCTACTGTATGTGTATATATAATTTAAATATTAAAAGATTTGATTGAGACTCGCAATTGGCAGATATTAAATGGATCAGATTGGGATACTTAAAGTGGATTTGGACATCCCTACTTAAAACAAACATTCATGAACATTCTTGCTTTAATTAAGCTGCTCATGATATAGTTGATCCTTTTACTACGTCTGTAAACCACTGTACTCACACCATCGAAGGGGACCAACTACCATCCTGAGTATCATTTGTGTGTTAAGTACTGTATGTATTTGCCTATGAGCGACATGTTGAGTCTATGGTGAGCTTGGGGACCTGTATACCGTAGCCCAGCTTCTCCTTTCTAATGGGAATCTCTTTTTATTTTTATGTTGTATAAAGGTTCGGCATGGTGCTGGGACTGGCCTCAGGGAGATCCTCAAATGTCACGGTGCTGGGGGCGGCAAGTTGGTTGGGAGTACCGTTGAGGAGGTTGGTCCCCTTTGAGTTTGCTGTCTTGCTGCTGAGTTGGGCTGCACAGTATCACTTAGCAGAGGAGTAGCGCACCTGAAATATTAATGAGGCGTATCGTGACGTCCAAAAGTTAATAATCAGTATAAATTCGGAGTGTCTATGTTCAATAAATGTGTTGGACTTTTAATCTGCAAGAAGTGCCGCCACAACACTTTACCTTACTTATCCACAATATCTCTTCTTTCAAATGATATTGTGGATGCTGAGCTGCCCCTTTCTGCACCGCCACTTCAGTGCTTATCGCTTCCGTGATTCACTGCAATAGTAGTACATTGTGTGCTCCACTAACCAAATTTAATAAACATAAGGATATATCAAACTTATACTGATTACTAACTTTTGGGCGCCACAATACACCTCAGTAATATATTAGGCAGACTATTAATCTACTTGCCAAATTGTTAGCGTAAGTAAATGTCTGTATAGTACTGAAAAGGTGGATAAACGTTAACGTCTGCAATCCAAAGCCTTGGTGATCACTGCACATGTGCCATATAATCACGATTATGATATGCAGCCCTGCTACCTGGTACAATTTTTAAACTTGTTCCTGTGTTTTTTTTTTGTATTTTAAAAATTGCTGTTTTAAACATTTTTTTTAAAGCTACACTAAACACAAATTTAAGAAGTGTGGTTTTTTTTTTTTTTTTTTTTTTTTTTTAAAAATTTATTAAAATCTGTTGCTTTATATTTGAAGTTAGCCAGCATGGTGTTTGCCTTTGTTTTTCTCTTCTGTTTATATACACAGTATAGATAATCAGCTTTTGTTTGTAGCTACTTTTAGACTTGTGAATAATAACACCTTTGTAAGGGCTGTTTGCAGCTTTGTCTGTCTTCCATTCACTTCACTGACAGATGACGTTATGGTACCTGGTTACAGTCTTGTCATGTGGATCATTTCAGTGAGATCTTAACCTTAATCATCGGGGCGTTTCAGATGCATGTTCTAATAATCTGTGTTACACAACAATATTTATTTTGCTGCCAATCTCTTATTTGGCCAAAGTAATGACATTGAAATTCTGTTCCTTTGCATCTTTTAATCCACAGTGTTGAGGAACATCTAATTACTCAAGTGTGATTTTACAGGTATATACTGCTAGATGTAATAACGGAGTAAAGCATCCTGGCATTATTTAGTATTGCATTCAGTGAAAGTCTCTGTGGGTGTTGAAGCACCTTTTGTACTCGCACTTGGTAATCTGAAGAGTTCAGTGATGGCATAGGCAAATCGGTGTGTCTAAATTTCACATGGTGTGTGTGCCCTGTAGTGGTCTGGCATCTCTTTCTATGTTTTCCCCAGGCCTGTGTTTCCAGCTCCATGCTCTCTGACCCTATACTGGAAAAGCTGTTGGAATAGTCTATGCCAGGGGTCTCCAACTCTGATCCTGGAGAGCTACTAACCAGTAGGTTTTCAATCCTACCTGGCTTCTGATGAGCCACACTAGTTCTCAGGTAAATACCAGGAG
>JAODKF010000068.1:11532263-11557826 GCA_026779585.1 Mormyrus proboscirostris
CGATTTCCTCTTTTGCCAAAGATGGCAATTTGCTCGTAATGCATATCACACTGAGTGTCTGGTTGATTAAGATCGTAGCAGATCACTGGCTATGTGTTGAGCGATTGATCATGTAAAGATCCAGGCTGTGTCGAAGCTGCAGTCCTTCATGCCGTTACTCAAGACGGTGCACACATGGTGATACATTACAGGTCTTTTACAAACAATGCTTTTAGAAGGTGGTGTTTTGCTTTTGGCTCTGGTTTCCATTGAGGGCACGAGTCGCTTTTTTACTTAAAAGGGATGTTTGTTCCAGTGGAGCACTGAGAGGAAATTGGCAAATGGGGTTTTCCTGATAAGCTACAATGGGTGCTGTGAACAGTGGGAAACCGTGTGTCAGTCTTGTGGCCTTCAGGGTATTGAGGATGTTTTGTTTTGTTTTGTTTTTTTTTTTTTGTTTTTTTTTTTAATCAAACCGGAGTTCCCCGTGCTGCCTTTCCTGATTCCGCTGGCACATCCATCCAAACATCCAGTACTTTCAGAAACTCCCTGAAAACAGAAGCCAAATTGTGTCTTACAATGGTTGACTAGATTTTGAGTCCGTCTTTGTTGAGGTTAGAACCCCAGTTCCTCTGTAATGCAGACTTTAAGAAGCGTGACGCTGCTTAATTGTATGCTTGGTTTGTGTTCTGGTCTAATGAGTCATTTGTGTTGGAAACCTAATTTGGTGGCCCAGCAGGAAGGATAATTTGCGATGTGTAAATTGCTTTTTGCCTGTTTGAAATGAGACTGACAAAGCTGTTTGATTTTTAAATGAACTTAGAGACTGATTATAGATTAAAATCCCATACAGAATGTATTCATAGATTGAACAATTGCACTTCAACTCAATGGAGCTGTTAATCACTGTGTTCCCTTTAAGGGCATAGTGGGTGCACACATTTTATCGTGTGTGTGTGTGTGTGAGAGAGAGAGAGAGAGAGAGACAGACAGAAAAAGAAGGTTTGGCATATTATTAACGCGAATATGTTCATCTTTTTTAGCTGGTGTGTCAGATAAAGATGGCATGAACCACGTGGTCAACAAGACTAAGGGGATCATCACACTGTACCGTCACCAGAGAGCAGCATTTGCCATCACAAGTAAAAGAGGCCCTGCCCCCAAAGTTCAGAAGACCTCACCCACAGATTTGCCTCCTGGCAGCATGGTTGCCATAGACACGGATGAGGTTGGTGGGTGAGGGAGAAGTGGAGGCAATAGTCTCCAATGAAGCAAACGGTTTGGAAAAGTGTAGAAAGGGTCACATTTATGGTAGCAAACCTTCTGCAAGCATCTGCAGAGGTGTCTGGGGAACAGCAGTGATAGTTTGGATAGTGCTGCCGGAAGCTTCATTTGTTTTTAATTTATTCTGATAAATATAATCAGCAGCTTAAATCTTAACAGCAGAATGTTTCCCCAGTCCACCTCTATTCACATACTCATAGATGCATACAATCAGCAGTGAACATGCTCTGTCCAACATGAGAATTCTCCTGCTCCAAGATGTATATCAGCTGCCTTTGATCTTTTTTTTTTTTTTTTTAACTACACTGTTTCATACATGCCTTGTTAAAATGGGCATGCAGTAGACTTAAATAGCTATATAAAGGCAGGTGACATTTAAACAGACTGTGATTATGCCTGGGAGGCCTTTTGGCAGAATCCTGCAGACGGGAGGGATCCCGCGGGGATTGACTCGTGAATTTTGGTGTGTAACCTGGAAGTCATGGCGACGGCGATGTCTCTTGCCGCAGAGTAAAAAGCCGTGCCTCATTCAGAGAAGAGGAGCCGAGTTCTCCCTCATGACCATCGCCAGGCACTTTGGCACAGAGTTGACAGCAACGCTGCCCTGCCTCTGGGACGCCATGGTGGGGCACCTGAAGGGGGTTTGCGACGGGCAAGAACACTCTCTGGGTACGTCATTGGATGGGGTCACCGATTTATAGCTTAAACCTGTCTTGACCAAAGTTACTGGGATTTTATTGTGGAAATATGTTGGGGGTCTGCTGAATGTGTAAGTATGAGACTGCCCCACTAGGTGGATGGATGGATGGATGGATGGATGGATGGATGGATGGATGGATGGATGGATGGATATGCACGCACATATTTTTTTTTTAATCCCAGGAAGGAAATTGTGGAGACAAGAAGCTGGTTGTTCAGTCGCTGCTGTTCTATTGAAAATTTGAAAGTGCTCAGGTCAAGCTTTGTATGTGGGTCATGACAGCTGTGGAAGTACAAGGAACTTCAGGCTCTGTATCCTGTGTTGGGGTGGCATTTAAAAACGCCGCGTGCGTGTTCTTCTTGCATGTGTTCGTTCAGCCAGCGGTCCCGCCTCCCTCCAGCGACTCGCGCCACATGCCTGCAGGCCTCAGTGTTTCATTGTTCTAGGCTCTGCTAGTCTCCAGCTCGGAGCTGCTCTGACCTGCTGTCTGTGCCCTGACAGACTGTAACCTGCTGCTGGAGAAAGGAGACGCTGCAGCCCAGGAGCTCATTAACTCTCTGCAGGTGCTGGAGGTCACAGCGGGGGCCATGTCCTCCGAGCTCGTCCCCCTGGTAAGCGGGTGCGATTGCCCTGCCCCCCCTCCCGGAGCGATAAGGGCCTCCTCGCCGGTTCCCTCCTTCGACGGACACCTTAAACAACCAGATCGTTCATTTTATAAACACAAGTACTTGACTTCCTTCCCCAAGGATCTTGTTCTGTCTGACAGGGTTTTGTTTTTGTTTGTTTAGAAAAACTTAGCGCCCTGTTGAGTGTCAAGAAAAGTATCAAGACACTTTTTTTTTTTTTTTTTTAAAAAGAGTTTTCACTGTAAATTGTAAATGCTGGGCAAAATTAGATGTTGATTAATGAAAACCTAATGAAACCATCTAAAATGTCATTTGCAAATGTCAGGGATTGGATGGGTACTGGCCGTTTATTTCTTAGTTTTGACACCTGCAATTGGAAAATGAGTTGTATGCATTTAGGGAAGATTCTTCTTCCGAGCCTGAGACTGAAATGATGGATCTAGATACATTATGGATTTAAGTGTGAATCACCAGTGTATTAAGATGCTTTTTTTTTAAAAAAAAAAAAAAAACAAAATGAGATGCACTACTTCCTACATATTGAGATGGATTATGTGATTATGCAATATACAGTTTTCCCCATATGTAATTATAGGGAGTCCTCTGTAGTAATTTCTTATATAATAATTAATACAATTTTCAGCAGTTTAAGTCCGTTTCGCCGTCCTCTAGGGCATGGGTATTACATTACATCCCGCTTCTAATTTCCTAACCAGACGAGAGGCTCCTACTCAGCCTCTGCTTTCTTTATCCTGAATTTCATGGGTGTTGGTTTCACTTGGTCAGTAATCATGGGATTTCTGAAGAAGTTCCTGAAAGCAAGGACTTGTGAAAGATTTAATATGATTTTAAATTGAATGCATCACATGTCCTTGAAAGTAATGCGAAATAAGTCATTCGGCCTATAAGCTACCCCTACTGTTCTGTGTTGGTATGTATATTGGTATTGGTATATATAGGTATGTAACAATACCTTCACCTGCCTAGCAAGTGACAAGATATCTGTGCCATTTTTGAAAGACTGATTTCCTTCAAAAATCATCCCTGGAAACCTATTTAACCTGACTGGAACTGAATCCCATTGGTCTGTGCGTTTAGATTATTGAAAGCCATTTGCAGCCTGGCATTTGCCCTTCAGGCCTTTTCCCCACAATAAAATGTTTTCAGTTCCATGCCCGTCGCATGCTGTGTCGCATGTTGGCGATGCATTAAGTGTCCACACGCTCCTATTCCTTACAGCTACTGGAACACCTGCCACACCTCTGCACCTGCCTGCAGCATCCCTACACGGCAGTCCGTCACATGGCCGCACGCTGCTTGGGTGTGCTCAGCAAGATCGCTACCATGGAAACCATGAGCGTCTTCCTGGAGAAGGTGCTACCATGGTTGGGTGCGATAGACGACACCACCAAGCAGGAAGGCGCCATTGAATCCATGGCCTGTATCCTCCCTTGCGCTCCGCGTTTTCAGTCTGAACAAATTGAGTACTTTTTGAGGTTTTTTTGATGTTGGTCATGAGATTGCCGGTTGTTTGGCAATGCCAGACGTATCTCAAAGACACAGATGGTGTATAACAGATGTAGGCGTATCCAGTCTTCCAAGGAGAGTATAATTTGGCATTATCCGTAATCACACTGTTCAACTGTTGGTAATGGCTGCCAGACACATCAAGGGTAACTTTGACTGGGGAGAGCATTACATAATGTGTCCTGAATGTAAGGATGGCGTACGAGGATTTTGAGCATAATAAATGTGACAAAATGTTTGATCAGTTCTCCATCTTGCAGTGCTGGTCAGGTATAACAGTTTCCAGTAAAGCACTTTGGCTACACGCTCTGCTCGAAGGCAGGTAGACCTTTGTAGGTCAGCGCGTCTGAGGTGGCTCCTTGACCGTGACATCCCAGGCGTGATGGAGCAGCTGGACGTGGACATCGTGCCCTACATCGTGCTGCTGGTGGTCCCAGTACTCGGCCGCATGAGCGACCCGAGCGACAGCGTCCGTTTCATGGCCACACAGTGCTTCGCCACGCTCATCCGCCTGCTGCCTTTGGAGGTATGCCTCTGTATTGTAGGGGGCTGGAGGGTTTCCCCCCCCCCCATTTACTCATTTTGGATCTCTTACTGAGAAATATGTTGAAGATATATAAGGCTGTCATTTTTGTGATTTTCCAGCAGAGGGCAGTGTGTCTGTTGTTCTGTAATCGGTGTTGAATGAATGCTGCAGCACCTACTGCTTTTTCATGCGTCTTGCAAGCTTTGTGCTCTTGGTCTATTCCTTTTCATACTGGGTGAATTCTGCAGCATGTGCATATCCTGTTCATGTATGCTCATATCTTACAAGGGATCTTGAATTTATTGATTTTTAAAACCTCGCCTGAATTAGGGAAGGTAAATATAAAACTGAAATGAGACCCTAAAATTATTGTGCTTTTTGGCTGATTAGCAGTAGCTATAAGAAATGAATAACTGAAGTGATAGCTGTGTTGGTATCTGCATACTTAAAAATCGGGACGTTTTGCCAATTTGGCACTCCTTTGCGTCAGAGGTTAATAAAATCCAGACTTCTGTTTTTATGCTGTCTGCTTTTTAAAGGGGGGGGGGCAAAGATCATTTTAATTTAGCCTTTCTCATGAGTTATAGAATCCTGTATAACACTTGGCTGCCAGATGCCGTTAACACCCAGGATTATAGAGAAGGGTTCTGACATTTAAGACATTCCTTAGCTTTTGTAGTATTGAAGTTATTATTCTGAATCTCTCTGCCTGGCCTGTATAAAATTCAAAGGATTTAAGTTCTCAGCCCTGCGTAATCAGTCCTTCCTTAAACTCCTCGGGCATTGACTTTTGTCAGAACGATGTGGCATAATTAAGGATGAGAACTGTAACCCAAAGGTTATTCGTTTTGTAAGTCTTTCATAAGAGTCGGTAAAGTTAAATACCAGTGTAATGTCTCTTCCTTCCCATGATGCAGTAAGCGCAGTCATATGATCCCTCTGTCACACTGGGTCTCATGACTAGATTTGTGTACATGTTTCAAGGCCGGCATCCCAGACCCCCCGAACATGTCGGACGACCTGATCAGGCAGAAGGCCAGAGAGAGGCACTTCCTGGAGCAGCTTCTAGATGGACGCAAGCTGGAGAGCTACAAGATTCCCGTTCCCATCAAAGCGGAGCTGAGGAAATACCAACAGGTGTGTCCCCCTCCTGGTATAGCGTTCCAGTCGGTCATTCTGATCGCCGTCAGCTGTCGGCCTTTGATCAGGCAGATACGCAGATACCCCCCTTTATTTGACTGCCAGTTCAGAAGACAAAGAGCATATCGTTCTTCAAGCCGGATGCCTATCTATGACTCCCCGTTAGCCACCGGTGTTTCTTAAAGCTTTTTAGAATTTATTATTTTTGTAACTTAATTTTTAAGTTAGGCATGTTTTTGTTTTGTAGTAACACACCAAATGAACCTTTGATCTTTGGCTGTATTGGTCAGGGGGGGGATTCTGGGTTGCCAGTATACAGCAGGTCCTACCTGGTCTGTGATGAACCGCAGCTGATCTCAGGCAGATAGTAACTCATCAGAAAACCTGCTGCATTCCAGCACTGCAGGATCTGGCATCCCTCCCCCTGGTATACATTTATATTCAGTGCCTAACTGATTTCTTTCTTTCTTCAATATAAATTCAGCAGTTTGTACAGCACTTCCTTGTTATACAAATTGGCTCCAAATCATATTCTATGTACTATGTACACATTGCATTTGGGATAAACGAGTTAAGCTTTTTAAGTGATTTGCAGGCACACGCATACGTCATTTAAATACTGGCAGACAGAAGCAACGTGTCATTCTTTCTAAATGGTTCTGAAGACGCAATCAGCCAATATCGTCCTGCTCTGTAGAGCCAAAGAGGACAGCCTGTGGATTTTTATAGGCGCTTTGGGTATGGCAGGGACATGTATGCCAACCAGTCTGACCATTTTTATGTTTAAACAAAATGTTACAGAAGTTTCTGGATATCCAGTATTAAATTCATTGGACTAGAAATACTTATAAAAAGCCCTTTGATCTTGACTGATAGTGACTGCAGCCGTCTGCATAAAGTACAGGGCAGGACATTTTATTAGGGTCTACATTAACTAGCCAGGTAACAGAATGTCCTCGAAACCACTGAAGCAGAGGGCACTGACGCCCACCAGAGCCCAGCATGCACCAGCCTGGCATATTGGGAAAGGCAAGGCTGTGTGCTGCTGGGTATGTGAACGGTCTGCCCTGCCCTACTGCTGTGTAAATGATACATCTACAATGCAAATGATAAGAACATGTGATAAACTGTCGATATGGAACATTGCTTCACAGTACACGTCAGCCTATCAAATCATCAAAAAGAACACAGTTCCAACTAATCATATGGTAGTTTTTACGAATAGACACCCTATACCCAACAAATGCACAGCAGGGTTGATTGCATTAGCAGAGCAAGGCGCAAACTACTGTTTTGGTGATATGCATGAGTCACGGGAGACTTTAGCACTCCCTCAGAGGGAACTTCACGTCTGTGAAGAAAAGTGGCGGTTCAGTACCCAAAGCATATTTTTAAATGGAAGATATTGTGGCTAAACGTGGCAAGATGATGTCTGGCGGGGTTGTACGCTGGCAATTTAAAGTCTGACGCGTAGTAGACTGGTGCCGTGACTTATCCGCTCTGCGCCAGCTTCGCGTAAACTTGCACCAGCTAAAACCAGAAATGCTGCAAACTTCTGTTTTTTTTCCTCTTTCCCTCTATCTGAAGCAATGCGATCCAGTAGAACATGCATTTACAGTCAGACACCAGCAATCAGGGTTTCCACTTTAAATCTGAAGAAAAACGGGTCGCCACCTTCTTCTCGAATCGCCTGCAATAATCTGCCGAGTGGAGCAGCAAATCATAAAACATGGGACATATGATGCCTTGTAAAATCGCGTAAAATACGGGATGGGTGGCAACATTACTGACAGTGTCAAACCCGTTTCGTGAAATAAGTAGCGAGGCTGTTAAAGAGGAAAAACCAGCAACAAGCTATCAGCTTTTTCTAGAGTTGTGCCCATGACATAACAATTTATTTAAATGAATTCAAGTAAAGTAAAATCTGTCATGATAATTAGGGCTGTACAATATTGTAGAGATTTTCAGAAATGTAATTTTATAAAACTGAAAATTTTACACAAAGTAATATATATTGCCAACTTGACATTATTGCTAGTTCTATAACACAAGTTGGTGTCGTTGTCGTGAGTTTTGCCAACAGGCCAAGCAGTACTGACACATCTCTTGCTTTTGCCCCTCTGTACACACCTGGACAAATTTTATTGCCACCCAAGCCTAATCTCAACACAACTATCGCAGTACTAACAATGTGACAGTTGTTTGTGATATTAACATTACACATTGTGCCGTATCGAATGATATGGGAAAAATATCAAGCTAAAATATTTTGCAATATTCCCCAGCCCTACACAATAGTAATCAGCATGCCAACCCATAAATATTATATTTATTTTAATATAATATTTTCAAGATGTCAAGATGGAACTAATTTCTTTTTGGTAAAATAGGATATGACTATTTTCTGCTAGTGCTGAATTTCACTGAAACGGAGCAGCTTTGATATTTGCGACTCTATCTGTTTGTCTAGGATGGAGTCAACTGGCTTTCGTTCCTGAACAAGTACAAGTTGCACGGCATCCTGTGCGATGACATGGGTTTGGGGAAAACACTGCAGTCCATCTGCATCATGGCGGGGGACCACTACCTCAGGTACTCCCTTTCTGGGTCTCCCGGCCACGGCTTCCCGCTTTCCAGCACCCAGGCCGTTCGGCTCGGTGAGTTATTAGCGCGTTGTTTTCTGGCCGCGGTGACAGGACTCAGGAGTATTCCAAAAGCAAGGCTGCGGACTGCTGCCCGCTGCCCTCCCTTGTGGTATGTCCTCCCACGCTGACTGGCCATTGGGTGGACGAGGTGAGCAAGTTCTGCGCCAAAGAGTACCTGAACCCCCTGCATTACACCGGGCCTCCCACAGAGCGCATGCGGTAAGCTCTGCTCTCCCTGCCCCCACCCACATTGCTGACTGTGACCGTGACCTGCTCATGCAGTGTTAACTGAATTTTACTCCCTTTTCTCTCCAGGTTACAGCATCAGGTGAAAAAGCACAGCCTCATCGTAGCTTCCTATGATGTTGTACGCAACGATATCGACTTTTTTAGGTACATTTATTTCTCTCAAGTTATATTTTCTCTCGGTTCCTGTTCAGCAGTCTTCGCATCAGCTGGCTGTGTATCCAGGCATACCAGTGCATTAATCAAGGCACAACGTACAGATCCACGTCAGAGAATAAGACAGGAACGGTGGTCCTACCTTTTCTTGGGTTACACCATCAGGAGCATTTCATTACCAAAATGCCAGGTGGCTGAACGCAGTGGGTTAATTTCGTTTTTGCCATCTCATAGGAAATCAAACTTGGCATGCTTTGCATTTTTTAATGGTGTTTTTTTTCCCCAGATTATCTAGCATACGTTGAAAAATCAGTTCAAAGTTTACCGCTGCTGCTTTTGCATGAGGTCTGCATGCACTTGCCCAGCCAGTCATAGTTGTTTCCAGCCTCATGAGCTGTTACTCATAGATGGGTTTGTGAGAATTTTGTACTCCTTTTTTGCTTCATAAGTATCTCAGTATTTATCACAAAGAAATCGCATCACGATATCTGAAACTCCCCAATATCGTGCGGTCCCAGCCTGAACAGCCGCGACCAGAGTTTTTATTTTTTGAACTAAATGAATGGCTACAACCGTGGCAATAAATTTGTGTAGGAGGAAATGCAGACCAGTCGTGGATCTCGCCGTCTGCATCACTGCAATGTGTGGTTAAATTTCTGGGGAGGTGCATGTTAGGCTACAGCATAGAATACGAGGCTACGCCTTACCTATAACATGGATTCTACGCGAAAGTTTAATACACCATTATCTAGTCTTGTTTGCCATGTACATGAAGACTTCCATATACTAGTGTTGCAAAGGCTATAACCCACCTCAACCTATTCAGCCTGCTAGTTCCTTTGCAATGGAATCCGTATCGTGATTCCATTGCATTTAGCAATAGCTAACACGGCTGCTATGAACTTTTATACATTTATGACACCTGAACACCACTCAATTTTTATTGGGCCAGAGCGCCTGGCAGCTCTACAATAGGCCCGATTCACAGAGTGCCTGTTTTTGCTACGGCCCAGGCCAAGGAGTGACTCTGCTCTAGCTGTTTCTAAGCATGGCTTGATGTAGCAGCGTCCCGGCTCATGGCTTCAAGCTATTTTACAGTTTTTTCTGTTTTCGCACATGTAACTTTGCGTGCATCATTACAAGCCGTTTGCCAGTGTTCACCTTCGTCATTTTGACATTGCAGGAATATTAAATTCAACTATTGTATACTGGATGAAGGCCACGTGATAAAGAATGGGAAGACGAAGCTATCCAAGGCAATCAAGCAGCTGTCTGCCAACTTCCGGGTCATCCTCTCCGGCACGCCTATTCAGGTTCGGGTTGAACAAACTGGGGCCTCAAACATTAAGTTGTGTTTTGGGGAACCAGAAATTGTACCATTTTGGTATAATTTCATAAGGTACGCTGTAGGATGTAGTGATGTTTGGTGGTCTTTCCATACATGAGTGTGTTTTGCTGCTTACTCTAAGAATCTTATCGGACAGGTTGGCTGATAATTTTTAAAAAATAGTTGTTAGGTATAGACCGTTGGTAAAGCTAATCATTTGCTACTAGCTGTATATTGCTAAGCTGTATCCATTAATGAGTGGTATGGCTTTGTGGTCTTAGAACAATGTGCTGGAACTCTGGTCTCTCTTCGACTTCCTCATGCCCGGCTTCCTGGGCACTGAGCGCCAGTTTGCTGCCCGCTATGGGAAGCCCATCCTTGCCAGTCGTGATGCCAAGAGTTCATCCCGGGAGCAGGAGGCGGGTAAGGGGTCTGAGTTAAGTGTTTGGTCAACATGCTTGTTGCCTTTAGATCTTCCTTGTGACTGTAGTCTCTGACTTGGGGAAAGGCAACAGCAGTTTCATCCACAGTGGGTTTTCCTGACCTGAGTGGTTGGTCCTTCCAGGTGTGCTTGCCATGGAAGCACTACATCGGCAAGTTCTTCCCTTTCTTCTGAGGAGAATGAAGGAAGATGTGCTTCAGGATCTGCCACCTAAAATCATCCAGGATTACTACTGCAATCTCAGCCCCCTACAGGTAAGTGGTGGTGGGTATTGAGGAATAGAAATGTATATGGGATAACTAACCTTAGATGCAACTGTTTTAACTGTCCCAAAAACCAGTGTTTCCCAACCCAGTTCTCGGGGACCCCCAGACAGTCCATGTTTTTGCTTCTGGGAGCCGGAAGGGAGCAAAAATGTGGCCCTGAGAACTGGGTTGGGAAACATCGTCAACAATCTCCATCCTCAGATGTTTCATTAAATGAAAATTGTTGCTCAAATGCTTTTGTAACAACTACCCAAATTCCTAGTTAACTAACAGGGGGAAAAAAACAATGTTTTTAGAAAACCATATTGATCTTGTAATTTGTATTTTGCCAATCTTCATGGTCATTGCATATACATTTTTTGGATTCATGTTTCTAAGTGGCATTTATTTCGTTTGCTGGGTTTATTTGTAGTCATACTTATTTAAAGGCAGGTAGCTTAACCACATCTAATTTATCAGTCTAATCTATCTGTGTAGGTTAATTCATTTAAAAGTCATATAAGGCAAGAAAGTAAATTGAGTTGAATCTCGAAACTGAACTTGCGTCACAACAGACGTCACATTGTATTTTTGTTTTCTTTGTTCTCCTTTTCCCCCTGCTCTTTGAAAGGGAAAGTTAGAGGCAAACAAAAGGGGATAAAATGTGAAACCACTGCCATCACCTCAAAGTACTACTCGTTCCCCTAAGTAGCAAAGCACTTCAGTTCCTACTGTAAGCAGAGGGCCTCTGCTTGGTTGCATTGAGCTTGGTGAAGCCCTGATTGTGGTTCAGGATGCTGGCAGGACTTTCAGTTATTAAACATATTGAGTCTAATCAGTGCTACACGGAGGGTTGAAAAACATGATAGTTACAATACGTGTTGCGCTTACCGCTGCCTTTTTATTTTTTTTTAATTCAAATATCATCTATATTCGGCCAACTTGAAAGGCCAATACAGTGTTTCATCAGCTGTCAATGGCAGCTTAAATCACTGTATATAAATTAAATATAGCCTACATTGTCAAAAGTTAGAGATGCACCGATCCGATATTCAGATCGGTATCGGCGCTGATCCAGACCTATTTTCCGTTCTAAAAAAAGTCTCCAGAAAGAGAGCCACTACTTTGTGTTAAATCCATTTGTACAATCAATCCCATGTCAGCTCTTTGCCTTTTCATATGTTATTTCTTTGCGGCATTCAAGCCGAACGCTGTCACTCAGTTCTTTTATTAGTCCACTGGTGTGAGCCCAGTAACATCTGCCTGCTGTGACATCATGCGCATACTCGTTGCAGTAGGAGGAGCATAAGAACATCCAATAAAAGGGTGGCAATCTTGGAGTATTTTATACTTGAAACAACAACTAGTAGCACAGCGATTTGCAATCATTATAAAAACAAAGTTTTGTGGGATGGAAGTAGCATTTAGTGGAACATCAAACTAAAAGTGCATGCAACTGTGCAAGACAATGCAAGTAATATGAAAAAAGCAATGGATGATTTGGGCTGTTCCGCACACTCGCTACAGCTTGTGATACACGAGGGGCTGCTTTCGCAGCAAAGTGTAAGTGACGCCGTTACCAGTGCGAGAAATTGAGCATTTTAGGCATTGGCCATATCCTAGAAGATATTCACATTGAACTGCAAATGCCTCAAACGCTTAAAACAAGATGTACAAACGAGGTTGAACAGTACATTATGTATGTTTCTAGTAGACTAAAGATATTCGAGTCCACAGTGAGTTTTCCTGGCTTCAGTGTATATAAAGTATAAATATATTTTATATATGTATTATATTGAAATATTAAAGTAAAAAGAACTCTTGTATCTGAATTGGTATCGTATCGGCAGTTGTGTATCTGAATCGGATGAGAACTGAAAAAATGTGGATCGGCCCATCTCAAGTCAAAGGTATCCCCCCCAAACCCACACAACCCCCACTACTACCCACTGCCGACCGTGCTGTTTGGCCCAAAACCGTGCCGTTCCGGAGATGCTCTGTCCCACTGGTCTGGCTATAACTCTTTAGCCCTTATCAAAGTCACTCAGGTGCTCATTTTCTTTGCACCTTGATCCTGGAGTGGCGCTATCCAGCTGGTTTTATATCCTACTTGATGAGTTACTGTCCGCCAGGTAGGAAGGAAAACCTGCTGTTTACCGGCTCTTCAGGGTCAGGGTTGCCTGCTCCTGGTCTAATATATCAGACATTGACATGCACTGTTTAGTCAGTGTTATTCACATCATGGTGGTGGTGGTCATTATGTTTTGCCTTTATTGTTTTTTTTTTTTTTATGGATGCTTGCACCATGTTTGAAGGTAATTTATTTGCTTTGCGGAAATCGCCAGGATAATCCTCCAGGAAGTCCTCCATTTTAAATCCATATTTTGACGCATGTCCAGCTTTGGTGGGTGGTTACTCCCCCTCACACTAATACCTTTTAGACTTGGCTGGGTAATTTGTCAAAGCAAGAGGACGTAGGTATGGCAAGTGCGCAGGGAGCCACTTTGGGCTTGTCAGCTGGCGTAATTGGTGAGGATATTACCTCCAGATGGTTCATCCCACTACTTCTGATTTTAAGGATTTGTTTTAATCAAGTGAAGTGCTCATTTTTTTGCAGGTTGGAATTGTATATCGTATAGTTTCTTCTCATTTTACTTTTAAAACAACACACAGGACTGGAAAAACAGTGGGACCATTCTGTGGCCCCAAGCAAAACATTACTTTTTTTCTAGTTACCTTGTAAGAAAATAATCGAGAAATAGCAAAACATTAGCCTTGGCAATAAAACCGACTTAGTTTTGTACCTTAAACATTCTGTCTTAAACCACTTAACATATGACAGAAAGGTGTATGAAAATCACACAACTCCAAGTAATTAATAATACACAAAGAATTTATGTAAAGCTGATTAAGCTAATACTTATGAACAATGTTGAGTTATTCTGCTGAGAACTTGGAAGCAAGTCTCCGACCTTATCCTGTCTGGTAATTTTAATAACGCATATATTACTACTTGGCAAAGCATCCATAGACGGCAGCTGCTGTATGCTGAAATCGGGATATTGTGACATTGCTTTTTGGAGCACTTTTGATGTTACTGGGGAATAAATGTGCCGAAGGTTGATATGTAGGTGTTAATAAAGCCAAGAGCCCTAGTAAGCATTTTGCTTCTGGAGTTTCTCCCCTTCTGTCAGGGTTAGATTGGCTAAAATAACTCCTGCTTTTTTTTTTTAAAAAAAAAAACATTCATTTCACTTTGATTCATCATGCTGTAGCTTCATGATGGTACATTGTAAGAAATGAAACCGGCACGGGCCGGTTGTTAAATGCCCTCCTTTGATTGGCGTAATTTATTTTGAGCCCGAGTCTGTCATGTGCCGTCTGCTTCTAGCCGCTTCGCAGGCCCAGTTCCAGCTTCACCGGACCGAAGAGCACGAATGTCAGAATAATGAATGGTGTCGTCCAGACTTATGTTCCAGCAAACTCTTAGTCCATTGTGAACCATATTGAAATATTGAGATTCACTACCCGAGAGTAAGCATTCCCACCGAACATCCTTCCACCCTAGAAGGAGTGTCAGAAATAACATTGTGTGTTAATTGCTGAAGTTCAGTTTTCCATTTTCTGCCCTGCGGGAGTTCGTGACCATGGATCACACTTTGTGAAACAGTGCCAAGCCTTTTTTATTTTCACCCCCCCCAGCCCTGCTCCTCAATCTAACATTCTAGCTTTATTGGTTTTTTAAAAAAAATCACGGTTCCCCCGTTCCCCAAACCTCATATCAGTTTCTATGGCTACAGAAGGCTCCCTGCCTAGGTAGTAACAGTGTGCGAGTGCATGCCCAGCCGATCGTAACCGGCCGCCCCTTGTGTGTGCGAGCAACCACTGGAGGCTCCCTCGCCCCACAGCACGGTTATTAATGTCGCCATAAGTGTGATACAAATAAATAAGTATCCCCCTTTTCCCTGGAGACACGTGCTCTCTGGCGCTCATCCAGATTTTGCCAACAGGCTGAGGAAATGTCTGGTCCTGGAGAATTGGATCTTGCCCCTTTGTTTTGCCAACCCCATCTGCAGTATTCTCTTTACGCTTTTTAATCTGGCAGCTTTCAGAGTTGATATTTCTACCTTTCATTTGGCATACTGGAACAATGCCCCCCTGGGTTAAACCCTATTTCCATTTTTTAATCTTGACTGGCAAGAGCGTTTCATTTTCAGGTAAGTTCCTTTGCTGAAAAACACCAAAAACTAATTTGCTTATCGTTCATTAGCCAGCAGTAACAGCTGTGACACACATGCTGTCGTGGTTTGAAATAGTTTTAGCTGCATTGTGAACCCTGCTCAGTGTTACCTGGCAGGGCGTCCAAGAAAACCGGAGTCAGCGTTTGTTTGTTCAAAGAATATGACGGGAGTTTGTATGCTGCTGTGATTTTGTTTTCGATATTTTTTGTTTTGTACTTGGGTTCTCTTAAGAATTCAAGTCCTCATGGAAATGCAGCTTTTTCATAACTTAACTCCCATCTGTACTCGTTTTAAGACATGCGCCCATCATACGTCCTGTTTTGTAATGTAATGTTTGTTCATGTGTCAGTTGGATTTTAGCGGAGAAGCTGTCTTCCTGCCTTTGCTGAAATGAGTTAAATATGGTGGAGTGGTTTTGGTCTATATCAGGGAAACTACTGGTCACTACTGCTTAGATAACTCTCTCCACCTCCCTTGCCTCACAGGTACAACTGTATGAGGATTTTGCCAAATCTCGGGCAAAGGTAAATGTGGAAGACACTATCTCAACAGCCATCGTGCCAGAGGAAGAAGACACACCTAAGCTCAAGGCGACCGGCCACGTGTTCCAGGTTAGTGATTTCACTGACAGATCCCAAATCCTAGATCTCCAAGTTTCTGATCTCAATGTTTGTGTATATGTACAGCTTTCCTGTTTATTGTGATAGACTGAATGTACTTTGAAAAATTCAGCTTGTTCTTGCAAATGCTTTGGGGAGGAATGATGGTTAACAGTTTTATTATGCATTTTAATAGTATTCCTTGTGGTATGTGTATCAGTCTAACACTCATAGTTTGATGGTGAACTCACTGGCTTATATTAAAGATGAATTGCTACAAAATGGGAGTATATTACTAGGCAATATCCGAAGTATTTAAGTAAATTACAAATTAAAATCAGTTTTTCAATTAGTAAAATCAATTATCAGTATAATTAATCTCCCCTGGCTTTTATTAATCCAAGAATTCATCAAACCTTTGCTAAAATAGGTACCTCCAAAAATCAACAAAGATGTCAGCCTTGTGGCGAAAAATAAAAATAAACAAACATTTAAGTTGCTTCATGGTAATTAACTAGTTTATTTTGAATTACTACCTAAGGCAAAATAGTGCAAAACGCAAAAAATATCACGACAGGTTAGAGTGAACCCCTTTTAATAAATCTTTTAGTTCCATCATCAAATAGGGTGTATTTCTTTAGGCCTTGTGGTTATAATATACTTGTTGCAAGTGTCTGGTTTTTCTGCACTGGCCCATCATGGTAGAGGTGTGGAATTACAGAGAGCTGCCAATCACTGGCAGCGAGGACTGAGAGAACCCAGTTGGTGACTGGCCACCTACTGCGAGGTTCTGAGTGCTCCTTTCTCCCATCCCTACCACGTGTCATTTTTAATAAAAGCCTTAATGATAAAAAGCACCAGATATAGAAACACGCTAATTTTTCTAAGGCCATAGGTTCTCACAATGTAATTTGCAGCTTTTGAAACTGTTTCAGGAGGAGAAACCCATATTGAAGGATCTTTAAAAAAAAATTATATTCAATTTTGTGTTTCCTTTTAAGTTCCAAATTCTCTAACTTCTGAGAGTTTATTTGTTTAAGGCCAAAGTTTTGGATGGTTATAGCTGTCAGGGAGCCACAGTGCTGTGCGATGACTGACCGCTAGGCATTGCTCTCGCAGGCTCTGCAGTACCTGAGGAAGCTCTGCAATCACCCTGCCCTGGTTCTCACTCCCGTGCACCCTGAGTATAAGCGCATCACTGAGCAGCTCACGGCCCAGCACTCCAGCTTGCGGGACATCCAGCACGCCCCCAAACTGTCAGCACTCAAACAGGTTAGCCTAGCCCCGCTCCCCGCTACCTGACGGCGTCATCCTGTGTAACCCTCTCGCGTCATCCGGTGTAACCCTCTCGCGTCCTCCTCGCTTCTGCAGCTGCTCCTGGATTGTGGCCTAGGAAGTACGGGCTCCTCTGACGTGGCCACTGAGGCTGTGGTGGCTCAGCACCGTGTGCTGATCTTCTGCCAGCTGAAGAGCATGTTGGATATTGTGGAGCACGACCTGCTAAAGCCCCAGCTTCCTTCTGTCACCTACTTGCGCCTGGATGGCAGCGTGCAAGCTGGCTTGCGCCATTCCATAGTCTCCAGGTGGGGGGGGGGAGATCTTTATGGTGACTTTTGGGGGCCATAAAACTGTAGTTGGGTTTCTTCAATCTTTTTTTTCCCCCCGCCAAATTTTAACAGTGGCTTTGCTCCCTCTTCCGTAGGTTCAACAATGACCCATCCATAGACGTTCTTCTGCTAACCACCCATGTGGGTGGACTGGGTCTTAACCTCACAGGGGCCGACACAGTGGTCTTCGTGGAACATGACTGGAACCCGATGAGGGATCTTCAGGCCATGGATCGTGCCCATAGGATAGGACAGGTATCACTGCCAGCGGGAGGGTCACGCCCAAATCGCAATATTTTGGGAGAAACCAATTTATACATTTGCATTTATCTGTTGGGGCCTTTCACTTGGGAGTTGTATTTTCAGTGCGTGGCCAAAAGTTAAACCCTGATTTCTTAGTAATTTCACTGGCATTGTGGGTATTCAGAGCAATGACAAGGTTGTCTCTTAAACTTAGAAACGTGTAGTGAACGTGTACCGCCTGATTACCCGGGGCACATTGGAGGAGAAGATCATGGGTCTACAGAAGTTCAAGATGAGCATCGCCAACACGGTCATCAGCCAGGAAAACGCCAGTCTTCAGAGCATGGGCACAGAGCAATTGCTCAACCTTTTTACCCTGGACAAGGTCAGCCTGCAGGCGTTAATGGCGGCCTCACTTCCGCTTTCTGTCACTTTTTATTTAGTCAGCATGGTTATGGGGCCGTCAGGGTCAGCCTAAAAACTGCAGCATCGGTTTCTCTCTTACTGACTCAGTTGTTGCTGCCTACGATTCCAGAGCCCTACAGTCGTGCATGCATTCACTAAAGTGCGACCATGGATCTGGTTTTTGGAAATTTTGCTCATGGATTTTGTGTGTGTGTGTCTTCACCCAGGATGAAAAGTTGGAGAAAGGGGAGCCATCTGCCGCTTCTTCTTCAGGAAAGGCCTCTATGAAGTCTGTTCTGGACAGCCTGGGAGATCTCTGGGACCAGCAGCAGTATGATGCAGAATATGACCTGGACAATTTCATGCATTCTCTTCAATGACCCGCCAAAGCAGTGACGACTCCTTTATGAAAAGCTTAAATCCTCTTCAGTCAAACCCACCTCACAATGTGACCTGGACGGCTTCCCGTGCCGTTTCTCTAACAGCACGCCACGATTGCTTGTGAAGTGTAGCGCACGTTCCAGTCACAAACACAAAGTTCTTTTTAAGCTCAGTCTTAAACCATTCATTTTCTTCTCATTCTGATATGCACAAGGAAGTGAAGATTTGGATGAACACACAGGTCTGTTTTGAGCAGTCTCCTATAGACGCCTCGAGCCACGTGAGCAGATTATGCCACCATAGAGCTATGAATGCTACATGTACTAGTGACATTGTCTTATGCAGTACATGCAGTTTTGGACTGAATATCCCCGCCCTCCTCCTTTTTGTTTTTGCACAGTAAACCTCCAGGTGGTGCTCTTTTGCCTCCAATTTTTTTCCTTAAGCACAGAATCTTCTGTTATCACCTTCAAAACGGTCTGTGAATTGCTTTAATACCTAGTGGAAGAGTTCTAGCCAGTATCCTCCCCATCTATCAGCCAATCATGGTATTGTTCCTCTAAATGTCCGCTTTAACGCTGCAGAACATACAGGTACGCAAGTACTTAGGGTTGGAAAATCACTGCTCCACAGCCTATAGAGAGGGTCTTTTAAATAAAAAAAAAAAAAAAAGTGGAATTGTAAATATTTATGTACTTGCTCTTTGTTTAGGCTGATAGAATTAATAAATTCTTAAGAGCTTTTGTGAGTGGGTTTTTTTTTTAAATAGTTCTCACCAGCAGATGGCATGTTATTGTGATTTCCCCTCCTGGACTCTGTTGATCAACCTTGTCAAAATCTGTCAGACACAAATGACTGGTTAGCCTGTAAAGAGATCTGCATGCAGCTTTGCTGTGCTTAGAGATGTCCTTTGTATGAAAATACGGTACATTTTAATATAGAAGGGTAATTTAATCGATCGTGGGCTTTCGTTACACTGTCCAAAGTCAGACTGTCATCCCAGTATGTGCAGATCGAACGAATGAAACTAAGGTGCTCTAGGATTTTAAGTTCTCACTGCTTTGTGCCCTTTGCCAAAAAAAGGAGTACTTAAGTTCTAGTCCATATTGATGTTCCCTGTAGAGGGTTTTGTTTTCAGTGTGAGGTCATCCTACCAACTCATTGTTTTTTAGGCTTTAAAAGTAATATAAAGCAATGGCAGTGGGGGGAGGGGAATGCAAAGTTCAGGACATGCTATTGCATCACATTTGCTGTGGTTGATGCCCTTGCCAATGATGCAATGTGTATAGACTCGCTGCAGTAGCCGGCGGTCCCAAAGCAGATTTTAAGAGCTGCTGCCTCAGCTTTTGGCTTGCTCTTAGCACTATAAACGCTAAATGATTTCTGGCAATGTTCTAAAGCACACCCCTCCCCAACCACCTCTGAAGAAATGCATTAGCTAACCAAAAACCCACAACAACACTTCTACTGTTCCACTGCAGAGACAAGGGTGTCCTGTGTGTGTGAGAGGAAGGCTACGGAGGAGAGGAGGGACTTATGTTCTTATGATCCATGCCAAAGGGACAGGACTGATGAGCAGTTGCATGGGTTAAAATTTTGAGCAACTGCTGAAAGGAGCTGATTAGTAGCAGCGTTTTCAGAAAGGACATCGATGCAAAGAAATGGACTCGCTTCTATAATCTCCTGTTCTTCAAACTGCCGAACTGTAGATGTATTTTATATTCAGCCTTGTGTAAATACATACATTAACGCATCAGCACTCTGCCGTCATCCAAGAAATGATAAAGGGAAAAACGTACTCAGTGTGTTACCCAGATACAAAAAAAAAAAAAAAAAAAGGTTAAACTTCAGTTTAAAAAGCCAATAGCCAAGAGGAACTGGAGACCATGCAAAAGACGACAAGTATCACAGCATCATACAACTATGTTTAATAAGAGATGCTTATTAGTACAGAAAAGGGGAGAGGGAGAGTCTGAACTACAAACTTGAAGCAGTTTTAAGCAATAGCAGCATTGAGCTCCATGTTTTAATCACAGTTGTACTGCAGCGTCAGACAAGCATAGATCCCATTCAGCAAATTTCAGTCTTCATGATAACCAGCAATCAAACCCAAAATAAATTTAAAAAACCCTTTTTCTTAAAAAGTACATTTAAAAGTAGTGGTTAGTCTAAGAAAACAACTAGTGAGTAGCTTTTTTTTTGTTTGTTTTGTTATTTTTTAATCATATTCCAGAGATTCAACATGATGCAAAGGTGCACCGAGATACAATGTCTACGCAGTATGGGTGAATAGACACTATCCAAATCTACTGTGACATGACATGTTTATCATAAAGAGGACTTGATGAAAATGGTCACCGTCAGCAACACTTGGCTATTCATCTGACCATAACAGTTATCCTTTAGGTTTAAGATAGCGGTTTTTTAACAGGGTAAAAAACTTGCTTTGTAAAAACTCAAACACTTAGTGGTTGGAGTCCAACACTGGTCCAGCAATGGGGGAACTGTCAGGTTAGTAATAAATTAAGTGAATGACCACCTGTACAAATTTGTAGGAAAAGGCAAGCAAGAAAATGACACTCTCAGATCTGTTTCCTTTTCATGACGCGCATATTTTGGGGATGTCACAACACTTCATAACAGCATACACCGCCCCCCCCCCCCACACACACACACACACACACACACACACCAGGATGGGTGATTAGACCGCAAACTTGTGAGCAACTGGATACAAGCAAAATGTACAAAAGCTTTCAGGACACTCTGCCCCAAGAACAGCCTATCCTTTGGATCACAGAAGATTTGGTAGGAGTTGGTATAATTAAAATGGAGGGAACTCTTCTTCAATATGAAAATACTAGCAAACAAACGTTTCCCCTCTACCAAATTATTCAAATCTTAAAAATACACTCATACTTAAATACAATCGCACAGATGCAAACTGACATTTTTGTGTCCAGTGGGTATCTGTCTAAGTCTACAACCTCAACAAGTAAATGCAAAAATATTGAAATTTGCCATTTGGGCCAAATGTTTCCTGAGAATTATTGTGACATCCCCAGTGGCTAGCTAATGTTATTTTCTCCAGCAGGTGCAGTAGTACGTAATGTCTTGCTTCCACAATATCACAACATACTGAGTGTTTTCTCCTTTCTATCATCCTTTTATTGCCCAATCGTTTGTTACATCGCCAATAGCTTTACATGATCAGCCATTCATTATTTTTTTTTGTCTTTTTGATCATAGCCACACTAATGTAAACCACATCAGCGAGTTAATACATAAAGCTTTGCATTTCAAAAATCTAGACACTTTTAGTAATATTACAAAGGTTTTCCGCTTCAAAAAAATAAAATAAAATGAACACAACGAAAATAAACCTTTAAAGAATTAGCATCATAAAATTAATTTATTCCAAGTAAAAATACAAAATAATATTAATGACATTGACCAGATATGAAAGTCTCCCCCAGAAATAACTATATTAATGGTTGAGAAATAAGTGTGTAAAGAAAATACGAAATAAAAATGAAAAATATGTAAATATGTTTTAATCATTTTCTTTTTTAGCAAAAATCTCTAAAAATAATGAAAAATTTCTCAGTACAAAGGCTACATTACTACTGGAAGGGACTAGCACGTAGAGTAGGTAAATACACAGTAGAAAATGATCTTAGTGAATCACAATGCTTGCAATGAAAATAAATTTGCAATAAAGATTTACGCCTCTTTTTCTTGTTTTTTCTTTTTTACAAACAGTACAAACAGTATTGCACATTACAACAAAGAATCAAGGTTTGTTAGCCTTAAAAACAAGAAAGAAAAGAAAAAATGGGACTAATTCAAGTCTTCAGTGAGTAAAGGCCACACCTGACCTCATACGTCTTGGGGCTTTCGATCAAGTTACAGCTGAAACACTTTGTATATCAGTTTTTAAAATGTTCTTTTCTTCCCCACCTTCTTTTTAAGGACCCTCAAAACATCAAGTCGACAAATAAGGGTACATTGTTTTACAAAACAAAAGGGAGGACACACTTTTAGGAAACAAAGTTCTCTTAAAAAAATAACGAACAGAAGATATCTTTCACAATTCTAGTCGGCATAATAAATGATCAGTTATAAATATACAAAACAAGGGAAGTATCTTCAATTATCTTTCTCAGCACCAAATGGAGATTTTTACTTTCATGAAAAAGTTTTTTTTTTTTTTTTTCCTTGGAACTCAGTATTTTCTTCAGAACTCCAAGATGTCGCTAACACTACATTGGGGGGAAATCTCTCTCTCTCTCTCTCTCTCTCGTTCACTTCTCATTCTGTCCTTTTTAATGGATCTCTGATGTCACAGAAGGGAGACACGAAGGGAATTTCTTTCTGCAGATTGCATTCCTCTGTAATAAGGTAGACTCTGTACTTCAGCTAACTACAATTTTATATTAAAGTTATAAAGCTCTAACTCCTTCAGTTTTTCCAAAAATAAAAAATAAAAAGCAAATAAGCATGACAAAAATAAAATTAACCATCTGTTAAATCATTTTCTCACTGAATTAAATTAATATATATATATATATTTATTTATTTATCTGAATAAACTTACTTAGAAAATATCAATTTCTCTCCTATATTTCAAAATTGAGGTATTGCAAAAGATCATGTCAGTCAGAAAGCACGCTTTTAAAAATAAAATTAATTTAAAAAAAAAAAAAAAAAAAAAAAAAAAAAGCTGACTGCTGAAAACTGTTTGGATACAAAGAGAAGTGCACGACAAGTGTCTTTTACAGAGATTGAACAAACAGAAAATTCCTGGGCTGAGAGAGAAAAAAGGCCCAGAATTCGCTTTCAGAGGGACACTAATCATTATTAGCCTTTATGGTTTCTTTTCTCTAAACCAGAACAGAAACCCCGTCTCATTTTTTGCAAAAACAAAGCAATTCAACCAAACACTTGCAACTAAAGGAAGAAAAGAAGAAAAAAAAAAAAAAAAAAAACACCTAAAAAAGGGACGAGCACTGGACTGGACAATCACGACACACAGAAAAAGGATACGACGCGTACATCTAACTGCGGAGTTGTAGCAACCTGTCGGATTGTCCACAGAACTGCTAAAAACCAGTGTAACTAACTCTTTCCACCCCCAGAGGGTCCCTAACCCAATCTTCTCGTCTTGTCCTAAACAACCTAGGTTCAGCAGCCAATGGGTTTTCTTCTTTTTTTCTAATACCCTGCACTCCCAATAACCCACCCCGTTGTCATATACCCCAACCTTCTCAAAGAAAAAAGGGGGGGGGTCCACCATTTTAGCAGGTCATAATTGTACTTCAAGCTTTGCAGGAAAATCAGGGTTTAAACCAGCATACACACAAAGTTCTGACAACGATGGATCCCAATGTTCTCAAAGTCAAGTTGCGGGAACGTTATGTGCTGGTTAGCAAGGAAACAGAGTAAAGATCACAACTCTGCTCCAGACAGTTCTTAAGCATATATATTAATTTTTTCTCTTATATTCATCATTGCTGTCATCATCATCAATGGTCTTTCCTCCAATGGATTTCTTTTTTTTATAAAAAAAAAAATAAAATAAAATAAAATAAAATAAAAAAATGTGCCTAGCTCATCAGATAGCATGGGGTCTAACAGACCAGTAAGCATGGGGCCTGACAGACCAGACAAGCTTTCGTCACGGTAGTGTGTTGGTGGTTTAAGTTTTATCACATGAGCTCTTTGGTCTTCGTAGACAAAATCTTAAGCAATGTCAATGGTACAGACAGCTGATTTGTGTTTCTCAGACTCGAGCTCATTTTCTTTTTACCGAGTGAGAGTGTGTTTATGCATGTGTGCTTGCTTGAGTGTCTGTGTGTGTCCCCGGTGTGAGTACACTGGTTATGAAGTTTCACAGGACTTCTATGTCATACATCAACAACAGTTAAAGCGAATCACAGTTCTAGGCATACTCAGACCTAACTATATACTGTATAAAATTGCACAATTATATATGAACAATCACTGCAAAAGTACTTCACCTATCAGATTTTTTTTTTTTAAAGGATATCCTACATCTAATAGATTCACAAATTGAGGCTGCTCTCTGGTGATGATAAATCTCTGTACTAGAGGAGTCCAGCAAACACTCCGGCGGTAGTCAGCCAAATTTTATAGGTTCACTGGAGTACCTTACTAGTTCTCCATGTTGTGTCAAGTTCTTGTCGTAGTCCCACGCACACTAGTGTGCGTCATTGTGTGCGTGTGCGCAAGCGTCTCCATGTGTGATTCATCTCTGTGGTGTGGGTAGAATAGAATAAATGGTGTGTTTTTGAAATTCTATTGCATGCAGAAAAGTTGATTGAAATAAAACAGTCAGGAACCGCTATTCCCATCTCTGGTTCCCTGTCTACATCCCCAAAGACCCATTTCTAACCCCCCCTCCCCCCATGGTGTTTTTGGGTGCCCCTTCCATGCTGTCCTGTCACTGTCAGCAGCATGCGTTGTCCCCCTCCCCCAGACACCCTAGCCTGAAAGTACTATGGTATAAGTAAATACCATGGATTTAGCAGCAAAAGCTATTGCAGCATTACATTTACATAACACTAAAATAATAATCATAGTAATAATAAATCGACCTAACCAAACAAATTAAAAGCAAACAAAATTTGATTGAGCTTATGAGGTATTAATATTTTTTTTAAATAAAATCAGAGAGGGAATATAGATATGTTTTTCTAATATGGGCGTTTTTGACCCACACTACTGATTACTGAATAATTGTTTAATTTGCTACATTGTATGCCACCTATTTTGTTATTCTTTTAAATTTATGAATTTTACCTTTGGTAATTTATTTTTTACTAGGGGCAATATACTACAACTTCTGAAAATAAGTGCATGCTACAGTCACATAAATTATCTATATATGTATATAGACTCATATAAAAGAAAAAATATATTATTTATATATGTATATATAGTCTCATTTCGGCTGCAGCCTGATGGTGGCTATGGGGTAAACACAAATCCACAGAACAAAGGGAGCGGAAAAATAATTTCTGGTTCCAAGCTGGACAAATGTGTTGGATGTCTTATTTGTGTGTGTTTTTTTTCCTTTTATGCCAGAGTGCAAATATGTACAAAAACTTTATAACTGTAGTTACCCCCTCAGAGTATAGCAGACAATGAGCTCATAATACAATACAAAAAAACCCATGGTTTGTGATTATTGTTAGCGTGGGGGTTGATGGGAAGGGGTACAG
>JAODKF010000068.1:11565284-11589258 GCA_026779585.1 Mormyrus proboscirostris
CCCCCCCCCCCCCCCCCCCCCCCCCCCCCCCCCCCCCCCCCCCCCCCCCCCCCCCCCCCCCCCCCCCCCCCAACAAAGTTACATGCTGTTACCCACCTCAAACCTTACCAGGTTACTGATATTGAGATTTCTGAACACAACAAAAATACTTTTTGAAAAAACATTTGCATTCCTCAATTGCTAGAATATACTGTTACGAATGTACAGTAAAAGCAACCTTCACCACCTAAAGAAAACAAGTGGCTAAGGTTTAACCTGAAAGTAATAGATCAACAAATTTAATTTCTTAACATCCCTTACTATAATATTCAAAGACTAGTCAGCAACCTATTACACTGCAGCTGAAGTCTTAAAATATTAAATATTTCACCTCATGGATGAGCTTAGGGTTTGGTTGTAATATTGCCACTTTTAACTACCATAATGTTAAAATCTAATTCTACCAATACACGGAAGATTCATTTATAAAACGCAGGAAGATATCACCTCCCCTTTCCCAAAACAACCACCCAGTCTCTAAACAAATCCTGCAATAAACCACCTACTTACGTGTTACTCCCAAATTCAATTACAGAGTGGAAAAGTTAAATAGTTCCGTTCCATACAGCTGCTTGCTCTTAATGTGTGTCATGGGGCTGAATTGGGGCAGGTAGCCCCATAGTGGACCAAAATGTTTGTGGGGGGGCTAGCTGATTGCATGTGGTGGTGTGCCCAGAAGATGATCCTAGTCTAAAGAGAGCCCAGGTTGGGACTTCATGCCATCTACAGCACCCACACGGAGTCCCGCTGGGCCCCTCCTCCGAGGGACGGAAATAACTAGGAACATTCGGTGCCTCAGCTCCAGCAAATTAGCCAAGAACACACAAGCAACTTGGAGCACGTTTCTCCAGCGAGCAGCCGGTCGCTGCAAGTCGTGGCTTGGAGTAAAGGCAGATCCCTGGGCTGGGGATGCGCAGGCATGCGAGCACATGCACAGGGGGCCCGGCCCGGCCCAGCCTGCCGGGATGCTGTATGGTACAGCTGCACCAGACCTCTGAGACCCTCACATGGACACCCACAGCTTACCTTCTTGTATGGCGCATTTCTCTGGATTCACTAAATATATCCTCAAGAAGGTTAGCAAAAGATGCACCTTGACGAATGCACAACCAGTACTACAAGACATAAACCAACACAAAAGCATTCACACCTAGTGACCTCGTACAAAACTAAATGCTGCGAATCTGAGAATTGCATTATTTCTAAAATGAGAGAAAGGGCCCAATTAAGACACATTGGGTAGCAGTATTGCTACAAGCACTGAATTACAGCATATTGCAGCTTCTCCAGTGCCAAGCTAGTAAACCAAATTACATACACTGCATTGGGTGTCCTCTCTATAGTTTTGTGTGTAACCACACTAGTTACTTGTAAAAGGGTGCCATAGTTTTCTTGGGAGTGTCAAATAAATTACCAAAAAAAAAAAAAAAAAAAAACGAGAAACGTTTCACTCTTAGCCAGATGCAGCATATTACCATCTGCTAAAAGAATCCCAGCTATTTCCCAGCCGCAGTTTTAATAGTTGCTTTATTATGCCGAACAGTGCTGCCGTTTTGAAGGGAAAATGAAACGGCAGAAGTACCTGGAAAGGCCAGCAACTGGGTACACCTGTCTAAGATGAAGAGCCCCCGACATGGGTCTGAGGGGGCCTGGGGTATCAGGGAAGGAGCTGCAGGGAAGCCTGGCAGAAAGTCAGCAGGCAGACTGGTTTGTTTGCACCAGGGTTATTATCGTTACTGAAAACAAAAACTAAAAGAAGAACACATTTTCAAAAACTGAAATCAAACTTTACAATACTGCTTTCAATAAACCTTAAAAAAAAAGTACTTTACCATTTTTAAATATGCTTTGGCTAAAGTAAAGATTTGTTTATCTTTACCATTAATGCCTGAAACACGATTTGTTTATTTTGAGGACATTACTACATAATGTACCTGCATATTCATGCAGAATTCTCTAAAGAGAAGACACATAGAGCAAACAGCTCTACAACTGTCAGTCTCTCTTAAAAATGACTTAAAATAATACTGAAATATAAAACTAAACGGAAATGTAACTAAAATAAAAAGGAAAACTACACTGAAAACTAAGTAAAGCTAAACCGGCTTTCAAATGAAAATGTAAAAATTAAAAATATCACAACAGCAGTGGTTTGGTTTATCCATCCGTTCACCTTGAGGCTGCTGGGTGCTGGTAGGGAAACACTAAAGGTGTGGAGACAATCAATTTCTTTAAAAACACTCCTTTTTTGAGATGAACCCTCCTCCTTTCGCCAATTATGGTTGACGGTAGCTTATTCACCAGAAATATCATCAGAAACACTTGGTAAAGCATAAAATGTGATGCATTTTTGTACATGCTGAAAAAACAGGTTGCCATGGCAGCAGCCATGACTAAATCCTTCACACGGATGAGTAAATACATGTATGGCATTATGCAGCCATATAACCACTTAGGATATAAATAAAATGCACCATTCCGTTGGTGCATGCACACACACATGCACGCATGCAGGTATGCAGAGAGAGAGAGAGAGCAGTGTATTGTCAACACAGATTGGTCCAGGCCACTGCGTGTTTGTGCAGTGTGCTGCCTAAACAGCTGGATGGCGGACACTGAAAGGCCTCATTATTCCAGCAGGTAATTACCTTTGGGTGGGAAGTAGGACTTGCTTTCAGCTTTATGTGGCCAGTCCACCACAAGATGCCCGTAGCGCCGGAAACTGTTGGTGATTTCATCTGCAGAGACAGAAAATAATACAAGGTCCACTTTATCCACTTAAAAACGATGAAGTCATTGTCTGCGCAATCCTGGTAAGGGCAACCGTCATGGTCAAGAACTATTATTACTGGTTTTATTTAGCGAATGAGAGCAGATTCCCCAACCAGAAACGCTTCTGCATATCAACAGGACAATGAATGCATAGAGTCAACCAAAAAAGCAACAGATTTTTGAGGCCACACGCTAATGTGGTATTAACTTTACTTAATTACATAAAACAATTCTTCTGAATTAGGTTATATTCCTCTTTTTAATTTAGGCTGTCCAAATCACTGTGCTGCTAAGAGTGGCTGCTAAGAGTGGTGAAAAACTGGTTTTGGCAGTAGTGCATAATAGACTTTCCACCACAGACTGAAACAGCAACTTCAAAACTCTGGATACCCAAAATTCATAATTATATTTCATTGGGTAAGTAAAAAAAAATAAATTTAACGCAGACCTCATTAACCGACCACTCTCTGACCATATTATTTTGTATTCCACATTAGATAACAAAAGCTTTGACAAGTACTCACACCAAGCCATGAGCTATTTGGCTAAACAGATTTAGTATTATTTTCCCTAGTTACCATTCTAAGACTATATCTGCAGTTTGAAATGTGAAATATGAAGGCCTTGATATACTTAGAACCTTATCTATCTCATAAACGACAGGCTAAGTTAACTAACAAAGTCAGAGACTAAGGGGATGTGATAAAACCTGTAAAGAATTTTTTTATTATTATTATTATTATTATTATTATTATTATTATTATTATTATTATTACTATTTTCTGTGTGCAAGCTTCAAGGAAAATAGCCCTCATTCCAGAAGGTGCAGCCATGGCACAGTCATTCTGAAATGGTGTGAGTAAACACTATCATTTGTCTAGCGCTAACAATCCAAGGCCCAGGACTGGTACACAGACTAGGCACTTATAATTGCTTCTTTCTCAGGTCAGAGAAAAAGTTAGTCAAAAGAAAAGCAATTCTGCAATAGGGCGGGCACCAGAAGTTTGAACAATTGATCTGAAATTGGTCTTGAAGAGCCTAAATATAACCAAGGATGGGACATTTTAGGATTATTATTTGAATATATGAAATAAACCTGAAGCACTAGATGAGGTGATTTACTATCCTAAATATTAAATATATCACATCCAACGACCTTGGCTGATAAACAAGCAAGAAAAGAAAAAACAGAAAAAACAAACAAGGAGACCTTCATCGATATCAGGAGGCAGGCCACCGACAAAGACCTTCCTGGAGTAACGCTCAATCCTCTCGCCATTCTGGCAGCGAGTGGGAGAGCCCATGCCAGGAGTCAGCGACTGGTCACCGTGTCCTTCATCCAAGAAGCCATCTTCAAAGGGGAAGAGGGAGGAACGGCCTGGACGGAGGGAAGGAAGAAGGTGGGGGAGGGAGAGAAAGACAAGGAAGAAAGATGATCAAATAGAGGAGAGGAGAAAAGAAGGGTGGGGGGGAGTCAGAAAGAAGAAAAAAGGGGAAGATTGAGGAAAAGGGTTAGTGAAAAAGGCAGAAACATCACGGAAAATGGCTAAACAAACATGCTAACAAACATGGCCGTAAAGTTCTTCGCACAGGACAATAACCACAATCTTTTACGGACGGACGCACAAAAAGCTAATTTTCCAAACATTCTCCACATTCCTCCCCTCCAGCCCTAACCTATCTGATCCAGGAGCATCTGCGGATGAGACTGGGCTGGAAAAGAAAACAGATACGACCAAGAACACATGGTTCCTATCACTTTTTTATTAAAAGTATCTGATCTCTACACTGTACAGGATTTCATGCCCATGGGAAATAATCATGTGGTGTCAAAGAGCGGTTTTTGTGGACCCCATCCCTAGCATGGCTGAGAAGCAGTCCAAAGGGGTGGGGTCAAATAGCACATATTAGCCACACAAGGAGAGGTAGAGGTTACAGCCAGGGTCGAAGGCAGCCCCACATTAGGGGCTTGCTGAACTGTGACTGGGCCCCATTGTATCCCAGTAAGCACACAGCAGCACCAGTGTAAGGAGCTTAGCCCTTTCATACAGTGATTCCATTACAGAAAAGGGATCTAAAAGAAAGGTGTCAACAAGGTGCTGCACTCCTGTAACCAGGAAAACCACCAACACTATAGAGAAGAGAGTGTACATAATCAATCAAGGATTATGCCTCCTAGCGCGGGGAAAATACGTACGCTTAAATGTTCATTTGAAAACGGACAGTCCAAAAAAGGGGAAGAATACTAAATCATAGTTGGTTATCCTGGTTTTACGAAGAGTTGAACTGAAGCATTAAAAAAAAGTCCCCCCTGAAATATAAATTCCGAAATCCAAAATTTGCACATCAATTTACATGTGCAAATGCAAAAATGGATTCTGCCTGTAGTCATTTTTCAAACGTGTCAAATTCAAGGAATTGAATGGGGACCCTGGGATGTTTGATCGGCTGCACACAAGACTTCTTAATAATAAGTATGCTACACAAGAGGGACAGAATACACGGCTGAGGAGAACTTGTGACAACATTAACGCTGCCAGAAAATTTGAAAACGCTTAAGGTTTCCTTCTTACAAACAACCAGTGCTGCTAAATTTTAAAAAACATCCCTTTCTCATTTCCTCCCTTAAGGGTTTAAGCACTCATTCCATAATACAGACCTGAACACAAACCCAAAACACACACATTTATATGACAGCTGTTAAGGTGGTATTGTGTGAGTGCAAGAAAGATGGTCTTAAAAGTATTCACAGTTCCTCCCACAAACTCAAGGAATCCTGCAGATAGATCAGTTTTGTACAACTCTGAAGGTGCCTCAAAAAAAAAAAAAAAAAAAATTGGCTGTTTTACTCCTGAACTAGAACCCAACACCCAAGGGTTGGAGGAAAAATATTTTAAAAGTAATCATTTTGACACTGGAATAAACATCAGGCCCTTTACATGATGCTTAAATTAGAGTGTAAAATGCCTGTTTTCTTCTGGAGTTGGTGTTTGGATGGTACTTTATTTAGACAGTAGAAATGACTATAGACATCCACTACTTAGGTGTCCTACATGGTTTATTTACATTTATGCAGCAGACGCTTTTGTTCAAAATGACAAGTGAGGTAAGCTTGAGTTTAAAGAGCATTCACCATCTCAAAGGCCCAGGGGTGATATGATTATGCTGGCCATGGGATTTGATCCCCCAATCTTCTAGGCATGGGCACAGTGATACACACATACACACAATGAAGATGTCATTTTACATTAAGACAAACAGAAATAATCAAGTGACTGAATCGGAAAAAAACGGTTATGTTGGTATTTAAGATCAAATTTGAAGTGATGATTCCCGTTTCACTAGATTCAGAGACTTCCTACTGGCCGGCCCAGAAGACAACACTTGCAGTGTTCACCCAGATAATCATGGAAATTTACTCCACCTCAGTTCACTCCATGCACCCGGCCACCTCAGCACATTCTCAAAGCACTGCTGTGCCACTGCTAAATCGGGGCCTAGCCGTGTTCCCATAATGTCTCAAATACTGCGAAGGTGCTGCTGAGAATGAGCGACTGCTTTTACCAGACATCACTGTCCATAGTCCAATTAGTTTAATGCTCCAAATCAGCAAAGGGAGTCTCCCCCTCGGATGATTGCAGAGTTAATTAAAAGCACATTAATAATAATAATAATAATAATAAAAAAAAAAAAAAAGCACACAATGAAGCTGGAATCCAATTCAAAGGAGGAAGAATATTTTATTAAAAAAAATGGGCAACCTTATTTGTTTGTCTTTCATTTATAGTGTACTGCTCAGTCAAATGCCAAAATCGACAGCAATCTAGCACAGGAATGATGCTGTTTTTCCTCCAAGAAAAATTATGGCTCCAGGATGTGTGAGCTGGTGACTGCCTGCATACGCTGCCTCCGTTTGCCCAATAGACAACATGGGGCTTTGAGTGTGATGCCTTACCTTCAGTTCCTATCATTCCGCACTGCAAAATAAGGACTCAAAGCAGCGCTCAGTGCTTGTTAGGGAAGCGCAGAGGACATTTCAGGTCCAGAAAGTAAAAATCCAGACCAGGATTTTGGTTAAACCAGCCAGGTGAGTACTCAGTGAGTGTGACTCTGTATGCTCAACTGCTCGGTTGAAACAAAATCCTGGTTAGGATTTTTACTTTCTAGACCTGAAATGTCCACCTCTGGGGAAGCGATACTTAATACTGCTGACCAGTTTCCACTTATCTGTTATTACAAGGTCACCCCTTTATGTCCTTGGGGTTACCGTTTGAGCAAAACTCCTAAAGGCATCCCTCTCGCTGGCAACACGCCGATTTAAGAAAAGCGTACCGACGGCAAAAATGCAAGCTGGGTTCCACAAGCAGCACATGCCACCAGTCATCAAGAGCCTCATTTCTTAATGTACTTTCTTCCAAAGCGTAAAAATTAGAAGCCACGATCCAAATCAGAAACGGGGAAATCCAACCACAATCTAGGATAACAGGAGAAACCCTCCCGTCCAAAGATTGTGAGACTTGCCAAAGAGCTACTCATTGTGCTGCCCCCCCCACACCCCCACCCACCACTGCCACAAGCAGAAACACAGAGAATGAAAGTCACACTTTACCTCTTCTGCGCCCATAGCTCCTGGCTGCTTGCGAACAGAGAGAGGGGGAGAGAAAGAGAGAAAGAGAGCGAGAGAGAGAGAGAGAGAGAGAGACCCGTGGGTTTCATGGACAGGGAAGCTGACCGGTTGAGCTCACACAGATGCAAAGTAACAATGAAACATGTGTTCAAACAGCAGGCCAAGGAGAAAATGTTTTGTTTGTTTTTCCCCACCAGATGAAAAGATCCTTGTACTGCAGGCATCTTAAAAAGCAGGGAATCAGGTATTCAGGGCAGCACAAAAAGCCTCTCAGCGTTATGCCGTTTTCTCAGATAACACTATTAAAAACATACATACATATTTACATACATTGATGAGCCCAACATTAAAATGCCAACCCATTCAGTAAACATGGGATTAAGCACCGACAGGATGTAAACATATGCTTGGCTCATTAGGTCACCAGTCTGCCAAACATGAAGAAAACATTTTGATGTCTAATATCATCAATATTTATTCCCATAACTACAGGTCAGAACTGGAGAAACATCACAGCTTGGTAGAATTGTGAAAATCTTCAGAAAAAAAGCAAGCCCAATTTTGTTATTCCAGACACACATTTTAAAATTGGATACAGGTAACCATCTTTGAAGGAACAAACTGAGAAGCAGGAGTAGTGAGCAGATGGAATTGTCAGCTCTGGGTATTCTTTCTATTCACTGCTACATCACAAAATGATCAACATGCGTTTCTAAATTATCCGATGACAAGCCCAACGGTAGGAAAGGGCAGAAGAAATTTGCACAGAATATTCTCAGAATGGATATAATAAAAATGAACATATTTGGGGGCCTTAAAGAGGTACTTCTCTTTGTGTCAATGGCCATGGCAGCATGAAACCACTGAAGAAATGGCCAGGTTTATCAAAAAGGATACAAGGACATACAAGCACCTACTAAACATACACACAGTGTTCATTCGTGTTGATATGTGGGTCAACTGAAAGACCCCTGATTTTTTTTTTTATGCTGGCAAACAAGGCTGGTCAATCCTACAGGCAACACAGGTGGCCGCCTAGGGAGCAAAGTCGGTGCCCCATCAGAATTTGTCAGCTAATTTCACTCTGCGTTGTGCTGGGTGGGGGCAATGGAGATACTCGCCTAGGGAGTCACATCAGCTTGGACGAGTACTGCTGACAAAGGCCAAACTAACAGTCGTGTTTACCAGGGAAGCCTACAGCTTTATTCTTGGAAAAACCAGTCACACTGTATACCAGGGGTAGGCAACTCAGATCCTGCAGTGCTGGAATGCAGCAGGTTTTCTATCCTACCTGATGAGTTACTATCTGCCTGAGATCAGCTGTGGTTCATCAGAGACTAAGCAGGATGGAAAAACCTGCTGGATACCAGCACTACAGGATCAGGGCTGCCTACCCCTGTTCTACACAAAGTGAGACGTTCAAAATTGTAAAGTACTTAGTAACACTCCCTTAATCCCCTGCCAACTAAGCAACAATAACTCAATGTAACATTTTCAGTATTTAGCAAATCTACTGCAAAGGAACCCATTGTGGTGGTCTTCAAACTTGAGAGATGGATCGTTTTTGGCGCTAGTCTTCTTTTAATTCAAAGAGCTCCTGTGGATCTTGTCCTTCGATGTGGAAGGGCAGACACGTCTGTTAGAGGTCATGGGGAATAGAGCAGAACGCCTAGCAACCAGGCGAAGAATGTCGATCGGCCTTAGTGCTGCTCGTGTGAAAACACACTGGAGACCATCGCAATTTAGACGTGTTACTCAGGCCTATGATGGTCCCTCGTACAAATGAACAGCCAGAGTCTAAGCAAACTGTATTAGTCGAGGGTTTAGGCAAAAGCATCAGAATTTCATCTAATAAGTTTCTAAAGCACAAAAATATTCATGTTCTAAGAACACCACTTTGACACTTGCTCACCTCACAGACAAGAAAGTCATAGATGTTACAAGGGGTTAACAGCATTAGTCTCACCAAATTCAAGTTCATGAGCTAAAACCAAAAGATATAATTTCTTTATCTTAATCACAGAAACATCCCTAAGCTCATCTTGAAAATGCCATCTCATAGCAAAGGAGATATACCAAACAGGTTTAGCTAAATGAATAAGATTTTTTATATTTACTTTGCGCTGCATTCAATTAGAGCTACTGGACCCAGTTAAAGAACCAACCACGATTCGTACTTCTGCACCTGCAGAGATAAAATAAGGCAATTTCCCCCGTGGGTGTTTAACAGCACAACTCGTGCATATAAATGGATACCCTCGCTCAACAGAACCAAGTCACATAAAGCCTTTCAAATATTCAATCTGGTACAAATTCTAAAGGAAAAAACAAGTGTCACAGCATTTCAAATACATCTGCAGAAGACTGCATGAATGTGCAGCTCCTTGCAAGTTTCATTTTCATCCTCGCAAAATGTGAATACATAAAAACTTCAAGTGCTACGGCATCGGAGGCTTCCCACAGTATCAGGGAATATCTATCCAGCTGATGTGAAAACGGAGCCAATATTTAGTTCTTGCTGTGAGAAGGATATTCATTTAGCACCTGTCATGTTTAAGGATTACTCCTTTATTAATCAATGCGGCAAGGAGCATGACGGCAGGCCCTTCAATAACAGGAGCACCTTGGTATTAATTAAGGACCATTCTTTCTTATTCCTGCATAAAATGCAATACATCAGGGGGAAAGGGTGTGCAGAATTCAAATTGCTTTAACTACCCAGAGCGTTGGGTTCTCTGTGAAACTGGGTCTACTAGGAAATATCATTACCCTCTACTACATACTCAGATTGGAGAGAGATGCAGAACTTTTACAACCCATGGTACCATAGGAACCACCAAACCAACACACAAATCCAACTTTATGACACAAAATCCTCCTAGATCGCTCGTGTCCACTTTGATTGTGCGTCTAATAATTATAAAGTATGGCACCAAAGACGCACCAATTAAAGTGAATGGCCTCCTTGGAGAAACCAATACGACAGGACGTGGAGCTTGGGAGGGGAGGGGTGGTCAAATAGTCAGAGGAATGTCCCCCTCTGCCAGCACCACAGACTCTGCCACCAAAGGGGAAATTTTAAGCCCACTCACGTTTCTGACCCAGATACCACTTCCTGAGAGAGAGCGGCCCGGCGGACGAGTGCGATGCAGATTGAGACTCGCCGACCTCGGGTGGCCTTCGCTTGGGTTTTAGTGGTCGCCATGCAGACTGGGATCGTTCCTCCCAGGTCTGGCTGCGATTCAGCTCATATGACCTTTTCCTCACCACAAATTACAGTTCTGAGGAAAATTCCGGCGCGGATGGAGGAAACATCACCAAAATGTGGACATTTCAGATGATAGACCTTTTTCAGATTCAACAGAATGAAATAATTGTGTCAAATGTAACAGTGTTACCTTTATCCAACCTATCCATCCTCCTCCCAAACAAATATTATCAGCAGGTCATCTTCTAAGTCGGTTCATAAGGCAAACCCAGCCCACAAGAAAGGGGTGAATGTATCCATTTACTCTTGTAACAGTGTCACAGGCAATTGTTCTCTTTCAGCCCAAGCTGGATAGAACTCCCTGTGTCAAAGCTACTTAGTCTAACAACTGGATTAAGTTAATGTTTTGAACTCACAGAATTCACGCAACACCATCTTGCTGGCTCCAAGAGGCAACAAAACTAAAGTAGTTTCAGGGGCACCAGACCTACTCTACTGATCTCCTGTTCCATCTTGAAAGCAGTTAAATATTTAGGGTTTCAGAACCAGAATTAGTAATTACATGTTTCATTTTCTGGTTTAGTTGAGGAAGGGTCAATGGGTTTCATACCCCAGCAGACATGCAACTTAACTGACTTGGGAATATTCAACTATACACCAATGAGTCATAACATTAAAACCACCTGCCTAATATTGTGTAGGTCCCCCCTCATGTCGCCAAAACAGCTCTGATCAGGTGAGGCACGGGCACCACAATACAAGGTGTCCTTTGGTATCTGGCACCAAGATGTTAGCAGCAGATCCTTTAAGTCCTGTAAGTTGCGAGGTGGAGCCTCCATGGATCAGACTTGTCCAGCACATCTCACAGTTGCTCGATCAGATTGAGATCTGGAAACTTTGAAGGTCAAGTCAACATCCTGAAATCTTCTCCATGTTCCACAAACCATTCCTGAACAATTTCTGTGGTGTGGCAGGTCATATTACTCTGCTGAAAGATCACTGCCGGCATGGAATACCATTGCCCTGAAGGGGGGTAATTGTTCTGCAACAATGTTCAAGTAGGTGGCATGTGTCAAAACATCATCTGCATGAATGCCAGAACCTAAGGTTTCCTAGCAGAGCATTACACTGCCTCTGCCGGCTTGACTTTTTCCCATATTGCATCCATGTGCCATCTCTTCCCCAGGTAAATGACACACACGCGCGCTGCATGGCCCAGTTCCGTCACTCACACCTCCATTTGAAGCGCTTTTGGTGGTGGACAGGGGTCAGCACGGGCACTCCCCAGTTTGAGCTACGCAGCTCCATACTCACCAAGCTGCGATGCACTGTGTGCTGTGACATCTTTCTATTACAGCCACCATTAACCTGTTCATAGATCTGTGCTTTTGCAGCTCTCCTGTGAGTTCGGGCCAGACGGGCTGGCCTTTGCTCCCCATGCACATCACTGACTCTTTGGCACCCATGAACCCATCACCAGTACACCGGTTGTCCTTCCTCGGACCACTTTTGTAGATACTGACCATTGAACACTGGGAACACACCACAAGATCTGCCATTTTAGAGATGCTCTGACCCAGTCGACTAGCCATCACAATTCGGCCCTTGTCAGAGTCGCTTAAATCCTTCCTATTACCCATTTTTTACCCGTTTCAAACACATCAACTTCAAGAACTGACTGTCCACTTCCCCAACATATGTCGTCACCCTTGACAGGTGTCATAGCAACAAGAACGTTATTCGCCTCATCTGTCAGTGGTTTTAATGTTATGACTGGCCTGTGTAAGTGTTAATTCAATGTCCCAGTACATTTTGAACTATGCAGAACAAAAACACCTGGATTTCACCTCTCCCTTTAGAATAAAACCAATAAACATCCTACCCATTAGGCTAACAAAGTAAATTGGTTTAATATACACAGTCAAAAACGGAACAGTAAACACGGTAAGTAATACTCACTATTGAGTGCCATTATATGATCTGCTCCCGGGTGGTGAAAATTAAGACTCATGCGTCCTGTAAACACACATCAAGGATACATTAGCATGAGATACACATTTACACTTTTATAAAAAAAGAGGAATTTTTTTAAATTACAGAGTCTTAACTGGTTAAAAGGCTATTACAGAAACATATCAAAAGCTAAACAAAAGCAAGCAACCTCAGCAAGAAGCAGAATGCCTGGCTATTGTTTATGAACAGTCTATGTACGCATCTTAGTATGGACACCCAAGGGAGGGTGGGGGGAAAGTCACATGACCACCGAAAGAATTTCCTGGTATTGTACCAAAACAGACAAACTTGACTGAACTTGGCTTTTGTACACAAACAAGGAAGGAATAAAGCAGTGTTGGAGAGGACAAGAGACAAGTTCATCTCACACAAATACAAACTCCAATGTGTTCATGTGATGTTCACTGCTGGTTACCAAGAGGCCATTTCAGGTGTTTTTTTCTTTCTTTTTTCATTCGAGCTGTTTACATCTGTGTCCCTCCGGGGCCCTCTCTGTTTAAGTGAGCAGCCCCCCCCCACCCCACAAAGGGAGGCCAGCTGAACCATCCAGGATTCTGTCATATTTGCTTGGGGTTGGACAGGACAAGAGTCACATGGCTTAAACCCAAAACACAAATTCTGTCTTTCATTAGCAACGCAAACATGCGCGAAAGGGACACCATTCTGACATCCCAAATTTGAAGAACTGACTGTTTAGCTTAGCAGCAAAATTCAACAGAGCTTGAGAATGACTTTAACCAGGTGACACTTCACACAGCTCCAATGAAGGCTGGTAATTTTCCTAGTATTTATGTCATTTTTTTTTAATATATATTTCATATATATATCACTGCTAAAATGAAGACAACCATATTAGTCACATACATTTGATGTTAATAAGGGAGGCTTGTGGAAATTTGAAAGCATTAAAAGCAGAAAAAAATACATACTTTCACAATCTGGATAAAAACATTTACCACCCATTACCCAAAAGAGAAAAAAAATGCGTTTTCTTATTGGTGCAAGAGGGCTTCTCTTTCTACACAATTCCTGGCACATTAACAGCAGAGTAGTAATCTTGATTTACAACTTGCATACAGATATCTATATATAGCTTTTAATGTGAGAAACAGCAGTGACAAGTTGTAAGAGCGAGTTATCAGGATTTAAACACTTTCACAGGATGATGATACAGAAATGAACAAGAACTGCTCAGCTACCATTGTTATATTTATTTTATTAAATAAAGTGACAGATGGGTGCTGCTTTTACCAGATAAAGACGACCAGATATGCTCTCTTAGAGGACTAGATAACACAAAGCCAAGGACACACGCACTGACAGGCAAGCAGCTTGCATGCACACGCAATTCATAATTCATTTCTTCGCTCTCTCTTCCTCCAGTTTCCCCATCGAGTGCCTGGTCTCGCAATCCTGACAAGTCCCGGGAAATTCCTTTTGAAAGTGAGCATCGCCATACGTCTCGGTGAACATGTTACAATCATTACAATGGATGTCAGCATGACGTTCAGATCAAATTCAAGTACGCTGACAGGCAGCCAGCAAACTGGAGGGGGGCACTGTACTTCCATGCTTTACTTTCCATCTTCTATAACGATGGGATTAGTGTGGGAAAACCACAAACCAAGAGCATGTGGAAAGTTAAAAGAAAAAAAAAAAAAAAGGAAAAAAAGTTCAGTGAGGCACTACCCACAATTCTCAGCGCTGAACAGACACGTAGGGCTGTCAAATTTTAGGGCTTTAGATTTTTATGCACATCCTATAACGGAACTCCTTGTCCCTGTCGCTATCCTCTGTACAAAATGAAAGAATCATAAAGGTACATTATTACCTGAGGGTCGACCACAAACGATGCACTTGTTCCGAGTTCACATTAGATACTTTTATGCAAACATTATATTAACAGACGTTTAATCTGGCAGAAAAGCAATGGATAGTTTAAGAAATATCATCAGCAATGTTAAATTTGCCTAGATTTTCCAAAATGCAAAAGCTCATTTTGCATGCAAAGTCAAATCTGCAAAACCTGATTCAGGTAACTTGGTAGAATATTAAACAGCCAGATAAGAGATGCCTCCCTTCAGCCCTCTAAAGTTGGACCGTTCCACTGCTCCCAAATCTTGCTACAGACAGACAATTTCAGGTTTAAGGGAGCATTTCCCTTTAACCTCCCAAAAATAGCAACAGGCGAGTGTGCCTCACCATCTGGCCCATCGAAACAGCGATGCAGTGTGCGTCAGTGATCTACCCTCAGAATGCCACTGCTCTTCTGGGGTCAGATTCTATGATCATCTGGAAATATAAATCAGCTCTGAACTGTGAATCAAAGTCATCCATTACCAGAGCTCTTACCATGTCAAAATTAGGGGGTGTAGAACAGTGACCTCCAACATTTTATTTTATTTAAAGTGAGAGCTATCAGATCACAACGGTATATTTTGCCAATCGTCTAGTTGCCGATCGGTGGTATAGAATAATCATACTGGACTCAGATGCTTAGGAAGAGGGCTGGAATTAAGCACAATGAACCCCAGATCTGAAGATGCCGGTTTCAAAGTGTGAAGCTAAGTACACTCCAAACCTGACACCTAGATTGAAATTCCAAGCGACACACAACGCAGAAACAATGGCACAGGATCTCAGAAGAGTATGAGGAAGTTTCATACCTGAGATTATTACTGACACTACCACAGCCATGTCCTGATCTCCAGTGTACTTTGACAGAAGCCAATAAGGACATTCTTAGTACCTAAAAAGCATTGAGAGGTTGGACGACGTGTTGGGGGCACGTGGGTATTCCAATAAAAATCTGGGTTCTGCAAATAGCCTTTACATTTTCCTATGACATTTCAGTTCCTATCAAATGCTTAAAAACAAAATTAAATAGGAAGGTAATAAAATTAGAAATACTTCAGCGCTATTTCCATATACCTCTTTAACCCAAACTTCAGTTCTATTCTTATGAATCCTGCCATCTCCCATAATAAACACCACGGTAAAGTCCATCAACAACATTCCATAGTCTGCCTATGCCAACATTCATTTTAGATTCAGTGTCTATTTGAGCACCCCCCCCCCCCCCACACCATTTGTTCACTAAAGTCGCTGGTATTCCCTGAAGAACACCACCAGCTGTCAGATGGGTGGGGGAGGTTTATGATTTGTGATCAGGTCAAAGTCCACAGTTAATATAGACCTGGATTTGAAAGCTCCTCCAAAGTTCAAGAGACACAAAGCCAAGCTGTCCTGTTCCTTCATTTCTGATTTATCCTCGGAGCTAATGAGGCCGTTGAACAAGTCCATCACCTGAGCGATTATTTAAATGCTAACTTCAGCAGGTGTTCAAGGAACCATTTTATAATTAAGAGGGATCAGAAAGGTCATTGTTGTGCTACAAGTTTCTCATACAGTACAGAAAAATAAATAAGCAGAATTAATAGGATTGTCTGATTACATGTCCCTTGAGTTTGAAAGGAGTATCTGTACTATATTAACCTTGCATGGTTAAAACGGATGACTTGATGCCATTAACTTTAACATTACCAACACCATAGATGCTCTTACCAAAAACACAGAGTAGTAAACAACAATAATCTGACAGCATGCCCACAATGACGACGACTACATGAGTAAGTGACTTGGCTCATGGATGTCATGGTCAAGGCCTTGCAAGTTCAATCTTGATAGTTAGTTCATATGAACACCCTTTTTACTGAAGTAGAGTCAGGCAACCATCTGTTTCTTTCTGCGTTAACGAAACCAAAGACACGTTGCAATATTTACTGGCTCAAAATACAAACAGCTGGGTTTCACAAGCACAGACCCAGAAGCTTGAACCGCCGACCTCCAGATCACAAGTACAAACACCTGACTTCTACTCAACATGACTGCTCAAAGTGTGGCACTGGAGGAGCGGTCTGCTTAGTCTGCAATAAGGCTAAATCAAAGCTGCTCTGGGCTGCTTTCCTGCTCTGCTTCTTTTAAAAATCCCACAGGCTCACTGCGATAACTCAGGTCTGCTAACATGTAGTACAAGAACTTCACAATGGACACCAGGAAGCAACACCTCAGGAGACAAAAAGAAAACTGAGTAATCTTGGCCAACTTTCAGTACTGAGGGTTTCTCTTTCTTTTTTCATAACCTGGTTTCTCCTGAAGACATTTAAACACAGACACACAATATTTCTAGAACCACAGCAAAGCGGCCTGTGCCCGTGTCACTATTTAACACTCATTCACGAAAACTTAGGTGGACTAATCTTGTTCTATGGTTTTGTCCTTGAATTTGGCCCAACTGCCTCATGCCAGAAAAATGGCACATACACACACACACACACACACACACACACACACAAGTTACCCTGTGCTGTTATCTGCTAAGCAGTACAAGCAAAAAAAAATGCGCGTGTTGTTCTTTGGCCCAGATCAGAAGAAAGAAGATATGGTATTTAGGACAGACAGTGTTCAGTCAGCCAATCAGAAAATGACTAAACAGACACGGCACATAAGCTGACCTTTTTAAATCATTACGAACTGTCACAGGGCTTTATATATAAAAAAAAAAAAAGGATAAAATTTTGCTAATCAACAGAAAATGTCACCACCTGCCATTCCAGACAATGAGACAACAGGAAGGGAAAGAATAAATTAGTAGAATTATTTTTAAAACAAAACATCTGCGTCAAGTATTTAAACAAACCAGAAGGTTGTAAACATGAAGGACCCACCCTAGGGGTATTAATCATAGACATGTTCAGTCCACTGGTTGATCAATTGGTTCCCTACAGATTAAACAAAATACCGATTAAGACAGAATGGGAAGGTCTCAAAGTTGCTTCCTGCACCATAAACTGTGTACTCTTGTGGAGTGTGTAACCACCTCCATGCAAGTTTGTGTGTTTGCAAAGCACTAGGACAGGGTTCGATCGGTGGTGTGTAAACAGTGCTGGGGTTATAGTGGCTGGTGGCGGTGGCGATTTTACAGTTTCGTGAGAGAATATCCAGTACTCCACATGAATTTTCAGCTGACTAAAAGTCTGGGGCACGCTGCATTCCACAGATTCAAAAGAGGTCATTTGTTCTAGCATTATTCTGTTCCGCCTGGCATTCTAAACAAAACGTAAATTCCACCAGCATTCCATTCCAAATGGATTAATGTGCATTGAACAATCATTGACGATCACAAGGAAGAACAGAACTCCACCCCGGCAGAACACTGTCAGGAGGTATCCACCCTGATCACTAAAGCTTCTCCAGACAAACAAAGTAAACGAGGGAGGGCATTGGACGGTTGGCTCCGTCTGGTTTCCATGGTCTGTTGGCCGTGTGTTCATCGGCTGTCCGTGTCAATGAGCGCAATCATATCTGGCCCCACCAAAACAGCCTACGTCACAAGTTGTCAAAAATAAATAGAATATGAAGAAGCAGGAACAGACTAACCTGTTCTCAATGACAAAAAGAAAATCTCTCTGAAAACATTCAAAGCTTGACAGGTATTAGCTCTTGAGTGGCAGGGGAGATTTATTTTGGGTTCCTTCAGATGATAAGATTAGTCAGAGGAAATCTAGAGGTCATTTATAGAAGAGCATTAATTTTATTGACAAAACAAACTCAAAAGGGTGGACAAATTTCAATGCTGATATAACAAGCATGTCGAGGCTGTACTTATCAACATACATAGCATTAGCGGTGTAGTATGAGTGGGAGACAAGAAGCTCAGAGCTGTGCTTAGACCTGAATCATAGATTTAACATTCATTTCAGCACAAAGTCATTTGTGTCAGTCTGTACCATTTACACAGATTACAAATAAAAGACAATTAAGCATTAATCACCATATGTGCTGGCAACTGTATTTACAACTTACAGAAAACATTCAAGAGATTCAGGTTCCTGCCAATCTACGCCCTATGGCTGAGCCTGGCAGTCTTTCAAAGACAAAAGCATACAAGACAAGAACTTACACAAGAAAAGCAACATGCCCAGGTTAAATACCACGCCTTCTTAAAAAATAAAATTCTCAACTGCCCTCTAAAAGCATCGAGGCCCAAGAGACCACAGTTTAAACGTAAAATTAGTTGTAGTTAAAAGACGGCCATCAGGCAATGTAAAATGGAGAGTGAGCAGGTATAGTCTCAATTTGACCACAACTTGCTGGCTTTCGTACTCAAAAACCTTAATATCTTTTGGCTAAAGTAGATCATCTTTGAGCGGAAAGTAAAAGCCTCACTGGCATGACAGAGTACAGGTAACTCATGAAATTATATAAATAATGCAAAACATTAAAAATGTTTAAGAAATGTTAAACCTATAATTAAAAGCTTATCTGAAGGAAAAAATGAAATCGGACTTTGTACTGGTAATTGGTCGTCTAACTGTACTTTTATAAATATAAACATGCAGAAAGCAAGATCTTGGATGCAAACTATAACATGTTTGACTTGTCATTAAACTTGATGCAAAGCTAGTCAATGAGGGTCGCTGGTGACTGCAGCCCCCTCCAACCTACTCTGCCCACGATCACGCAAGTGCATCACAAGACTCATGGTGAGGGGATGCATCCAGACACAAATGACAACACTCACATCTGTCTTCAGCTTCAGATTATTAATTAAAAAAAAAAAAATCATCATCCTTTAGCTACTTGCAGATAAAGTTGTGTGGGGTTCTTCCATAACTAGTTCATTTTCAGGTAACATTTCAGTTTGTTTGAATCCCATCACTAATACAGTGCTTTCAGTACTGAGGTAGGCTGATGCATTCTTTTATTCAGGCTTTCTTAACTGCTGATACAGAACTGAAACCATCCCAATTTGCACTTAATGCATTCCAACAATTGTAATTTATGCGTTCGCTTTTTGTGGGGTGGGGGGGATTTGCTATTAAATTTCTGATTGAAAAACACCTACATAGCTTTTTCACCTTTATTAACACTTAGAAATTTGAGCCAAACAATACTTAAAACAACGTAATGTATCTTATATACAAACCCTGGCAGGCCCAGTAAATAACCAGAAGTCTAGCAACATTAAATTTCTATAACCACGGTTCCTCAGCAAGCTTGTTGTTTCCAGGTCTTTGAACACCTGCTCTGTGTTTCCCAGTAAATTGTGTATAGAAATATAATAAAATAAGCAAATGATCAGCTATCATTTATCAAAAAATAATCCAAATTTTAAAAGATAAGTAAACCAACATTATCTTAAATGACTTCAGAACACGGCCAGATAGAGAAGAAAAAAAATGCTTAAAAGGTTGAGAAGAACGAAGAGTTTTAGGGAGGGGAAACAGCTTCTGGGTCTCAGCATTACAGCTCTCTACATTCTTGCATTAATCTGGATATTCCAGACTGCATGCGCATTACGCAAGGGACTATGCTAAATATACGTTCATTTAAAATACAAAATAAAACTGCCTATTTTTATATTGAAATGTTCATATTAACATGACAATAACGACTTACCACTACACACATCTAGACTTCCAGGGCGATCAGTAACATGCCAGCATGCTGCCGAATGATCAAAGTTTGGAGACAACCGTGACTTATTTGACGCTCTGCAGGCCAGGTACGACAGCTGAGGAAACGGACCCGTGACAAAAAAAGGTTTCACATCTTAGGGACGATCCCGTAATATACAGGACGGCTGGCAACTCTACGTTTAAAATTTCATTAAGCAAAGTTAGTTGTGGTCCCTTTTTAGAAGTACCAGCCCAGGGATGTCCATACATTAAAAGAGCCCCAAGGTGATTAGGCATTAAATTAATGAACATTTTGGGTATGGTACCTATCAAGGCAAAAATGTTTCCTGGTCTCATCAATTCTGATATAGAGACAAAACAGCAATATGAATGTCCATCATGGACACTGACAGAACGCTAGTAGTACTTCAAAACCTTCAAATAAAGCAGCACCCATGTCCACCAGTATGATTTTACAAGCATGTGCATATGGATGTCATTGTAGTCTCTCTTCAAGTCCAACACTGCAATATTTCAATGTTTGTGACAAGAACAAAAATATGTAATTAACAGATTTGCATTAAGGGAAGCACAAAAACAGACGCCTGCAAAGACACATGACAGACACACACAGAAAGAGAAAAAAAACAAAAAAAAAAAAAAACAACAAAACCATATGCAAAATTTTGCAGGTGAGGGAAGTTATTTTAAAAACTGCAAAAATAAGATATTTCGGGGAAAATGCAAATGTGTGTCAACAAAAAGATCAAATCACAGGTGATTCATAATGAAGCCCAGACCCAAATTAAAACATGGCTTAATGAATATTCCTAACCTGCAAAATGATTCCTCCACATTATATCAGCGATAGTCATTGGGGGGCCACCAGCTGGGTGCTGTTTACCTTTGTCATGGTCAGTCCTTATCATATCCATTAAGGAATTCTCCAAAGAATGCAAGCTAAACGCATCAAAGGGCCGATTCCGGTCCTGCAAAAAACAGAAATGCATTAGGGGTCAGAAAGATTCTTCATTCATCATCATTCAACACTGTGATGCTCAGTGATCCCATTTAATAGCTGCTAAGTAAGACAATCATACAATTTAATGCTATACGTTTCACATCTCATATTCCAGAATGGAAACATCAAAGCACTTCTAAGACACATCACGATATGCTGGCCCACTTCGCAGCGGCCACGGCTACAGAAGAGGCCAGCAAGGCCCCACTGGCGGTCATGTGATTTCCAAATGAGTCAGCACATGATACATGATACTGAGAGCTGAAAAATGAAAACACGCTTCCTCACAGTCATTAGGCAGCAGGAAAGTGTCAAAACAACGGAGCCCCTATTCCTTCTCACAGAGGCCTCAGGAGCTCAACTTTGTCAATGGTCAGTAAAAGCTACTCTTAATAAAAATAAAATTAGCAATTTAGCTCTAGCAGGTCCACCATGTGCAATCTTAAACCTCCCACTAACAAAATAAAATATTTTGCTTTTTCCCTGGCGAGGACCATTCAATTAAATTGCTAGAAAATGGTATTGGGAAAATGCAAAATAGACATAAATATTTTGTCATAATACGATATATATGGCACAATTAGGACACCCTGGGATTTCCGCTTTTATTTTACATTGTATGTTTATGGTTTTATTTCATGCTCCTAGTACTGTAGATAATCAATTTAGGACCAAAAAACAACATGAGATCACGTCGTCATACAAGCAAACTCATGAATGACAAGACCATCCAGAAGCTCAAAAGCACCCTCAGAAGACACTTTCCTACTGAAGTGTGCAAAGCAAAAGGTTGAATGCGAGGGGAACGGAGAGGAGGAGGCCGCAGCGAAGAGAGAGTGGCGGCGGGAACGCGAGGGCGAGCTGACAGCTGTATCCTGAGGCCGCTACTGTTGCCACATTGTTCACACACCGGTGCTATTGTAGTGCAATCAGCTGAGCATTCAAAAGCGTTATTCCCCTCTCTGTGCCCGGCACTGACGCCCAGATAAAAATCTGCCCACTTTGGACAACTGTTGAACATTTAAAACGCTGAGTTCTTCATTTTGCTGCTTTGGGATGGCTCTCTCCTTGCTACGCTGCATGTATGGGAGGACACTGACAAAAGGCTGAAGGATGAGGCGGCAGGCAAAACTGAAAACCATTACCAGGCATGCTTCAGTCACAAACAGGAATTTTCCACAGGGGTTTGAGTACAAATGTGTCAAATTTTACCCCTACAAAATGAAAGAGGTCATGGTGCATGGAATGCAACCTACAAAAATCGACAGACTTCACACGTACAACACGAATTAATGCCTCCTGCATGTCAGAGAAATTAACACTGAAAATACTGAGAGAGAGAAAAAAAAAAAAAGAACACAGCAGATTTTCACCAACCTCAGGCTGTACACTTAACGAAAACTGGTTCCCTTTAAATTCGGTTTCCAGGCAAAGCTACATCAGAAAAGTAACTCAAATGCTGACTTCGGCGTCAATAAGAGTGCTTAAAAAACGATACAACACCCATTAAAAACAAACATTCGATCTCAATTATTTAGTCACAAATCAGCAGCTGCCTTTGATTATACATAACAGTTCACATCTTACTACTACAGGGACTCTCTGCTTGCCAGTAACAGGGGGAAAAGATGGCTGAAAAAGAAAAAAAAAAACTGATAAAGCAAAAGTTTTCACATAAATGAGCAATAGAAACCTAATATGCACATGGGCCAATTTGGGCATAGTTTTTATTTTTTTTGATAAATGCGACCTGGGGTTGCAAATATAGCTATATAGCGCTATATTAGCGAACTATCGATGAGAAAAGCACTAGAGAACATGTAACAGTAATACATCATCTCAGCTTTCCTTCTCTTTACTGTCACCTCACTCCAGTAAGCACAGATCGTTGTGCACGGGGCTGCCTGACCTTGGCTCCTCCTGATAAGAGGCTCTGGATGTAGTTATCTTAGACATATACAGTTTCACCTAGGCTGGAATTTCACCATCACTGAGCCATCGACTCAGTTACAGGCACACACTGACCCCCCAATACATTTCAGCACCTTATGGTACCATTTCATCTATACAGCCAAAGCCTGATTGTGAATGGAAGGACATTTGTTCAAATTCAAATTTTTTTATTATAAAAGCTACATATATCATAAATGCCAACTCACTAGCTTCAGGTGGTGAGAGGAGAAAAAACAAGATTTATTCATCTGAATAAAATTTGTACTTTTCCCATCAAATCATGGCACAACAGAGCGAACTGCTTAAAAATGCAGATATATTTTAAGCTTTTAAACAATGTTGCCCAAAAATGCTTCAAATTACAGAACTAAAACATTATTACTTTGATTAATCCCAAGAACACTGCAAATGAGGTGGACAATTTGGTACTAATCCTTAAGTAATTTGCAGGTGCAGAAGAGTCTGCTTATCCGTAGATAAACCTTTCACACAACTAAAAAAAATAAATAATAATTTCAACTATTCTCAAAAGACAATTGTGTGATGTAGTTTACAGATAATACTCAACTGAAATTTCTTCCAATAGGCTGAAATTAAAATAAACATTACCTGTACAAGCCTCACGCACAGAATGTGGAGAGCATTTTTGATGGAAAGTTTTTGCACCAGAAATATCCTCTATCAATATCCTAATGGAAACATCTACAGTGACAAAAACGGCCGGCTCTCTGGGACATACTGAATCATGGAAGCGGACTGCACAGGAAGCACTGTTACCTGAAAGGATAATTAAACCAAGGCTGTAACTTTGGTTTTAACATTGGGGGGGGGGGGGGGGGGTGAGCACTTCACCCATTTAGAGGGACACATGATTATTGCAG
>JAODKF010000068.1:11589358-11600597 GCA_026779585.1 Mormyrus proboscirostris
GGGGTGAGCTCTTCACCCATTTAGAGGGAGACATGATTATTGCAGGAGTTGTATTAGCCAGTTTTGATTATTGGGGCAGTTACATCCCTCCGTAATTTACGCCCGGGGATTAAACAACTGGGTACCGAGGGCTCGAGACACAGCCGTTCAAGAATAATCATACGCAAGTTTTTGATAACACTGTTCATGTATTAAGAGAGTCCGCAGTTTCCCGTTAAATTACATCTGTACTATAGTACTCCATAAGCAAACATTTTCATAAAATCTGCATGTGGCTGATGGCAATTTTCTAGGGCAACCCAGACGATGCAGCTCCCAACTTACATACACGACCGTGCACCTGCAATGTTCTGAGCATGTCTGAAAACTTTTCTGTAGGCCAGAAATGGGTCAGTGTCTATCCATTTCCGCCCCCAAACGGCACAATCCACCTCCTTCAGACTGGGTGTGGTATTAGCTGGGTGATAATGGCTGGGTGGGGCTTGCAGCAGGTGTGGTTTGGGTGGGTACCAAGGTGGGGCACAATTTTGCACCCTGCTGTCACAGTCATTCTCCCCCATTAACAGTACTGTGCTTCCTTCTTACACTACAAATCTGCATTACAACATGCATTGATACAGTATGACTCGCTGATACAGTATGACCTACTGCATTTGTTATGCTAGAACGAGACATATCGCCCATGAAACAAATGCACAAACATTTTAGTGAAATTATACAGGTTAGGCATGGGGAGAGGGGTTGAAACTTGGCCATCAAGCACGTTTAACTAGAAAAAAATATCACAAACCACTAAAAACAATTAAAATGTATTTAAGCTAAATTGTGAAATAACATGATAAAACGCAGCTTCCATCACAACAGCCATTGCAATGTCCCAAAAAAATATTCAATTGTGAAAACGGGGGGGGGGGGAGATCATAAAAACTGTGTAAGATAGAATATAATATAGATCGATGTTCAGAACTTTATTACAAATGTATGTGGATGAGAGTTTCATTCTAAAACATATGAAAGACTTTGGTTGGGGAAAAAAGGTTTTGACATGAACAAGATTTGAAGACGACCATTTAAAGACACCAATTTTAGAACACCGGAGGGATCCAGAGAATGCAGAGAAACTGAGATTACCGATCGTTACTTCGTTATGATGTTTCTTGTCGTGACAGCAGGCAATACGCCAGTGTCCTGGAAACCTCAAGTGAGCGAAAGGACCGCCCCTTTCCAACAACAACCAATAAGGTGCGAGAACCTTGCCCTTTAAACACCCTAGTGTGAGCTGGCAAATTGAGAAGAAAATTTAACTATTTAGTACCAAGTGGCAAGTCACTATAATGAAATCCGATATTATTCATATACTTACTATCTTTTAACAATTCGACACATTTCCCAAATTTAAACGCGTTTTATGAATACAAAACATATACAATCTTTGTATACAATAATGTCATCATAAAGACGTCAATAACGATAGATTAAGTATTCAAAAGTATAAACATAAAATGCAATCTAAATATCAACCGAATGAAAACAAGACTGACAAAAATCCTAGAATGACTGGGGGAACTAAACCTAATTATTAGTACGTACCAGTAATATTAAAAACAGGCTACAATTAAAGCAAATTCGCAGAATGCATTTTGACAGAACACATTTACGTGGATGATCTGAGACTCCATTGAAATATGGCTCTGAAGGTCATGTCCTACACCACAGAAATACGTCGCAATAAGTGAAAAATATCGAGAAAAAAAATAATTACCCGGAGATCGAGTATCCATTAGCAAACATGCAATGAAATGCCATAGTATACCACAAGTATAATCGCTAAGAATATACTGAAGCGTAGACATGTGGAAAGAAAGAGAAGGACGAAAATTGCTTTGCTGACGATTCATGGTAATTATTTATAAAATAAGGCTGCTCAAAATCGAAACACACAGAAAGGCCTATGTGTAAATGATACACAGACCACAATACAGTAGATGCTTCTTGGACAGTTATACCAATTGCTCCATTAATTCTGTTCAGTAATTTATATATCTAAAAGTCCTGTCTCTATTTCAGGAGACTGCTTACATTGCCTATATGAATTGCTGGATACGTTACGATTTACATACTTCTAGATTACCTGAAAGGGTAGCATGTTGTTGCTGTTATCCGTCCTAAAGGCGTTGTCCTCCATCCAGGTTTTCGGGGTAAGGGGACCTGCTCTTGGGAATTTCGGAGGAGCAATTACGTTGCTGGCATAGGGCTTTTTCATCGGGGAGATAGGGTTGAGGGGAGACGGGACCCCAACACCGACCCCCACCCCAACTCCGACCCCTACCGCTCTCCGCGGGTCCCTGCCTGCCTGGAGTCCGCTCCAGGGGTTAGAAGCTGTGCTCCAAGCAGCGTTCTGATGGTTATTCCAAGCGGACGACGAAGCAGAAGACGACGATGCTTTGCTGTTCATGATGGTCTGGTGGCTATACGCGTTTCTCTGAGGGAAAGGGGCTTGACTGGGACTAACAGGCGACCTCCTCTGTTGCGGCTGCTGGGCTTGCTGCTGTTGATGCTGAGACTGTGCCAAGCCTATCTGCGGCGAGAAATTGCCACCGAAGACCGGGTTGACGTGGTGGGGGAAATTTTGGAAAAGCATTGTCCCATTGACCGAGGGTATCCCTTGAAAAAAGCTATCGTCCACGGTGTTCGTGGTCCCAGTAGACCAAGTGCTACCGAAAGAAGGGGATAATGAGGTGCCGCCGGGTTCCTGCGGCTGAAAGCTCAAACCGGGCAGGATCGGCGACTCCATGGACACTTTCTCTTTGTTGTTCTGCACGGGAGCTGCTTGACTGCTCACACTCGTAGGGCTCTCCTCCGATGCGGGGGGTTCCGATGAAGGGGTCGGAGTGGAAGGGGGATCTACGTTTGCTGGGTCTTGTTGCTGGTGGTGAGGCTGGGTTTTGCTTTTGTCCATCAGTAAATCATCCTGCATGGTTTGCTGAGCTGAAACGGGGAAAAACAGAGACTGGTTATTATTTGAGGTTCTCATAAAAAGACACTCGCCGGACTGTTATGGTATATGGTCACAGAGAAACGCTGGGAGGGGTTATTATTGCCAACCGCTATTGCTGGGGCTGCCCGAATAGAAGGCTAATCCGTAATAACCCATTTAGCCGAAATTCTCACGACTGCAGTATTAACATTAACGGCATTTCCGCTAAAACAAACACTCAACAGCTTCACCCTTTTCAGACGCCTCCGATCCCTTCAGATGTGAATGGATGATGTGCTTGGAGGACACAGATATTCACCAATATTCGCCACGTCTCTTTTTCCGTTTCACCGGAACTCCAGACTGCTATGTGAAACTGATTCTTGTTCCTGTTTTTTTCCTAGGACCACCCCTAAGTCAATTTACATACGTCAATAAATACAGCTGCGCCCTTCAGCAAGGTTAAAGAGACGCACCACCCATCTAACACTCCGAGAATTTAAAGGGACAGGTTATACAAGCTCTACCGACACCTTTAAGTAAATCCTCGTCAAATTTATTCGTCTTTTCCCGGAAACACAACGTAAAATGAATTCAATATTCAGTGGTCACGACTGCGCCCAGCTTCCCTAAATGGCCATACAAGAGAAAAAAAATAGCGATAATCACACCTTAATAAACAAACCACAGCAGCAGCGACATATGCGAGATCGTTTTTATCCCCCGATACGGAGTGACACTCGCAACACTTCTTGGAAGCGAATGCGGATAGTTTCAATATCTGCGAATTCAATTTCTAAGTGTTTGCCATTTTGCACACTAAGAATGACAAAGTTTTCAGCGTGATCAAAGAGATAATGTCTTTACTAGAACCGTCATATAATGTCACTTGTCGGCCTATACAAAAAAAGAAAAACGAAATATCTTACATGCGAGTTACCTGGTTATATGGCGTACTCAGCCGGAACGTTTCTGCAATGTTAATACGCGTTGCAGTAATGTACAAAATTGCTATTTTAGCTGAGATATTCCCTTGCCCTTCTGGATCATTCACTTGTCCAAACAACACCTTAACTATCACGTATTTACTTTTGACAACATTAACTTACTTTCCAACACACACTAACAGCAGCGTCTTAGCTATGCCTCGTCTATGGCCGACGTAATAAATTTTGCAATATTCTGTCGAGAGAAAAAACAGTCAACGTCGCATAAATTCAGTATTATACGCTTTCTGGAACGATCGTATTAAATAGCGCTGCGTATTTACTGCAAAATTTCTGATTTTCTTCATGGAGGACAAATTATACAACCAACGATTAGACTTCACTGGTGTGTGGAAGCGAAGCGGACGGTTATCCGCACGCAGTAAAGGACTTTTTAAATTATTACACACGTACTGCAGTTTAAAATAGAGCCAGTGAGACACGTTTTTAAACGTTTAAACATAGTCCAGATTTTATTTTTTTAAAACTGCACACAATTGTAGCCTATGTTGAGATTACCTACTCAAATAAACGTTGAACACGCAACCGATATGATCGAACACATTCTTTTATTGATTATACTGTGGATTACGATACAAATTTTCAATATTTTTCAATATGTGTTGGCAAAACATGAAATACTGCAACGCGTTTTGCCTACCCCCAGTTAATCTTTCTTTCCATTCGCTGTGTAAGAGCTACATATTCAAGGTCATCAAAGTAATCAATAGAGGGTGGCAATTAAGTAAGACACACAAATTAAATGCTTGTTTTGATCGACATATTAACGCGTACGTTTATCTGCGCCCGTACGAAAACGTCTTTATATTAAAACATGTAATGTTAAGTAGCCATTTATACATGTTTAGAGGCATAAAGATTTATTCAGCACGGAACAGACTTCTTAAAATAAGCACAAGTCTTTGCCATGCACAGTGTGTCTTTATCGTTTCACGGTAAACAGGATTTACCTTTATCGTTCACCTTTTGGGATTCTGTAAATAAGGCTATTTCTGTTTGCCTCGGCTGGGTATAGATATGACAAATGAGCTACCCCTCTGCTGAGGTAGAGTCAGCAGTTGCTTTAACAGCTGATTGACTGCGGCGCATGGATGCTAAAGACGAGACTTTGGGGAATTGTAGTTTTTAAAGTAACTTTTAAAGGAAATAATGATGCCACCTTGTGCAGAATGCAAAGTTCTGACAGCAGTTAAGTTGATTGCGAAACGCCCCTTTTTCTTTCTCGAGACATTCCTATTAGGATTTTATGTATTTTATAATGTTAGTACTAATAAGATCATAAACATGTACACGGAATATTCTTTCTCATATAACATGAACAAATAAGTGTTTCATAGCTTACAGCGCAACACCAAACATGTTTAGAATGAATATCGTAATAGGTGAATCATCATAACTGAAATATGCAGTAATCATAACGTGAAAATTATGCATTTAAGATATGCTTTGGTTTTTTATGTCTTGTAATAAATTGGTCAAAGCACCAAACTTGAAATCTATATTTATTACACACCACCCGTCTTTGAAAAGACTCACAAAAACGGCAGTCAACTGCTGGATGGTTGAATACATTTTTAAAGCAGTGATGACCCGCTTTGGTAATCACTATCATTATTGAAATAAATAATAAACAGCGTATAGCTTACTTACCGCAGTAGGACGTATTCTGGAGCCATATGTGTATCTTCATGCTGCTGTTTTCCCCAGGTAGGTCCGCCGTCTCCTGGTAAGTTCCGCCTGCTGGAGATAGAACATTAATTTGATATTTTTGGCGACAAAGATATGTGAAGTGAAACTACATTTCCCAGAATTCAACGCGCCATGCACTCAGCTGTTGCTGCGTCTTGTTATGGTTGGTGACGCAGTGCGCATTACCGTGGTTCCCGGCGTTTCCTTATAGAGAGAGGGAGTCAATGGAGTCAAGCGAACACTATGCCGTGGTTGCACTCATAACTAAGTGTTGCTTATTTGGGACGACATCTGGCCGTGAAAACGGACACGTATATAGACGGCGTATCTATTAATTAATTATATTTTTATCGCTTCTGCTTTTGGTTTCGGTTCTGTGTTTTTTTTAAAATCCTGGCAGAGACTCCCGTGTTTAAGGCCTGGTTTCGAATATAGCAGGCCCAGCTTTCCAGCCAAATCAGTAGCTAGCTAGCTTAACTTAGCTTTGTACACAACAACGGTAGCTGCTTTAATTGGGAACTTATCAGGCCGTGCATTGGTATTTAAGACTGATATGTCGGATCAGAGTGCTGTGGTGATGCAACAGATTTTAGACCGGTGAGTAACTACGATATTTAAGCCTTGTTTAGTCGGAGCAGTTCAAAGTTGTTGCTCAGATCGCTCGATTTTCATCGTCGCACATTTAATATTTTGACGTATGATTTTATTTGTGCACATTTGTTTTTGTTTGCGCGTATGTATGTGTTGTGTGTGTGTGACCTGTGTTTCTTATAAGAAACTGTTGCCAGTTGGCCAGATTTGAGGAGTGAAAATTTACGGACGCCACTAAATGAAGTACGAGACATGCGATCTGTGTGAATTTTAATTGTTTATCATTAGTCATCCCTTTCTGCCCATTCATGGGCTTTGACACTAGGGCTATTGTGAGACCTACATGTCATTGAATGAAAAAGGTGTAAATATTAGTTTTGTAAACGAATGCCGTTGGAGCGCTAAGCATTTTTTTCGCTTTTAAAATTTGTGTATAACAATTATAAAATTTTATGTAAACATTTTTTCTCATCTGTAATATAAAACCAAAGATCTGTTATAAACAGATTTTGACAATTTCTGGCGCATCTTAATTGTCAGAGTTTTGAATTGATCTCTGTGATGGTGTTTCAGGTTTTGAATGCAGCAAATGCCTTATTGCCTTTTGCTGCCTGTGATTGACTGCACCCCCCCCCCCCATATGACCTTGTGGATGCAGAAGTTTTGAGTGACATATGGGAAGTCACTTGCATGATGACTTACACAGCTGAATGGTGTTCACAGGTGCACACAGGCCTCCAGGTAGTAAAGCTGATCCATTTGTACCATTGGTGAAGTACCAGTTTGGTAATTGTTTGGTTTGTTGATGGTTGATTGTAACTTCGCAGGTAAGATTAGTTTAGGGGGAGGGGATGAGGAAGCAATATGAGGAAAGGTCTTGTATAAGGTACTAGTATCGTGGACTTTGAGGTAGGACAGTCCTCCGCTTCATGGCTTGTACTGTATAAGATTGTTTTTTCTTTGAAATAAGGTCATGGTTCTGTGAAGGATCAAGCTGTTGCCCATTTAGTTGGTTGACCTAGAAAGTTGGAGTATGGGAAGTGTGCCACGCAACTGTCGTAAGTCAGCCGGTAAATGTGCTGTGCTCTGCTAGAGGAGTGGACCAAGTAGACCTATCCTTTTTTTCTGACCAAGGCTATCAAATGTGCATTCTATTGCAACATAGAATATGGCTGCATTCTCCAGATGGTTCTCATGGTCACAATTTTAATTTTCTCCAGTTTGCGATGGCAAGTTGGTCATTTAGCCGCTATGTCTGACCTCTGCGTCCTGGTAACCTGCATTGCTAGTCACTTAAAATTACTGATATTCAAGCAAAGAACACGCTTTCAGTTAAGGATTCCTTTAAAAACTGCATTCAGTTGAAATCTAGTTATCTATTACTTTTAAAATATTTAATTACTGAAGAATAATTTTGTTACGCTCAGTGAGGTCAGCTATTGCTAATGGTGGTGTTGTCGGGGGGGGGGCAACAGTGAGGTCTGTTCATCTGTTTTGAATTTAGTTGTTTTTGAGTTTACTCTTTTGTCTTGATTGAACCTTTGTACATAACTGAGCCCTCACTGGTGAAGACAATGATACACGCATTTGATTAGTTTTATGTTAATTGTTCTTGCTTAATGGGCTTTTGACGCCGTGTTTGTAATGAATCATTTTTGAATTCTGATGTGCATTCATTGATACTTTGGGCTTCTATGTAATATTTAGTGTTCAATAGGCTACAGGTATGGGAGCATTCAGAAAACAACCTGTTTGAGTGCTTAGGTTGATTTTCAGGGTTTTTGGGGGTTAATCAGTCTCTCGCAAATGAGTAGGTGGCATGCAAAGAGCAATATGCGTGTTGAAGAAACTGTCAGTTTTGTACAGCTGGTGTTAATCCAATTGTGACCTGTTTAAAATATTTCTCCTGTTTTAAATTTTCATTACAAACCTTCTGTTTGTATACCTTTTAAATTTTATCCTGGCTTCACATTGGAACTGGAAAGTAAATGCTGGAATCTTAAGTCCGGCCACATTCGGAATGAACTGGTCTGCTTTTGTAATATATTTCTTAGGGGTGCCTTTGAGTGCTATGTTCAGTCAGAACTCATCAGAAATCTTCATTTGTTCTCCTTCCTTTATGTCGCTAAGGCTTTGTGTTCTAACCTTGCTGATGCTTTTACCTGAAGTGCTTGCCGGAATACTAACGGGCATCTTCATATTGCAGAAAAAGTGCTTAATTACAGCCGCTGCTACCGCTAAAGCTGCATTGATCCCCCCGCCATCCCTCATCTGAATACCTGGAGCCCCTAATGGGGGTTCACCGTTTCAGCTGCGACTCGCCGGTTTCCTTTCACCGCTCGCGCTTGCTAGCATCATGCTCGGAATTTTAATGACAACGAGCAGAGGTTCAAACTCGCACTGCCAGTTGGGGACTTTTTGCTTCCATTTTTAATGAAAATATTTTCCTTTACAACAATGGGGCTGATTTGACATTAAACATTACTGGCAATTCATTATCATTTAGTAGCCACTTATCTCTCTTATTGTTATTTTGTGCATAGGCTTATTTTCTGCTTTCAGGAGATGTTTAAATTTTCTCTCTTGCATACTAAATCTCTCCATTTGCTTTGTGTTAGTTGTGCAGTTGCATGTGGCACAGACCAAAGGCATTTTCAGACTCCCCACATGTTGGGCTGCTGGAAAAAGCAGACCCAGCTCTTTTTTTTTTTTTTTTTTTTTTGCGCGCCTACCCTGATTCACCAAAGTGGGCCCCTTTTGACATGTTCATTCATGGTGTAGAGTCCCATAACCGAAGGAGTCAGAAGCCACATTCGCATTCTTGAAAAATGCTACCTGACTGCTGTTGCTTCACCAAACACAACCAAAAACAAATAGGATAACTGGGTTATGAACAGCATCTCTTAAGTTATCCAGGGCCACTGCTAAGCCAATGCTTTTTGTGAATTTTCATCAGTCTGAGTTACTTACTCCGGAGCCATTGGCAGCCATTGTAAGCAGCTCTTCTTAAACTGATGCACAATTATGTCCCCATGGCAGGAGTTGTTTTGGTTTGGTTTTCTAATATAATTTAATACTGTAGGGTGTACAACTAACTCTGGTATATCCAGACTGCCGTATTAAAGATGAGGCGATAAACCGGGGGGGTGTTCCACAGAGCAGGATTAAGGGAAAGTCTGACTTATTTTGACAAGTCTGGCTCATTTAAGTAGGAATTCCGTTCCATCATTGTGTCTTAAATTAATCCCTGCTGTGCTACCATGGCAACTTAGGCGAGTGAACAAGTCTGGTGCAGAACAGGTTAAGCGTTGTCTCAAAGAACGTCCGAAGTGTGGGAACAGATTCCCAAAAGATCGTTGTCGGATGAAATTTCGCGCTCTCACTACTCGTGTACTAAATATAACAAAGCCTACAAAAATCACGTCTCAGCATTCCAGTTAATTCCGAAATGAAATAAAAACGTACCCACATCACAGAAGTCAAACATGAAATGCAGTGACTGAAATTGGGGGGAAAAAAATCAGTAATATGAAAAGGAAGACATTATGTTTTGTTTAGTCCGGGTCTGGGGGTGGGAAATCATATCCGCAAAGGTATGTGTGTGCGGGTTTTTGCTGCAACTCCCTAATTAGATTACTAATTAGAGGACTGATTGGCTGAAGAGTCCTCACACCTGGGTTTGAACAGCTGACTTTCAGGTTATCCCAAAAACCTGCATACACACCGGCCCTTTGCGGATAAGATTGCCCACCCCTGGTTTAGTCAGTCATCTTTGAAAGTCTTAGCAAAAGGCAAAGACAAGATTTGTGCAGAGCATTTCATACAGATGCGATTGAAAGTATGTTACGGAGATCAAATAAAACAGAATGACTTTATTATACAGTAAGAGTGATGCGTAAAGACAACCCAGAAGGTTCCCTGTTGGCTATGGGGGCCGAACCAGGAACTTTCTTGCTATAAGGCGACAGCATAAACTAGTGTACCACCATGCCACTGTACTAGGCGCTTGTAACGTTTACATAATTTATGCATTTAGTCTGTAATTCTTCACCAAGTCAACTCCCTGGCATCATTTATGGTCACAGTATTGCCTTTTTAGTGATTTGCATCTTTGTATTCTTCATACAGCTCCATCAGTGGCGTTTGTTCTGCGGCAGAAAAAAAACACCCCTCTCGTTTTACACGCTTTCCAACTCATTTGATCGATCTGTCGTTCATCCATTCATTTGGGCTTCTTTAAAATCTCAGATGTCTGCACTAAGTAGGACTATGCAAGTCTGTCTTGTATGAGTCTTCATTGGTTAAAGCTGAACTGTGTTCGTGGAACGACATGAGGCTAAGGTAAGGGATGGCGCTAGTTTGAGTCTGACTTTTTCAGGAAAGTCTGGCTTTCTTGAGCTACTTTCATGGAATACCCTCCAGGGAAAAATAGCAATTGGGTGTTGTTGATGTAGTGATTTGGTAGGCCGTTAAGTGACCATGTGTTGAATACTGACCATTTTAAGTGTGTCTTTGTTTCAAACTGAAAATTGTGTGTTCCCAGCCACTTGGGCAATGATGAGGTAGTGTCACCAATTGTAGTCTTGCTACAGCACACTATTGCAACTTGTTTTATGTGGTCTTCCTTAATCTCCAGATGAGTCCAGTCTTCACTTGAGAAATGCTATTAGCGGTTCCACAGCTGTGTAAATGGTGCATTAATCGTAATCTCTAGTGATGCTCCGATTGATCGGCCGATATTGGCTAAAAATAGCTTGATCGGCAAAACCCAAAAGCGCCGATCAAAAAAGCCAATCACTTGATGTAAATTACTCGCGTGACTTTTTCACATGTGCATGCACGGCGCACAGGTAAACAACAGCAGAGCGGATCTTACCAGTGGCAACATAAGTTCTCCCGTCTGGAAGTTTTTCAAAGTGTCCGATAAAGACGTAAAGTTAGCCGTTTGCAATGTATGTCGTGATGAAATCCCTCG
>JAODKF010000068.1:11626008-11639508 GCA_026779585.1 Mormyrus proboscirostris
CGGGAGTTTGAGGCTAGCCATGTTTTCTGCTGCGATTGGGGGGGGGGGGGGGACATCTGACTTGCGGATTAGGTCGGGTTACTGCAGCGCATGCATGCGGAAACAGGCACACATGCATTCATCTTTGTGGGAACTTCCCATTGACCTTTAAGGTAATGAATGGGTTTAAAAACAGTTTCATGAGTTAAAACAAAGCCCTCATTTTGAACTCGTATTCTTAAATGCCTTAATTTTTCGCAAATGTTAACTTTGTGTTTTTGCTGTTTTTTGCAATACAATCATTTGACCATGTTTTTAAACCCATTTTATCGTGTCGTCATCCTGAAGTTCCGTCCCGTGTCCCTGCAGGGATTGGCTGCCCCGTGCCTCGCATCCCAGCAGAAGCGAGCCCCCTAGCGGACCACGTGTCCGCCACGCGCATCCTGTGCGGCGCACTTGTCTTTCCCACCATCGCTACCATTGTGGGCAAGCTCATGTTCAGCAGTGTCAATTCCAATCTACAGAGGACCATTCTGGTAGGTTGAAATGTTCTCGGTCAAAGGAAGTACACTGAGCTCTTCACTCCAATATGTGCCGTTTGTCGGATAATTCATCTGCAGAAATCCACGATGATCTTGCAGGTTTATGCCTGACGAGTGTCACTCGGCAACAGTACGGTTAACTGCATCTTTGTAAAGGGGGTTTAGTGCTGATCTTTACCCTGATGCTTTATTTTACATTTACTTTTTCCCTTATTTGTTGGCATGCTCAGTACACACACCAAGTCGATAGCTCTTTCAAGGTCAAAATGACAGGTGAAGTGCTCAGTCAGATACCGTGTCGTCGAGTTTTAATTCTCTCCGAGAGCATGACACAGCGGCTCGATCTCGCCCATTTTTAAATATTTACCCATGATGTATAACGCTTCATTTTGCGCCCCTGGAGATGAGTGAGAGCGATGATTGATTGACTGTCCGTCTGCTGCCTCCCCAGGGTGGCATAGCGTTCGTGGCCATCAAAGGGGCGTTCAAGGTGTACTTCAAGCAGCAGCAGTACCTGCGGCAGGCCCACCGCAAGATTCTCAACTTTCCTGAGCAAGAGGAGCCCTAGTGGGAGCTGGATAAGCTGGGCGCACACTGGCCCAGCTGTACAGACTGCTGATCAGGAATGGCTCATCCATCCGCTGATCCAGTGTCTCATCTATGGAATTGCTGTATGCTGCTGGTACCTTTTTATGTATAAGATCATTACGAGTGCATTTTAAAAACAATATCGGGGCTGAAAAGACACAGTTTTGGGAGACTTTTCTTTTTCCTATGAATGTGACTGCTGGAATTGTTGGTGCTGTATTTGAAAAGCCCGACACTGACTGTTCTGTAAGATTTCCTTTTAAACTACACTAGCACATGTAGTATTTTTTAAAGTTAGCTGGATGGAATGTGTCATAGTAGGGGATAATTTTATTCTAACATTTTATGTTTTTGTGGTGGTCTGAGCTTTGGCGATGGATTATGCCATCTGTTGGTATGCGTCCAAAACATTTATGGAACATCTAGTGAAATATTCTAGATCGTTATCTCTCTGTCGTAAAATGTAAACTTCTTTTGGTAGTTTCTCTTTTTTTTTTTTTTTTTGGTCATTTAGTATGATGCGAAGCAGGACAGAGAAGTCATCGCTGGATAGTTGGGTGATGCATGGAGATGAAGTACAGCACTTATTTGAAAAACGGTCCCCATTTATTCATTAGCAGAGCCCCAGACTTCACGTGTGGATGGATTAACAATAGTCATCGAGCCATGTGACAGTACTGAGCATCTTTGTCAGTGTGGACACCCAATATAGCAGTAATTCCATGGTACTGCAAACAGATCTGGCCCTTTTTTAATTTTGGTTTTGTTAAACCACTCTCCACTGAAGTTTTGCAATATTTATACATAACTCGCACGTAACACTAGGTTATATGAAATGTTTATTTTTTTCCTTTAAGGTGTTTATTTTCTTTGATTTTGTATACAGTACATTTTTTGCACATGCCTCGAAGTGTTAAAATCAACCATTGTTTTGCAGCCACCAGTCGTCGTTGCAGAGATTGTAGTTGTTCTATGATGGACACTGTGTGATGGTAAAACACTGGAGCCAAGAACTCCACTCCCAGGATTCTGCTTAGTCATGTGCTTCAGCCCAGCAGTTTCATGGGATGAATGACTTGGACTTTATTGCCACGTGAAAGGACATTACCATGTAGAAAAGGGGTAACAGGCCGTGCCCATCTGCCGATAGGTCTTTGCCGTTTTAGGCTGGCTGTTGCCTCCGCGCACATTTATAACACTGAGCAGTGGAATATCCTGGGTCATTTCTGCATTTTTCTGTAGACGACCCATATGGTGGCAACTGTTTTAGTTGTTGGTGACCATGAAGGTTCTGTGCATAACGTCCAATCTTCTCGCCTCCATTCCAGCTGAAGGGAACTACTGGTTAGTGTTCTCTCTATTCAAATAGTCAAGTTTTCAGATTGAGCCAAATATTGAGGGAAATTACTCAATTTCCTAGTACAAACATCAGTATACATGGTCAAAAATCTGTGGAAGAAAAATAGGATTGAATGCTCAAATGCTTTTCAGCCGCAATATGCAAGAGGCCATATTTATTAGTACTGTGCCTGACTGTAATTCAGCTGTAGCTTAATCTCACACCCTCTTTGACACCACAAAGGAAGGCGCTTTATCGCAGGGCAGTTTCTATTGGGAATGATGCTGGTTTGTTCATTTCACATCTGGCCAATCTCCCCCCCCCCCCCTTTTTTTTTTCTTCTTTTTTGGGTGAGCACAACTGCTCCCACCCTGGGACCCTGTATGTGGGGTCTTGTCTTCTGTGGTTGGTTTAAGGTGCGGTGGTTTGTTTTTTTTAGCTCTGTAAACTGCATCCTTTTGTTTATAACGGCTCAGATGCGCTGAAGTTAGTTCATGCTCTTAAAAATTGTGATACCCTTACTATGTAATTAAAATGGAAATGGTATTTCTCGCCGCACAGGGATCTGCAAACATGAACTTGTTTTGTGACTTATGCCAAATGTGATATTGTAAAAACAAATGTATTGATTGTACAGATTGCTTTTGAATTTATAGTTTTTGTTTAATTGTGAATAAATGTATTTTTCCACTGCTAAATAAATGGTAGTTTAGTGTGTAAATCTTATTGGTCAATTCATGTCATTTCAGTTGCCTTGTAAATGGACATATCGGTGCTTTCAAATAAGTTCACACATTCACTGGCATTTAATGTAACAATTTGTAATTTCCTTATGGTGCAATTCAGTTTTGCCTATAACAAGCCATTCCTTTCTAAATCATGCCAGAAACAATATTTTCAAATAGGACATTTCATAGAGCATTTTGTTATAACCTAACACTTCATACTGACAGACATGTTTACTTTTGTTAAACAGTTTCAGGGGCTGGACAAGCAAAATGTGACCATATTCATTAGGTAGATTCTTAAAATGGTCCATACACAGGTGATATAGTACAAAGCAATATGGGAAGAGCTTAAACAGGAAACGCTGAAGCCTCCAGCTGTGCAACCATGAATTGTCACAACTAGTAAAATCAAAGAATCAACAGCAGCTGCCCCCCCCCCCCATGTGCAGTCATGCCTGGGTATGTAAATTTTGGCTAATATATTACACTGCAAGATGAGTGAGGATTTTAAAAAAATATTTAAATAGAGTTCAGTTACATTCCCAACCGTTCCATGGCTTTGCTACGGCTGTGTCCAAATTCAGGGGGTGTATCTGCCTTAGGGCGCATTTGAAGACCAAATGTGTCACAGTGGTGCAACAAGGCCGTCACATTTTTAAGGCTCCTTCCAATGTGGTCTAGAAATGTGTCCTTTTGCTGAGTTTTGAAGGATCCACCCATTGGCTCCTTTGGAGTCCTACATATCCCAAGATTCATTGCCTGGACCTTTGAAGGGGACAGCCTACAAAGGCTACATAGACAGCGTCCTTCGAAGGATGCAGCCCCGAATTCGATTGCAACCTAACAAGCACCACCACCTGTCTAACAAGGTGCCAAGCCAAGTTTCTTTACCTGCTGCACATTTGACATGTAGTAGGAAAAGAGAAGACTGCTTTGAATTACAGCCTTTGTTTAGCATTATTACATAAACACAGTGCACCTTCCAGTTTATCAGGGGGGGATGTTAAACGCCTGAGATTGTACTACATATTGGTTATGTACTAAATATCAGAACAAGCATTGTGTTGAACACTTGGATAAACAATGAATGATCAGAAAAATCTGATCTGAAATATTTGGAAAACAATAGAATATATACAGTGTATATGTAATTTTCTTTTACTCTGTAGAAAATACAGCATTAGTTATGTCTAAGGAGCCTGAGAGCAAAACGATCAAAGAGCTATACAAAAAAAAAAAAAAAGCAGGTATGGGTTGGCAAAGTTTGTCGAGCCCTGAGAGATAAGGCCAGTGCAGTTGTGGAGTCTTGTGCATTTGCACACCGACACACCAAGTGATTTAATCCTGCAGTCTGGTTCAATACAGGCAGTCCTCATTTGAGTCTACAAGTAAAAGCAAACAATGCAAAGGTGGTGTGAGTTTTACATTCTGCACCTGGACACAGTGCAGTGTTCAATCCTTAGAAGTACAGGCAAATATAAGAATGTTTAAAACGTTTTATTTTGATTTTCAAATAAAACCGAGCCCAGATGTGTGTAGCCCTGAGAACAAGCCATGAAGACGGAAACAGTGGTTAAAGGGAGGATCAAATCCACTCATCTGGTAGGCAGTTTAAAACCAGCTTCTCAGAAGGGTGCCAACACTCTGTTTAAATAAAAATCAAATCTGCCTTCAAAGCTTATACAAAGATTTTAAAAACTTACATAAAGGCTGCTACAGAATGATCTTCCATTTTACTTTGCATGAATATATTTGTAATAATGAAAGGGATTTGAAATGAACACATTTACCATACCTAACAGTCATAAATATACAAAACCCAAAAAAATGGGGAACAAACAAAAGTCCAAAAGTCCAGCACTCCTGAAATTGTCCCTCTATCCCTCAAAAAAGCCTTCTAAAATCACACGACAGCTTTACAGCACTACAAAACAATAGCTAAATCTCACCAAAGCAGCTTCTTCCTGCATGCTGCAAGTCAATAACACCCCCCAGCCCTAACCAATCAACTGGACAATGATATTGATTTCAAGCTTAGTATTAATTTGTCCTTCTCTGTATCACCCTGCGTGTACTTTAGTTCTAAAGACGACTCTTTAAAATGACACCTGTGCGGCTATATTTTGTCAAATGCATAATCGTGGTCAAACGAGCGGCCTTCCCCGCCACACACTCAGACAAGCGGCCTTCCCGCATTCCCGGGGGCCTCTGTTCGCAGCGGGGTGAGACGTGAGCAGGGGGGATGATTCTTTCACAGTTTGGCGGCCATGAAGTTGATGTGCGGCTTGGCCAATGGGAAGAGTGGCAGGCTCCGCTTGAACTCCGTCATGTCCTGCACCAGGATGGGCTGCCACCAGAACAAACACGGATGGTCTGATTAAACACTCATCTCTAATCATTTTTTGTTTGTTTTCCATACAGCTACAGGCAGTTTGCTGAATCCCCCATTCCAAAATATATACACGGAGACACAAAATTTAAGTGGCCCATAAATTACCTGAGGCAGGGAGGGGGCCGGAGCCAGGTTAACGTCGTTTTGGCACGGGAACTCCCCCACCACAGGACCTGGAATGCAGACAAAGAGGACAGAATGTCCAAAGGTGACTTTACTAAATTTAAAATATCGCTTATAACAAAGGTAAAATACTCATTAATTGATTCTGCCTATAAAGATGCGGGGGATAAAAAAAGAGACAAGTTGGCTGTTAATCAAATAAAACATACCAATGAAGCAGAAAAAGCCCCAATTACTTGATAAAATGGCCTTGGCAGACATCCTCCAATTCTGCTATAAACAACCCCCTCACCAACATTTTCATTTAATCACTTATTTGACATTTTAGCCAAAGCCATCTTTTCCTATTTCTGCAGCCATTTTTTTTTTTTTTTTTTTAAACTAGTACAGCCCATCTGCTGTGAACCAGCCACATTCATTAGGGCAGCCCCCCCCCCCCCCGCTTGCCCCCCGGAGAGTGCATCAGCTCCAAGTCCACTCACAAGAGTCCATCTCGCGGGAAAGCACGTGCACAGAAACCTTGTGTCTCTTAGGTGCATCTACAGCCAGCAGATCCTGTGGGAGGAAAGGGCACCAGAGGTGGGGGTGGGGGGGTATCAAGATAAGTGATCTACCAAAGTGACTTTTTACAAGCATTACTCCATAATGAATTCAGCCTAGGGAGCATGGTCTGGAAACACACCATACAGCCTGAGAGGGACAAAGTGAATGACCTGCTGACAGCTGAAAACTCATTACTTCCATCTTACATCATTCCAGTTGTACCTCCTAAGGACAGTAAATAGTACAACATTTCCATCCGAAAAGTGTTCCATGCTAGTCAGCAACTAAGTACTCCTCACACACTCAAAATTACATTTTTGTATTCTTGGTATTCTTGTTGCCAGGTAGATAGATAGATAGATAGATAGAGAGAGAGAGAGAGAGAGAGAGAGAGAAAGAGAGACACACACACACACACACCCAACCAGGCAACAGGTACAGAAATGCGCAACAGTGCTGTTAAGGTGAGGAAACATTTATATTAAGAATCACTGCCATGCCGTCATCAGCAACACCTTGGCAACTATTAATAGGCGTTGGCACAAAAGACGTGACGAGGGAACGGAACGAGGTGTCAGTTTAATTACTCTAAGAAAGGGCAGGATAAATGAGAGACACAGACATACACAGAAGGAAAAACAGTGAGATCATTCTACATGGAGACACATGGTTGAAAATAAAGAGGTCGTTTAAGGTATGCACTGTGACTGACTTCACTGTAACGTCACACTTCTAAAACACACATTTCTAAGACTACTATTATGTTTCTTTGAAAGCAAATAAAAAAAATATATACAAGTCATGGCAACATTAAGCCTACTTACCCTGTGAAATTGCATTATATCTTCTTTACTCAATGTCTTCAAATAGGCAACTTCAATATTATCTGCAATAAATGAGGGCATCATTGGGATAAACTTAGAACCCGCTACTTTTTTCATTCATAATAAGCTACAGTAAAATTTGCATTTATTACTTTGTATAGTTTCTATAGTTATTGGGGAATATTGCTCAGAAACTTACGTGATACTAGTCACTGGCTGCACTAAGGTCTGGAATTACCTTTAACAGTAAAGGTGAGGTAAACTTGTTTTATGGCGGTCACCTTATTTTAACTGCATTTGCATAATAAGTGGTGTGTTCTTAATGGAATTCCAAGACGTTTTCCCTCTGGTTAAATTCTGTAACAGTGGAGTATTTTCCATTGATAATTGATATTGTCTGGAACCTTGGAAATCAATAACCCCAAGGAATTAAAACTGTATATGTGGTGCAAAAAGTTTTTTTGAGAAAATGCACAAACACACACACAAGTTTATGAAAAGAAAAAATTAAAATATACAAAAGTATGTATTGCATTTATATAAAAAAAAAACCAAACATTGATGGTATATATCTGGTTTCTCATAACTAAGGGAAAATATATTTTCTAATATTACATTTTAAGACATTGCACCTTCAAAATATCTTGGTTGTCCTCCATTCAGAATATTTAGTCAGACAATAGAAGACAAGCTATTTTTGTCAGTCAACAACCATAATGACAAAGGGCTGCTATACATTTCACCTTCAACTGGTCTGATGGAAATCATGGTGTAAAGAAAGGAGCCAGAGGGACCTATTCTAACAAACAAAGAAGGAAAAGCAGCAGTAGCCAGCCCCAAGCAGCATGGCACCTATCCCTGTATCCCTAATGCTGTTTAAGCCAAGCACTAGGTAAGCATTTTCACTTAACCGGTGAAGGAAGCCGCAGAAGACTCACACTAGCCTAGCTTTACGTGGCCCCTTTGCCAGGAGATGTTCATCAGGGATTAGGTCGCCAGAGCAGCGTCAGCATTCCGATGAAACATTTAACACACCCAAACCCCCCCCCAATATTACAGGGAAGGAAGGTTACAATGATGAGCAGAAACCAATTTTAGGCAGAACATTAGAAAAGATCCACAAACCAAAACACCATGACAGACTCAGAGAACTTATTTTCTAACCTTTCCTTAATAAATCAGTTTTTTCCTATTAAAAATGTATTATTCTTCTATGGCCTCATAATGCACTTTTGAAAATGTATTTTACTTTGCCCCCAAAATAGATTTTTTATAAGTGAAGTAAGTATTGTGAACACTAAACCTAATATCACTGAACAAGATAAGCGAGCTCACTAGCAAATACAAAAAACATTTATACGGGAATTAAATAAAAGATAAACAAATACTAATGTTGATATATGGGATAACTGAGCATGTACTCTGATTCAAGAGGCTCTGATGAAAGCCAAGCGCTTCTAGATTGAGTAAACAGAACCATTTTTGGATCAAGCAATTAGTTTCTTCTAGGCTGAGGTTAGAAAAACACTTCTCCCGCTCTGCTTCAGTAACACAAGCAGACACCCTTTTCCCAACGTCATTTCACGGGTGACTCGCGGGGGATTTTAGCAGATAAACTGAACTGGAGAACGTTCAGTGCTGCGTCACTGCAGCAAAACATCACCCATTACACCAACAATTCATTTCAAAGCTACCACTGGCCACACTGTATCAACACAGGCTGGGCGGTAATAAGGTATAGAAGCATTTCGCTAACATCTATATCCACCTCACTACAGTTCGGAGAAAAAGAAAAAAAAAAGAAAAAAAAAAAATGTTAAGCATCCAAGTGAAACCATATATTTGAGGCATGAATGGTTTAATTAGCACAACTAATTGCAGATACTCTTAGTCATTATACAATGTGCTATAAAAGAGGGCAGTGTATCATCATTCTTGATTACTCGGACAGGAATTTGAGGAAGTGTTTTTTTTTTGCCTTTCAAAATATACCAGATTATTTGTTCCCAATCTAATTATAAAGTGTATCACTGTTTGGGAAAAACATTAGAAAATGTAAAATGCCTACAGCGGATAACTGTAAATTTGCTTTAGGATGAAAAAGGCCTACTTCCACTGCTTGTTTGAGGAACAGAAACAAGCTGACAATGTGAGGCCAAACACAGGACTATTGGATGCAGTGAAATGCCCTTCTGTGACCGTCATATATATGATTATCTTCAATTTATCTTTGCATTCTTCACAAGAATATTTACAATTTTCAGCACACATACTCCATTATGATATGTGTGTATGTATATAAAAACCTGCTTGTCTAGTGCTGAGCGTCTTGTACTGATGCCTGGTGGGCTGAAATGATGATGATGACCTGTTGGTCTCACCTCTGTCAAAGTTGTACTGCTGGGAGATGATCTCCCCCCAGTACTTTGAGCACTCTGCCGCCAGCTTCTTGGGCTTGTCCAGACGGCGAATAGCCAGGGCCTGGATGTGTTTCTGGAAAGCTTCCTCGCTCATGTCCTCCACGCACTTCTCCATGGTACGCAGGAAGGCCTCCACCCTGCTCTCCAGGTAGTGTGGCGCCTTCTCTGATTGGATTATGAAACGCAAGCCTTGGACGCCATTGGCACGGCGGGGCCCGCTGAACACAATGTATCCTGGGAAATTCAGATGAATCACCAGTTAGCCAAGACAAGCTCCTCGATACGCCCCGATACAAGGAGTGTGTGATTATATGGATAAGGCACGTGCATGTAGTAAATATCTGGGTGGGGTGAACTGAGATGTGGGTGCAAGTTGGGTGGAGTTGTTTAGACCAGAGTATTCCTCACCCAGCTGCTCCTTGGTTCGCAGTGTGTTAAAGCAGGGCTCTGAGATTATCTGACAGAAGAGCTCCAGTAGCATGTTGTCGTGAGTGGTCTGCATGTCCGTCTGGTAGTAGATCTCAATGCCACAGTTGTTGTGGACCTCATTCCTCTGTTGGTAGACGTACCACCCTCCTATGAGGCAGAGAGTAGGCACTGAAAAACTACACCCACACGCTTCAGCATTTCCACATTTGTGAGAACCATCCAAAAGTACGCAGACACGCACCCATTTCATAAGAGGATTAAATCTCCCTCCGCGTAAATACTCATCAGACCACATGCCACACTCCTTTTCACACAAATACGTATATTGCCCAATCCTCGCAGGAATTATTTAAGTTTGGAGGCGTAGCAGTAGTAATGGGCAAGAGCTGGGACTCATCCAATGAACGGTGAAAGAACATGTAAGAAGTCCATATACTGTATCTTTTACAGGGACTGCAACCAAAGGAAAACAGCGAGGAGAAAGAGGAAGAAAGAGCACACACACACACACACACATTACCTCACAAAAATATACACGTAGCCGAGTGTGTGTCTGCAGACTCTGGGAAAACCTGTCCAATTATGGAGCCAAAAATACGTAGAATGTCGAGTGTGCCAGTGGACAGGCATCCCAATATCCTTTTTTGGTTAACCCATGCTCCTCTTCTGTCAGACCACCTGCATTGGTCTTCCATCCCATCCATCCTGACTTAACCCTAACCCTTCCTCACCCGCTGTGACCTCCTCTCCCATTCAAACCATGCGCAGGCAAAGCCTGCTATGATACTTCCTTCAGTCGGAACAGCAGACTGAATCATGTGGCGCGAGGATAGGAAGGTGAGACACAGACATTACTGGGATTTTGGGACTTTTACAGGAAGGAGGTGAAACCAGAATAAAAGACGGCTGTTTCGGCTTTAGTAGAGGGGAAGAACACAGGGACACGAAACAGACGTAGCTCTTGGGGAAGTGTGACCGTGTCTAGCTGTTGTCATGGGGGAGAGAGGAAACAGAACACTTATGTCATTAGCGATGGCTGCAGGTGAATGAAGGGCCAGGCGCCAGACTTCATTCACCTGACAAACATGCGAATCGGGCAGGAAGAGTCAGACAGCATCACCAAGTGGCCCTGAGTGGCACATCTGTAAACCTCCTCATATCATCCGGAGGAGAACGCCATTTGAGGAAAGATGCTAGGGTGGAATGGACCCACTGGGTCAAAATAGTCAGCAACACGGAACCTGGTTTTCCATGGGACTCAAAAGCAGCCTATTAGGCAGGTGAGGAAGGGTATCAAGTGTCAAGGTGGTTTTGTCAAAATTCAGGCAACCAGGATGCATTTCAGCAAGTCAGGGGAACATCGCTTACCATCAGGAACCTGCACCTCTCTGTAGCGAATAAGCTGGCTGGGGAGGAGGGGCTTGGTGTGAGCATGCTCAATAAGAGTGTCTTCAACCATCTGCATCATGCCTAAAGCAGCCTGGCAAAGACAGAGTTAACACAGTGAATATCAAAACTACTAACAGAACATACCCTCAGATCAAGGGAGAAGAAAGAGCAAAAAAACAAAAACCACCAAATAATTCAGAATCACTTCTTGGGAACAAGTCCCTGAAAAGCTTTATATATCCAGATCAATTGTGTTGCTAATCCACTCTAGCTACTTCAAAATGGCTGCCATGCCTGACCAGATGAGTAACAATAGAAAAAGAAGATTTTAAAACCGTTTTAGAGTTGTTCCCAGTGACTATATTTAGGTCTCATGCATATCTTAATGAACCCAAGAAGAATGGGCCAGCATCATTAATCAGCATGCGAATATGAACTATCTGAAACTCCTCGAGAAGTACAACTCAACGCTACTCCTTACATCCTCGGACTGGAATGGAACCCATCAACTGTTACACATACTCGATGTCACACTGTGCAAGTTCAGTCAAGAAATCAATATAGTCACACAATAGGAAACATGAGGGCAACCAAGCAGGGTCTACAGTAATGAAATGGTGAGCAGAAAAGATGCTTCCCTCAGATGCTGTATCCAATTCCCTTTTCTCCACGCTGCGACATTCACTTCATTATCGAGGATAAGGAGGAACACTCAGCAGCTGGGATGTTACGTAAACCCTCATTTGATCGAATGTTATCTGGATTCACCGGTTTTCACCCTACCTGACATCCCCAAAAGACAGATAAAAGGATTCTGAAGAGCAAGAATGTCCTTGTCAAGCATTACAGCCAAAGAGAGAATAAGTCTGACCGAGGCAAATCACATCCACCATTTTTTGTAATTTAACATATCTAGCCAACCAACCTGTTTGGTAATGTTGCCGTGGAGAAGAGCTTCAATGTGTAACCGTGACAACAGCTGAGGTATGAAGGCCTTAAGGCGAGGTAGAGTGACATCTGGAACACAAAATTAGACAGCGGAATCAGTCACTGAGCGATTCTTGCACTGACATGGCTAAAGTCACAATCAGAGCTGAAAATGCAATGCTTGAGGATGGCCAGAGCTAGGGCTCTGTCCCCAAATCCTCACACCATGACGATCCATAGGTGCCTGCAGAACAGTGTTTGGGTTACGGAATCATTTGCTGGGTTTACTCCGTATTCGCACAGTACCTGAGCCACATTCGGGGAGCCCCTGAGGGCAGCGGTGACCTCAGACCCATGGCTCAACACACGACCCCTCGTGTGGCAGGCAAACAGGGGTAAGAATGGAGCCAGATCACCATTAAGGGGGCATGCGGTGCTGGCCCAGACATTTTTAACCCCTAATCAGGTATGACTGTTCCAAGAATAGCTCTTATATAAAGATCAAAACACAGACGCTTCATGTGGTATTGACTCGGCTACTAATGAAGAATCCCACCATGATCAATGGCACACCTTGCTGAGGTCAAGTGCCTAATGTGGTCCGATAGAAATGCTGGAAACCCTGCAGTATCAGGAACTTCCAAGATGTGATCCGAGTCTCCAAATGAACAATAAAACACTTTCCCACTGCTAATCATACCAGTATAATCAGTCTGAATTCCCATTAATGCATACAAAATGTCTGTCTTTGACTCAGATTATCATGGTACATCATCTCACCATCAAGAGCCTCCTTAAGCTCGTCTTTAGTCCAGGCCACCTCCGTCATGAGCAGACGCAGGTAGTACATGGCATGTTGGTGAGGCTGCTCTGCCCTGAAGTTGTTCAGGGATCGCATGTACTGAAGGGCAAAGCCAACATCAACAGCGGTCAGACTCTGAATGCATGCACGGAATCTCATGTTGGAACAACAGGGGGTTAAAAATGGAGGTTGGGGAGATATTTTCATTACATACACAGAGGGCCTCTATGTATATAAAGTGAAAGGAAACTATAGCCGCAGAAGGCTAAACACAGATATGAACGATTACGACAACTTACTGCCTCTTTAATGATGTCAAATCGCTTCTCGTCAATCTCAAAGGTGGCCATTTTCTCAATGATCTTCTTGAGGAGAATGTGTTGCTTATCATTGTATCCTTTCACAGACAGCTAGCCCCGGCGGGGGGGGAGGTTAGGAGAGGGGAGGGGGAAATACACAAGGAGACCAGGGGTGA
>JAODKF010000068.1:11639946-11655251 GCA_026779585.1 Mormyrus proboscirostris
TATGCTGCAAACTCACAAAAATACAAAGACAAAGGTCAGCTGCAGAGCAAGGCCAGGCCACACTGCAATGACAATAGAGAGGTCTGACTATGTCATTTGTATACATTCTGTGACTAGATGTCTTGAAATGGGCAGGAGAGGTGTAAAAGATATTCTGGTATATCAAAGGTGATGTGAAGGTTATTTGAAATGGCTTTCACTACAATGCGCAAACAAAACCACATCACTCATGTACCCTGCATTCACCAGGCCACGCTGAACTCCTCAAGCATTAAAATGTGGGTGCTGCCCCCTAGCTGCAATAACTAGCATTACACACAGTGAACACTCCAAATGAAACCATTCACCAGGACCAGCCCACAGGCAGCAATTCAGCCAAGGATTAAGTCAGTACTGTGGCAGGGACCTTCACAATCCCTCATACAGTAGCACAGCGAGAAGTGCAGCATCCATGAAAATAATAACTGGAGATGACAACTGGAAATTAGCCTTAATTTTACTTTAGGATGTACCCTCGTAGATGCCTAACTCATTAAACAGCTAGTCTGCAGCAGCATGCTGGTTAAAACATAATACTCATGGACATGCCCACCTATTCAATACACACAGTTTAGTTATTAGTTACGAGAATCAAATCAACATTCAGACAGAGGAGTGTAAGACAGAAGACTGAGTAAGGGGGGAAAAAAACCAACCAAAGCCAAATTCTTTGATTCCTATGTGCGACCCAGAGTTATATTATAAATATGTACAGGCACGAGGTTCAGAGGTCATTTGGTTCATTGTTTTAGAGATCACGCTCCATTATGCTCGTTTCAACGTTCAAATCAAAATCAGCAAATGAATTTCCAGGGGTCATCTTTCAGCTTCATATGAATACGACAAACCTTCATCTGTAATCTAACGCATAATAAGACTACAAATCTGTGAAAAAGTTTGAATAAATCATGCATGGTTTAATGATCAAAAAAACCAACACCCCATTTGTTCAATGGAATGTCAAACGTTTATGGGGAAAACAAAAAAAATCAAAATGCATGGCACAGTACTGCCAATGACACTACATTTGTCAAGATGCCTGCCTGTGGAAACTTCTGGAAACTTCCTTACATAACATGGCTGCCAGAAGAGGGGTAGACGGCAGGGCAGTTTAAACCGAAAAAAAAAACTTGCGACCTGAAGGTCAGTAGTTCAAGGGGAACCCTGGAGCAAGACACATGATGTCTGATGACAACATCCTGCTCAATAAACTGTAAATTACTGTAAACGTCAAAGTTCCTTCATATAATAAAACTAGCTAAGACACTTGATTGGAAGAATCCTCCGGGAGCGCGTCTCTAAAACAACAAGCAGCCAGCCAGAAGCCCAGAGAGATTTTCAAAAGTCCCCTGTGCGCCAATCTCAAGCCTCAAGCGCCGTCATGACCCCGCCCCCTTTCCCACTCCCTCCTCGAGGCGCCGCGGTACTTACGAGGATGGCATTCATTCCTGAGGCTATGCCATACACCAGCCCTGAGAGGCGGGCTGCATATGTATACTCTTTTAAATCATCCTTCAATAACCTGAGCAACAGGTAGGTCATGTTGCAGTGGAGAGGGTCTGCGTAAAGGTACCGGCTAACAGGGAAACAAAAGGGAAAAAAAAAAAAACATGTTTGTTGTGGAGGGGGGGGGGAGATGATCAGCAAAACAAAGGGGTGAGGGGGCTGTGAGAGGATTGATAATAAGAGTATGGATATGCAGCCTGATGACCAACTTCGCATCTCAAACTAGAACACGCTACAGACACAGCAGGAATGGCCACTGTTCTTTTCAAGGCAGCAGTGTTCTTTAGAATTTTCTGTCCCCCAGTGCCTGTGACCCTGGTTACCAAAATGAAGGTGAACACGCCGATGTTGAGCAGACGGTTTTCTTTCGAAAGGCGTAACGGGATACTGCAACGCTGCGCACTCTCAAACGCAGTTATCACCGACAGACGGCACATCTCGGCAGTGGCTGGTTTTAAGGGACACAGAGACAAAATGGCTGACTGTAAGCGTCAAAGCGTAGGTAGATGAGCGGATGGGGAGGGGGGCACAGTTTGCTTGATGTGCTGTCCCCAGTCCACATCTTTGCCCCCCCCCCCCCAAATAACAATGCACTCTACTTTTCGAAATTTGAGAAGGCATGGATATGGAGAGGTGAATAGTGGGAAGAAGGCCTCTCTCTACTGTAGAACCAAGATCAGTGAGGTGGGGGGTGGTGGGGTGGGGTTTGGGGTCTTGGGGCAGAGGGGTATGTGAGGAAGGCGATAAGCCGGATGGATTGGCTGAAGGCGCTCAGGTCATGGCACCGGGGCTGAAATTTGGGTACTTACATACATTCCATAGATGGTATTTTGCAGGTCATAGTTCAAGCCGGCTAGCTCGGCTGCATATGCATACTCGTTGAGAGAGTCTTTGAGCAGCTCAAGGTACAAATAGGCCATGTTACAATGCAATGGGTCCACGTATGCGAACGGGCTGTGAAGAGAATGTACAAGTACAGTCTTACATCAAATCTATAAATGCCACTCACAGCTGGGACAGTGAGTCACAACAAATGGCAGAAATCAAACTCATGAATACTAATAAATAAAATTAAATCACACAAAGAAATTATGCATATTTACAGATCTCTGTTTACGAACACGTGTGCCGACTTTTGACAATAACCAAAATTTTTCTTCATATCTGATCTCAGATTGTTATCGATACGGAAGCAGCATGGAGGAGGATGCTGGATGAAGACCTTCTGCTGAACTCAGTAACGTGAAAATGTCAGAGGACCCTAATGGGCACAATGTAACAAGTTTCTAAAATGAAATAACATTTCAAAACAAACATGCACTTATTTTCCACAAGCGCACATATAGTGTGTATGTAAACAAAAACAAAATTTTCAAGGACATTTGGAAAAGTTTTGTTTCTGTATTTTATGACGATTAATCAAAAGATACCTGGATCCCTGTGAAATGACATCATGCCCGAGTTTAAAGGCACATTTTACATTTTAGATTAAGGCCACAACAAATCAGTACCTCAGAGGTATTTGCAACACATTTACATTTCACTTCACACTATCCTGTTCACACTGTTACTAAAAGGGACTATTTTTATTTTATTATGTCCTGATACACATACCTGAAGAATTCAAAATTCAGACAGGCCTTGGGCAGGAAGAACTTGTCATCTTGCTTGAACCAAACTTTACTCATGGCAGTATCCTAGGAGAGAAGTAACACATTCCCATCTGAAACAGCTACACCAGATTTAAGCCGATACACAAATTCAGGTCTAAATGTAGCACTCAATGCCGGTTTGGTACACATAGTTATTATGGCCAGCATTTTCCACACACACAAAAAAAAAAAAAAAATCAAACAACTGTACCTTTATAAGGATAGGAAACGATGGAGAATCTTTTTCTAGTGGGTAGATCTCAAAATTGGTGGGAATGAATTCGTTTCTCATGGGGAGTTTAAATTTGCCGTTCAAGTCTGCGTTCTGCCATTTCTGGAGGACAGAACAAGGACAGTCAGTTCGCTGCAAGGCAGGTATTCCTTACTTATGGCAGATCATTACAGCATGTGCTGGAAAGGAACAGACAGGGTCTACATTAACAATGCACCAATCGATCGAATAGTGACCAGAAATGAGCGATTTTCCCACTTATGGTAAATCTGACATGGACCAATCTACTGTAATTTGCAAACTTTGCAAAGACACAGTTTGTACAACAGGTGGCAACACAACCAATCTTTTTAACCACCTGAAATGTCATGCAGAATGTCTGGCTGTGTGTGTATGTGTGAGCACATCATCCTCAGCTGCAATGACTTCCATACATTCTGAAGTAACCAAACACTTAATGACGGAAAAACTGCTGCTCAAAGAAAAAAATGTTAATCTGTACACAAAACTTTCGAAACTTTAATATAAATTATGGGAAACTGTTCGGAGATTATTCACAGTGTAAGACAAATTTGCAGTGTGCAAGACTGTTTTTGCATATTTTGCTTGAAACGCTAAGTGTTAAAAATGTTTAGTCTGCTGATTATTAAACGAAGAAAATCTGAATCACCTGGTATCGGCAAGTCAGACTAAACAAACAACCAAACAAACAGTCACTGGCAATCAGAAATCAGTGTTAATTTTGACAGCAATTTTTTATTTAGTTTTAGTCATAGTCTTTTGACTAAAATGTAATTTAGTTTGTCATAATTTAGTCATCTAAATTATTTTAGTTTTAGTTGACTAAATATCATGAGTACAGTCGACTAAAACTACAGTTGATTTAGTCGTCTAAAATTAAAAGTGTAAAGTGTAATGTATAAAGTTTCCCTTTAATGTCAGCAAGTCATTATGTTCACAAGATGAAATGAAATTAATATTAAGGGATGGTACTAAGGTCTGACTGCAGTACATAAAAACACAGATTTCACTCTTATTTGAAGCACAAACTTGTATTTATTTACCCGGAAATGGAGGAAAATCAGTAGTGCCATTAGTGCAAAAATAAAATCACTTTAAGGTGCGTAGGCTATAATGCCACCAGGCCTGCTCCCTCTGAATTAGGACTGCAACAACTAATCGATTAAAATCGATTATTAAAATAGTTGCCAACTAATTTAATAATCGATTAGTTGGGTCTACGTTATTATACACACACAGTGGCTACCTCCTAATTTGGGAGCAGTAAGCTAACCAAAGCCGCGGTGGCAGTAAAGCACCATTAAGCTGGAAAATTCTGGAAAAATTGCAAAAAATGTTTAAAAAATGGTGGAGGCGGACACAGCAGTGTCTTGTTTTAATTCTGCCAGAATTTGATGATAATTAGCTGAAATTAGGTCAGAGAGACACTGATGTATTATGTGATGTTGTGGAGTTTTTGGATTATTTTATGCAATTATTCAAATTACTTAACGTAAATCCTTCATTCAGTGCTGTAGTGGAGGGTAAATGCAAATAAACGCCATTTACGCACCTTTTAAATTTACAAAACAGCGTTTACTCACCTTTTTTGAGATCACTAATGTTAAGAATATAAAACGTTACGCACCGTTTTTACTGCTATGCATATAGTTTACCCACCTTAAATTTCTTGTTACCACTAAAAGTCTATGGTGTTTCACGACAGTGCAAGCCGGCACATTTTTAGCGTAAATTGCAGAAAAGGTTTTTTCTCCGCAATAAATGTTTACTTTGTTTGTCCATAATAAATGCGTGCTCTCTCCCCCTGTCACATATGTGTATCAACATTAAATAACATTAGACAATTATGTAATAATATTCTTAGTAGCAGCAGTGGTAGTCTGTGCTTTTACATTCAAAAAACTGGAATACTGAATACATTATCTAAAGCACCATGCTGGTTGCACTTCATAAAACAAGATTTTGTGTATTTCATTACATAGATTCAGCTGCTACAAAAATATTATTTTTTTTATACTCTTAATGTAGCATACATTTGTTTTTTATGTGAGCTGCTGGAAACAACCATTGTACAAAGACAGACTAGCCACCCCCCATTAATCAAAAAATTAATCGACCGATTAATCGATTATCAAAATAATCATTAGTTGCAGCCCTACTCTGAATATTAAAACAGAAATGTTAAAATAAATATTTGTAGATGTAGTTTATGGGCGATTTCATGTTCGTTGAAATTTCTGCTTTTTAACAACTGTATAAAGTAATGCTATTTGTTATGTAACTCAGGTGAAACAAAAAAAAAATGTATGTTTTCAGGGTTGCCACATCTCAAGCATCTGGCCAGGAAATCTTACGGCAAATCTATATTATACCATTATAAACGTAAACTTAGCTACGTCAACAGTTAAATACAAAAGCAGGCTATTTACATGGTTGTTACATGTTACTGTTGCATATGTGTGCAGACATCTCAAATTGAAAATCTCACTCCAGCCAGCTGGCCAAAGTTGGCAACCCCAGGTTTTATTTGAAATGAAAAGTAAAATGCGCTGATTTTGCCTGAAACAGCTCATCATTGTGTTTGCGTTGTTAGTCTGACAAATATAAAACGAATGAGAAAAACACGTCACGTATTATATCTTTTCTAAATAATAAGAACGTCCACATCCTACTCTAACAGCAATTAGTGATAAGTTCATATGCATTTATATTAAAACGAGACTCTCATTTTATTACCAGTGTGGGATTATAGAAAACCAGTGAACACTAAAATATATGACATAGACACAACTGTATTAGGGTTTTACGGCTTAAGTTAAGCACTTTATTTAAACATGCACGATTTTCACATTTTATTTTTCTCTTATTTTGAAGTGCTGATACAACTAATAGGCTACTTAAATATATCACACTAAATAGTTAGACATTATGATCTCCCGAACCTTTGCTTCAAGAAATTCTCTAACTGATCCCTGCCTTACGCAAACTACATTAGTTCTGGCTAAATCTCGTCTCTGGCAAACATTTTTTGTTTCATTTTTATTTGTTTACGAAATTGTCAATACACTTCGTCATAGTCTTAGGCGCCGCAAAATCATTTTATTTAGTTATAGTCTTGTTTTAGTCTGAAAATAAAGGTCATTGACGATAACTATGATGAAAATTTATCGCCAACAAAATTAACACTGTCAGAAATCACTCACTGAGAAATTTAGGTTGAAGCTTAAAGGTGATTTTAAAGATTTTAGAATTTCTTAGTAAACCTGCTACATTGGCATGGAAGGAAAATTATTATGAGATGAAGGGTTTTTTTGATTCCAGACACATTTTAGGTGCTTTTTAAATCTTACAGAATGGTCTGGTGCCTTTAAAAACAGCTTACTATTGCAAGGCTTTTAAAATCAGGATGTGCAGTGCTGGGGGAAAAAAAACGTGCTTCAAGAGGATGACATTAAATCAATGTCTTACCCTGATGACCTCATCTGAAATGGCCTCCTGTTTGTACTGTGTGCCATACCATTCTTCTGTCTTATCGGTCTGTCCTTCAAATGACTTGGAAACTACTGCAACTCTATGGGGAAGAGACAGAGGAAGCAAGACCATTAGAATGCCTGGTGCTGCACAGGTGCCCAGTGCACTGCCAGAAAAACAGAGCACTCGCAGCACCAAAGAGAGGCAGAGGGAGCTGAATGTACCAACACTGGAACAACAAACAAACAAACAAACAACAACAAACAACCATGGTTCTTCAACCATCTTCCTTCAGGGCCCTGCCCCACGTTTGGTCTCACCTGACAGAGGCAAGAGGCTTGCTAAGGCAGAGGACAAGATCTGGGGCCCCAGTGAGCAGAAAAGTGACTTTAATGGTGTTTCAGGCAGGTGGTGAGTGGGCGTAAGGCTGTTCGCCTCTGAGGACAGGCAACTATAAAACATCAAACCAAGGATGGAACCGGCACCGACAGAGATAGGAGCCGAGAGTAATGAAGCGAGAGGATCTAGGACAACAGGGACATGGACAAGTTATGAGTTTCACCATTACAGGGCCACGCCTCAGAATACATTCGGGAAAGACGAAAAGTAATCACACACTGAGCTTTATGTCGGAGAGCAGATGGGCTCTCACTGGCAAAACCAGCCAGAACAATGTACTAGTTCTTTACTAATTAACTCGACCTTGTTCAGTGCAGAATTATAGGATTTTAAAATTTAAAAAAATGATCTATAGCTAAGCAAGATTAAAACATTCTTATACTAAGTATCTGATCTAATGGTCACTATATATGCTACCAAAAGCAAAGAACAGACAGTGACTGACTAAACTTTACTGCTTGTATCTTGTCTTCCAACTAATAGTCTGAGTCCAGATTAATCTCCAATATAGAATGGACCTTTTAAAAGTAGAGCATGACTGGTATACTAGTCAGTAGGATGCAAAACAATCGTAACTGCCACACTTTTAAAATGAGATCATCGTACAGTACAGAGTTTTATGGCTAAAAGCCAAAGAAGATAAACAAAACAAGTGAAGATAAAACACAGATTAAAGGCCAGAGATACGAAACTCTTTAGAATCAAATACCACCATTTTACAAAAACTGAAACCTGAACGGAACTGCCAGAAATATTAGGTGCAGCGCACTACATGACATTATTAAGGTGACAAAGGCTGAAACACAAGCTCGACTCAAAAAGGCACACAAGCTAAAACGTCGAGAATGGGCACAGACACGTCCCGCGGTTGATTTTACGAAGGTCTTGTGGAGAGATGAGATTATAGTGACTCTTCATGAAGCAGATGGACGGGCTGATGGTTTGACACCTTTAGTGGCAACAAGGTGGCGAAGGACTGATGGTGACTGATGGCTGCATTGATCAGTGATCAACTTGTAGAAGCTTTCCCACCTGCGGATGGTATGAAAGTTAAGTACAAGAGCTAATGCGCTAAATGCTAAACAAGAGTGGCAACGGGCAGCTTCTCGTAATTAGTACCTGCTAGGTTGTTTTTTTTTCCTATGACGGAGTAAAAATGTTTTAGCGAGACTTAAACTCCCTGCGCCACTGACTGGTATTTTATCGTAGCTCAACTTAGCTGTGCATGTAAATGTACTGCTATATCTGTTGATGTTGAGAGAAACAATCCACTTGGTTTCTGACTGCTGAATGATTATGTTCACTGATATTCCAGTGTTTTTTATTTATGTTTGTGACAGACTTATGTACTATTTTCTCTCTAAATAAATTTCTTGGGTCAAAAGAAAGCTTCAGATTTCAGTTTCATAAGTCTGCCCAACTTTTGCTAAAAATACTATAGGAATAGTACTTGCCTAATAATTCCGCACACAGTGAAGTTTTTAAATTTACAGCATTCTAACGGTTTCCCAGCTACTTTGTGCTCCCTGGGACAGGCTCAAAACATTAAGCAGCTTCAGGAATGGACAGCATTAGGAATGGACAGCACAGGACTCACTAGGTTACAGGTCTGCGTAGGTTCGAATCCCAAGGCAGACAGTCATCGTCATATCATATCACCATACCACAGAGGCCTTAACCACAGCTGCTCTTGGGACCCTGGATGTTGGCTGATGCTGCTCTCCAACTCAAAGCCTTCCTCACTAGCATGTCACAAAAGCTTCTACTAAAGAAATGAAGGAAAGGTACAGCCATGGGAAAAGTAAAAGATAATTATATTTTTAAACAAATCCACATTTTAAAATCCTGGTCTAAATGTGGTTCGGCTGGCAGAAGGCTGCACTGAGCAATAGGCTGTTTCCAGGTTCACGGTTTCTAAGACCTCGGTACACAACAATAAGGTGAAGCAGGAGACACTGGGAACGACCAGAAACAAGCAAACAAGAAGAGTTTCCAATGCCAGAGATGACGGTTAAATTTTCCGACAGTTTCTCATGAATCGGAGGATGACATCAAGTGACCTTCAAAAGGAATCTAAAACAGAAGCAGGACTGAAATCCCATAAAGCAAGGAAGAGCCAGGCTGCAGTTTGCAAAAAAATATATATTATTCACAGATGAACACCCATAAATTGAGAACTTGAGTGAAGCAAAAAAAAAAAAGCAAGCTGTGGTCTCTCAATTTTTTCCACAGCTGTATATTTTTAAGCTTACACAACACGAGAATAGCAACTTTGGAACAGTTTTCTGGCTCTTTTCATACCAGTCTGTAAAACACATTTAAAAACTCATTAATTCATTAATTATACAACATACTGCTGCATTCAACTAATCAGAAGCACCTGTAAGCCCTGCATTATAGACGAGGACCTATATACATATATGAATACTACTTAACAGGTTCAGTGTGATATATTTGAAATCATATGCATTGTAAGCAGTTTGTCAGTAAAGCACCGTACACAACTTTAATCGTTAGGGATGGGAATCACCTGTGACCTCCCGATACGATATTATCACGATACCTAGGGGTCGATTCAATATGTATTCCGATTTTGTAAGTATTGTGATTCTATGAATATCTGAATTCAATACAGTGATTTTTTCAGATTTTTTTCTTTTTTTCTTTGAACGTGGGAAAAAAAAAAAGCTGAGTCATACTACTAAAGCTTATAATAGCTCCACAACTGAATTGAACATGAATAGCATACTCCGAATAATCACACAGCAGTATACATTTTAAGCAATACGTGCCTGTATGTTTGTCGTATGACCGCGATACTTAACTTTCGTACGACGCAGTTCGCATACAGGATGGCCGGTGCAGCACGAATCTCCACCATCATCCACCATTCATGTGTGACTCGCCATGACATACATAAACTAAACATCAGCATAATAGAGCTGTAACGTGTAAAAATGACACTCATCCTTACGATCGATTATAAAAAACAATAGTGATAATAAAAGTATCATTATTACTATTGTCCATCCATGTTCGATACCTGCTTCTCCAAAGCAGCGTCACGGGAAGACTGAAGTCTAATTTATATTAATAATAACAGTAATAATAACAACAAGAACAATACTGATACTATTAATCATTTTTGGTACACTGTAACCGAATAGGCTGGTTTTCTTTAGTGCCTGACCTCTCATTTCATATCAGGTGTCTCTGCTTCAGCCTTGTGCCACGTAGTACATTTTATAGCACAGCCAACAAGCTGTTCAGCAGATGCACTGGCGAGATGCACTCATAATTCCAGCAAGGCAAGACCCTGCGGACAGATCGGCCAATCAGAAGCCTTCTGCCTTCTGTCTGATGGCCCGAATCTCTAGCCAAGTCGAATTGTCTTCATCTAGCGCCCTGTATGACCTACTTCCCAGTCAAATTTCACACTCTATAATGCCTCACTGGGTTTCTCGCCACAAATGGAAAGACTTGTTTCAGGATGACAGGCTAGTCCAAGAACAACACGATTCCCGCTACTTTAAAGATCTCCAGAGACAATGAAAGAAGATTCAAATGAAGAATGGCATTCTCATCAAAAGAAAACAAGGACCCTTTCATAAGATATGAAATTCCTTCCAAGTCATCTTTATACCCTGCTATGTTAAACAAAAAAAAAAATTAAAAAAAAGTACACCAGTCCTTATTATAACAAACAACCATTTGAAGCTGGATGCAGCTGAAAACAAATTGATTCTTGACGTATCTTTGTGTTAGGGGTAAACGCAGGAAATTAAAGAGTAGGGGCTTCAGTTTCAAACTTGCCGCAGACCAGCGGCTACCTTGAGTGGGAGTGGACTGGAATACAAAACAGCTGCCTGCTCACTCTGACGAGAACACAGAACTGCTCTGAAGGCGATAACAGCACGGCCTTCGTGCCAGTATGAGCTCAAGCGACCGCGCTGCAGAGGCTTCTTTTGCGGAATCACAAAGTCATTTTGAGGGGCTACCCCCACCAAAACAATGCAGCCATTTTAGTAAGAGTGCTGCCCAACAAGTGACCTGCCACTTTCAGTTTGTAAGCCACACCCAACTTTATACAACAAAGTGTTTTAATTAAATACTTATGTATTTGTTAAATACATCCAGCTCTGGAAATAATTTGCAATATTAATTTAAGAACACACCATTTCCTGGTGCCACAACAATGGTATAAACAAACATTTTGAAATGGAAATAAAGACAATGCAACGACACCTAACCCTAAGAATAGTCAGATTACAATATGCAACATATTACTGAAAACTTTGTCCGACTGGATTCATTTTGTTCCAACCTGACTAAATGCGGTATCACTGGCCTGTACAAAATAACTTAGTCGTTCTTTACCGGTATGAGTGTTTGGCCTCTCCGTACCCAGGACAAGGCAACCATACTTCAGAGCTATCCCTTACCTGACATATTCTGGCTTCAGCTTGTCCAGCACCATCTCAATCAGGTCCGGCCTGAAGTCCTCCAGCAAGTACTCAGCTGCCAGCACCTCCTCCAAGGGGTAGTACTGAAAAAGGGGGAGAGGGTTGGTGGTTAGGGACACTATAGGAAAGGGGCACTATAGGAAAGGGGCTGGAGCGCACGAACTTTAATTGCAGTGACGGATACAGCAGGTATGCCACAACATACACAATATATTCCTCAAATAATACAAGAACATTGACTATTTCAATTATGTACAGATACTACATATATTATTAGTACCATTAAACATAACACAGTCCTTGGCCAGACAGGTTGTTTACACTCAAAATATGAGAAGAATGCAAAACAGCTAACAAAAATTTTACAATACATGAATTTATAATACAGTCCTGATCAGACACAGCAACCCTTATTTCGATAGCTGCACTGTAGCGCGTCACCATGGAGACGTGGCCCAGAATCTCTCATGCAAATGAGGAATCTACTTACATGCAGTAAACCGGCTACTTTGGAGGTGTACCCACGAGGTCTCTCCTTGTCTTTGAACCTGAAGGCCACTGTATTCAAGTCCTTGGAGGAAATAGCACAGAAAGCTATTAAAAAGGCAGACCGTTTCACAAATTAATTACCTTTTTCTACATCTAACGTGAGGCAAAAGAAAACAAGAAAAAAAAAAAAATGTCCTTCCACACACTGGTAATCATCGGCTGATTGGTAAAGAATGTTCTTTTTCCAGAGAGGAGCAACATCGACCAAAAGCTAGATACTGTCTCTCATATTTTTTGGGTCAGCTTATCTTTTGTTAGAGCCAAGGAGGTTTTGCTCTGTTCTTCCAAGCCATCGCATCCCACGAGTGCCAATAAACGCCTGCCTCATCCTTTAATCCCCACATGAATCTATTCACTTCCCCAAGAAATGCACATCTTGTACATAAAATTTCACGTTGAACTAAGGCTATGTGAACTTTATAAATCAAACACTGAGGTCTCAAATTCCAAAGTTTTCTAAAATGATAATTTCCTAGTAGCTGTGATTAGGGTGTAGATGATTGCTCCTGACATCATGTAAATAATGTAGAAGTGCAGCAGAACACCGTATTCCTATGGCTGGCTTCCTGACAAGCAGAACAAGCCTTTCAGCACACTGCAGTGAACAGGTGTTTTGGGATTATTGTTCTGTGCATCATCGTCGCCATTCAAGCCAGATAAAGTATCAAATATCCTGGTGCACGGAAAACATGAGCATTAACCTAATAGAAGAAACTTCCAGTCAAACTGAACATGAATCTCTTCAGTGCAAAATTGTGCCAAGTTTTGTTTAACGCATATCAAGTTGGACATAGACCTAATAGTTCCATTCTGATTCTACAAAAAACAAACATGCGGTCCTCACAGGTGTAAACTATTAATATCAAAATTCAACATGACTAATTTACTTCAATCAATATTTATTCATCATTCATTTATTCAATGGGTGGCTATATACAAACAATGGATATATAAATTCTACATGCTCTTATTGAAACTTTTGTTTTTTGTTACGTAAAGCCATCTTTAATATGATCTTGCGATCAATTAAAAAAAAAAAAAAAAAGAAAACGTGTATTGCCTCCCTCCACCTAATACTTTGTGGAAGCACCCACTGCATTTATTATAGCAGTAAGTCTTAATAAATGTCATACCAACTTTGCTATTTTACCCCACAAAACGTTCAAGCTTCTTTAACCTCCTGTGCAAAGTCTTCTATAGGTCATTCCACAGGTTTTCCATGTGAGGAATGTCTCTGCTCTGATTGGGCCATTCCCAGACTATCATCTTCCTTTTCAAAAGTTATTGCTTGGGTGACAAGGATGTGTACTTTGTGTCATTATCCTGCTGGAATATTATAATTCTTCATTTCCAGTTTTCTGAGTTTGGCATATTTTCCCCCCAAATATCTTGATATTTAGAGCTACTAATTATCCCAGTCATCATGACTAAAGCCCTGGTCCCAGCTGAAGTGAAACAGCCCTGAGGCAGGATGCCGCCATTACAGCGGGTATGATGTTCTTCCTGTGATAAACTGTGTTGTCTTTATGGCACATCTCTGGCTTGCTGTGACCGAATCTATTACCTTTGGACATTATTTTTAATGTGAGTGGTTCCATCTGAAAACTGCAGCGGCACTTATTAAAGGGTTTAAAATCTTATTGCAGAATTTTTATTTTAATCATTTGTGCTACTGATAGCCGTCTTTTTCCTGAATTTTCTTGGTTGCAAGATAATGTTAAAGATGGAAAAATGTCTATCTTGATTTATGGTTTCACATCACAAAAATCTTTTTATATCCACTGTTGCAATAAGGCACTACACATTGAACAATCAATATATAATTACAATGAAATGTGTGAGGTTTTGTTGGAGAGTCCATCGGGAAAAGCCTCCTGCAGCGATTCCTTATATTTGCATTAATTTATTTAGTAGATGCTTTTATCCAAAGCAACATACAATTGAGAAAGCCAAGGGTCCAATGGTACTATCACTCTGCCATTCACTGGATTGAAAACAGAAACCATCTGATTACAAGCACTGTCCTAACCTAGAGCTACATATTACTCCAGCATCCAAGCAGATTTCTTAAAGAAAGTTAAAAAATAAATAGATAAAAAATTCAAGCATCTGACGCATCAAAGGCCATTCAGTAATTATGAACTACAGCAAAACATTCCTTGCAAGGTTGCAGAGAATTCCCAGCACTGAAAGATGAGGTGATTATGGCGCACGTCGCATGTCAACCTCCGCTATGCGGCGTTCCACGCGGCCGCCCCTGTTCCCCAGATCACACACCACGTGAGCTTTTGTGACAGTGCCCCCCCCGAGACACTCACTTTACACTCCTGGAACACCCACTGCTGAGGCCCTTCAGTGCGGAGCTTCTGGATGTACTGAAACATGTGGAAGATGATGTCTTCGACGTGTACTGGGGGGAGCAGATAACAGTGAGCGCCAGGGGGCAGCGGGCCAAACTCCTCCGTGCTAATGCAGGCTGCAGTCCTCACACACAGGATATTTTTATTTCTCTTTGAAAACCATTGCGTCCAACTTTTATGCAGCTTTGAACTGTTACAGCCACCCTCAAAAAAAAACTCATCATAAATATGTAGGGCTTGGACACTGGAACTGAAACACTGGCCAATACAGTGTTTGAGGTTTCACACCTGGTGACCACTCTTCACTGACATTCAATCAGCAAGTCTGCAGTGTGAGAAGGTTGAATTAGCAGAGCAGTAGCACAGCCGCACATGAAATACTGCAACCCACACAACATAATGGGAGACAAATCAGAGTTCAAAGGCGGACAGATTGTTGGTGCATGTCTCACGGGCGCATTTGTGGCCGGGGCAGCAATTTTTTGTGGTTTAATCGAGAACCAAAGCATCCAGAGTAATGCTGGCATAGCACCACGAAGGATGGACCACATCCAACAGGAGTAACTGTGGATGTAAGAGGAGGCTGTCTGAAAGGGAGGTCCGAGTACAAACC
>JAODKF010000068.1:11655853-11690676 GCA_026779585.1 Mormyrus proboscirostris
CTGTACTGGCCACAGGAGGAGGCCCGACACCATACTAATAAATGATTATAAAACCAGGTGTTTCAGTTTCATTGTCCAGTCCCTGTATATAAATACCACACACATTCATTTAGAAAGCTTTGGTACAGTCGCTGTACTTTAAAAACACACAAAATGTTTGATAAAGCTTTACATCAACTGTACCTTCATAATAGAACCTTTATCAGCAGCACATAAATATACTGAACATCCTAGCATGCCATAACAGTTTTAATATATTAATAACTACATTATATGTTTATAATGATTATGTCATAAATGCGTATTAATGTACATTAAATCTAATTATAAATGCATTATTAAGGTGCACTGAATGTTCTGTGAATACATTATTAAGGCATTATGAAGGTGCAGTAAATGTTAAGCGATACCAAAAGATTTGTCTACAAAATTGATTTGTCTGTCTACACGTCCCCAAAATGTTAATTTGTTTGTGGGGGCACATTTTGAGAAGTTTGTCTCGAAGATCATCGCCTCTCAGTTACACCTATACAGACAGACAGACACACACACACAGATTTTTGTATTCTTACATAGACCCTCTTCCGTCAGGTCCACATTGATGATGAAGAACATGAATCCCCTGGCTCCCTCTTTCTGACCTCCTACAAGTGTGTTTACCCAGCCTGCAGGAAGAAGTCCACATTTATAATCAAATCAGTATTTGTTCCGAGTACCGGAGCTGACTACAAGATTATACGCTAAATACAGCAAACAACACAGTGTCGTGACAAATAATGTCACTTCAAGATGTTATGCACCTTCGACTAATAATGACGTCCCCCATGTTACGACGGTTCGTGTTGTGATATTTCGACTTTACGGAGGGTGAATGGTTCCTACTATCAGTACATTATTCAATAAATTACATGAGATATTCAACACTATTATAAAACAGGCTTTGTGTTAATGATTTTGCCCAGCTGCCGGCTAATGCAAGTGTTCTAAGCATGTTTAAGGTGGGTTAGGCTAGGCTATACTGTTTGTTAGGTTAGGAGTACCGTATTAAAATGCATTTTCGCCTTGCAATAGGTTTATCGTGAATGTGACATCGTAACCTGGGGAAAGGCTGGATATTGAATATATCAAGATTAGTATGTATACATGCAAAGACTTTTCATCATATACTAAATAACATCTTTGTTCAGTTAGGTGAACTATATATCGGACTCCATCAGCAGCATTAATGTGAAATTAGCATGCTTTAAAACAGCATTTCTCAACCCAGTCCCATAGACAGTCCACATTTTTGCTCCCTCCCAATCAAGGACGCCTAATACCTGGTACAAGGTACTGAGGAGGAATAAAAATGCAGACTGGGGGTCCCAAAGGACCGGGTTGGGAAAAATTGCTGTAGAGTACAAGCCACATACTGATCTTCTGCGGCTAATAATATGAAGGCTGCTCAGCCTACCTTTGGCTTTCAGCTCTGAAAGCAGACTCCCTGGGCCTTCGTGGCCAATCAGGTGGCCCAAATAATGGCCTGGATTGGACTTATAGTACTTCTGCAAGTCTGGGATGGGGAAGGTGACGTACAGGTTCCTGATATCTTTGATAGGCACCACCTTGTAAAATTGCTGAAAGCAAAATGCAGTCCCCTTGGTCAGCACTAGAAGGGTTACGAATGTCCCTTTTAAATTCACATAGTCAAAGAGCTACATCGACTCAACTCAAGCCACACGAAGCATTGATCACAAAGTCACATGTCATAAAACTGTATAAAGGTGTATATCCATAAGTAGTTTTTTTTTTTTTTTTTGCTGCACCACTCAGATCCAGTCTTTCCATTTGGGAAGAGGAACAGTGACTTACCCTAAGGTGGCCCTCCTGGAAGGGGTGTTCCGGGAATTGTGGGAGGGGGACATTTTTGTTCTCTACCTCGGCAAAGAGCTTGACCACCATGGCTGTGAGCTCGTCCAAAGATTCTGAAAGAGAAGCTGCTGATCAAATTTCCATTCCGACACCATCCTTTCCCAAAGGTTGTCCAATACGGGCAGAAGCAAAGGGAGAATTTCATGTGAAAATAAAGCTTTTCCCCAATTATGACGTCAGGATGTTCTCTCTTAAGTGCTTACAGTTCATTTACCTTCAGTAACGTTTTTGGGTGACTTTGGCAAAAACAGTAAAATATAAAGTGAACGGTATAAAAGAACTGCAAAAATTTCCAGGTCTCAAACCGTTCAGAAATGAAATCTTTACAATATATCCCTTTGGTGCTATAACAAAAGGTCGTACTGTACAACTAATCCGCCATTCAAGGTTCACAAAGAATGGTTATTTCTCTGTCCCATATAAAAGCTAATAGACCAAATACGTATCTGCTGCAAACAATGCCATTTCTCAGCTGGAACACAAAACTGAAGAACCACGAAAACCAGTCGCTATGAGGTCACTGTGCAGTAAAGCAAGCTGCCAGGTTGCTTGTTAATCTCAGCATGAAGGACATTGTATTACACCATGGCATTACATCTGCCACCCTTTAAGCGTCGCTTCCTTCGCAGAAGCAATCATAATGGCCAAAGCAGAAATGGAAAATACAGCAAAATGGATTTCAGAAAATACCAGAAGAAAAACGTATTTCCAAAAATGGTCCCTTATTCAAAAATAAAACTGGAAATCTGGATATAAAATATCATTGGCATGCTTTTGTTTAAATTGCTGGAAATTAATTATATTGAGGGGGAAAAGAAAATACCTGTAGTGGTGAGTAATGTGTTAAAAGTGAGTGTTGAATTTTATCATAACTCCGCATATGGCAAACACTTTCCACCAGCGGGTCTGTAGCACTGCTGTGACCTAAATTGTGCCTCCAATGACATCCAATCATGTGGAAGCAAAACTGGTTTCCTCCTTTCTCAAACCAATCATGATCAATCATGCTTGAATCTCGGGCTGCTGCAGCGCTGTCACTGGACAGGCGTCCGTTACCATGCTCAGGACCTCACATGCATATCGAACCAGACAGCGACGGGCCAAATTTTACCCACACTGCCTTATCACTGGAAAAGGCAAAAAGAAATGGGGACAGAGATGGCGGCAGTGTGACAGAGATGTATGCTCACCTCTGCCCAGGACACAGAGCCCCATCAGATTAGAGGAGTAGTACGTGGAGTGGAACTTTAACAGCTCCTGACGAACATCTATCCCTTCCTTAGACGGCCGCGTCTCTAACGTCAGCTTGTTACCTGGAGAAAAATAATTTTCCAAGCATGTCAGTACTAGCACAAACAAACTCCTCAGCAATATATCAAGTCCATTATTAGCCTGTTGACCGAGACCGGCATATTAATTTACAATATAAAATATTCATTCACCATATTAAATACAGCGCATTCACACCAATTAGGCCGCAGAGTAAACAAACATCTTAAAATGTATCCAGAGTAACTTAAGTAGATGCTGGGAGGGATTCATGATAAATGTGAGACCTTTGCAAAGCCACTCCTTCTCCATGAAGGACCCAATCAAGGATCCCACTTGGGTAACTTCATGTGCAGACCAAGATTAGAGCTTTAATCCTGACCGTCATTCAGTGCTCGAACTTGGAACCCCATGTATCAGAATAAACTGCATTTGTTACACTGAGAAATACAGAGGGGGCACCTGGAAAAGCATACAAAAGGAGGCACCAGCACTATTTTAAATGTCATATGACACAACACAATGCTGCCCTCTGCTTGTTATATTGAGTTCTGAAAAGCCCTAATACTGATCTTTCATGGGCTAATTTACTTCTTTTTTTAAGTTATGTGTTTCTTTTTTTAATCCCCAATTTGGCACAATTTAGCTGACTGTGTCAGTGATACCTAACGAGAAGCCATTTCCATTCTTTCAATAATAAATAGTAGAGGTGACAACCACTGCCCCCCTTACGGTGACAAACTAAAGACCTGAGAGATCTGAAGGGGAGGGTGCTGACTTGTAACCGGACAGTGGAAGTTACCTCTATGCAAAGCTCTTTAATGCCAGAGCCAGACAAAATCGCCCGAGTTCTAAAGACTCGCCTGCCCTGGAAACACATCGGCACTGGCTGAAGCAGGGCTCCCTCCCCTGGGCGTTAATTGGGAACAAGGATGCATCATTCGGTCCCACCTGTTCCAAATTTACTGAAGGGGTGTTTGGGGTTGCCAGTGGCCTTCTCCAGCTGGAACAACCTCCAAGCATCATTCATCAGGTTCTTCTCGTGCTCCGAGTCCACTGCATTCACCTCCCGGTCCTTGCAGCTCTCGTCAAAAAGCGGGCAGAGGAAGAACTGGGCAAACCTGCAGATGTGCAAGACGAGGGGTCATATGATTATATGGAGCCAGGAAACATGCCGACTCATATTGCAGAAAAAGGGGAAATGATTGTAATACAATAACAACTGTATTGATAGACATTTATTTCAGCAAAAAAAATACAATATAGAACAAATGTTACGATTAAATATTAGGGTAAAAATGACTGTTCTGCACCCTTAGTGGCATTCTCTACCTTATTCATACATGCTATATCAAGATTGTGCACTTACGAGTGGCCCAGAACACACTGGATAAGGATGAAAGATCAGAAAGTCCATCAACTCCTCAACTCCAAAATTGGCGACCAACATCCAAATGATAAAAGCCTGATAGATCTGACAGTTTACTGACAGATTTAAATCCATTAAACCACTGACCTTTCATGTCTGTTCGTCTTTTTGTGAACTTCTTGAAAATCCTTGAAATGTATATCAATCATAAAATACCCAGAGATAAGAAACAGAAATGAAACCAACTTGGCAGATGTAATTGCTCCAAGCAAAACAGACTCTGCACTGTTACAAAAGCATCCAGGATTCTCATATCTAGGGCTGGGTGATGTGGTATACATCAAACTACCCAATTTACTTCTGCTGAGGGATTTCAAAAGATATAAACACAATGATTTCAAACAAAAGAAAAAAACAATTTGAGGCTGGACAATTGTTGGACAATAGTACAGCCTGAAAGTTGAACTTAAGTAGAAGTTGATTATTGTTAGAAAATGGAAGCTGGAGCTTGGATTGAATGCTGCAAACATGACCTTATTGTACTGGAGAGTCCAAACAGATAAAAAATTACAAATATATGGAAAGATTTTCTCTCTGACTGAAAATCTAATTTTTTCAGCTGAAATAGCAAACATTAGCTAATTAGACTTTGTACCTACCAAACCACTACTACTTCGCAGAGATCCCTAGGTCAGCACCTCTCAAACTGGTTCTCATGTACCCCCAGAATGTCCACATTTGCTCCCTCCCAGTCGCGGGGTCCCTGAGGACCAGTTGGAGAAACACTGCCCTATACGTTACATTGACTCGCATTTCACTGAATTCATTTTGTTCTAACACAGTACGAATGACACCTTTAAAATTCACCCGAAATTAAGATCCTGACTGTCAGGTAAAGTGATCTAGGGTGCTGCTTATCTTTCAAACAAGCTTTAAATCACCAACTATCTGGCACCACCCACCTACACAAAGAATTAGTATCCCTGTTGAAGTGTCAAACAGAACAGAGTTATGGAGTTGTACTTAAAGCAACAGCTCTGACAAAACAAAATGTTTATGGCACTGATTAAGGCTTCAAGAAAGACTACAGTCATCATGCAATGAGTTTAATTACTGGGGCAACATGACAGAGTACTTAAGTATGCAGATTATGACAATTGTGTACTGGGTATGAATCTGAAGCCTTCAGCAATGAATCTTAGACACGTAAATCTTATACTACAGTATCTCGTAAAGGTTACACACCCAAGCTAGTTGCAATGCACGGATGAAGAGAAAGAATGAAAATGTCTCAGTACAAAATCATTTGAACAAATATGTCTACCAAATAATTATATGTAATGCTGACAAACCAGGACAGCAACATAGAGTGCGATGAGAATATGTATTTGCATTAAGGCTGTCACTATCAATTATATCAATAATAGTAATCCACAAATTAATCTGACGATTCTTTGAGTAATTGTTTACACGTAATATCATGTAATATAATAAGCATGAGGCAGGAATAACAAACCACAGCAGGGTGCACATTCAGTGACACGTACGGTCAGTTTATGCACACTAGTTCATTTATGTTGCATGTATTTGGACAGTGGAAGTAAAGCAGAGGATGCACAGAAAAGCCGGCAGGCATAGTAAACATGCAAACTGCACACACACGCAGAGCAGCAGTGTACGGCGACTCCGCGACCCAGCGTGCCTCCTCATTCTCTCCCCCTGCCAGGCCTGCACGACGTGTGACGTTAATATCGACATGGCATTTCAAGCACAAGTAGCTGTCACAGTCTGCTGGGGTCAAGCTTCAATATGGTGCCCTGAAAGCTTTTATTTAACTCAGTCACTGGAAACAAAAACTTGGTAAGGTTTATATTATTTTAGTGATGGTTCCATTTCAAAATTGTCTAGTATATATATAAAAAAACAAATAAATAAATGAACGAATGAATAAAATCAGAATAAAGTTTACCGCTGCTGCTTCCACACGTGCGGTATGTATTAGAAGGTCTGGAATAACAATCACGCTTTCAGACTCTGACGCTCATGCACGAAATCTTACAGCAAATCTATATTTTTCCATTATAAACCTAAAATTAGCTACACTTAAAGCACGGGGTTAGATTGTAAACCATACAGAATATTCACAAGGTAATAAAACTTAAATACATGCAAATGCGTGTGCAGGCTCTCACGCCAGCCAGCTGACCAAAGTTGGCCACCCTGTATTATGCAAGATGATGCTGCTAAGTGACAGGGCCGACCTTCGTTTAAGCGGCGATTATTCTGACAGAGGAATTGTAGAAATTAAATTAAGCAAAATAATTTAAGTCAACATGATGACAGAGACAAGCAAGGCTACTCCGCGAGGTCAAACGGCACATTTCTATAGTTAACCCCAAATTACTTCTTTTAAGATTTACTTGTATTGCAGTTGCTCTGTGGTGATATTTAAGTTCTGCTTTGCAATACTTACACTGCATTTTCATTCACTTTTAATGTGAATGAAATTATTTGGGAGCTCATACGCGATGTGCGACTTCCGTCCACCGCATCGCCAAATCATCAAGAAGGAAATTTAAAAAAAAAAATAAATAAAAAAAAAAAAATCGATGCTTTTTAATAATTGAGTAATTAGGTTTAATGGAGTAATCATGACAGCTCTAAATTTGCATATACACTGATCAGCCATCACATTAAAAACCACTGCCTAATATTATGTAGGTTCCCCACTAGCCACCAAAACAGCTTTGAGCTGCTCCACAAGGCCTCTGAGGGTGTCCCGTGGTATCTGGAGCATTATCCTGCTGGATGAGGCCACTGCCATCGGGGAATACCATCGCCATGGAGGGGTGAACTTGGTCTGCAGCAATGTTTCCGTAGGTGGTACATGCCAAAGTAACATCCACATGAATGCCAGGACTCCCAGCTTAACATCGGCCAGGGCATTGCACTGCCTGTGTGGACTTGGCTTCCTCCCATAGTGCATCCTGGTGCCATCTCTTCTCCAAGTAAAGGATGCAAACGCACCTAGCCGTCCACATGATGTAACAGAAAACGTCTCACATCCAACCAGGCCACCTTCTTCCATTGATCCATGGTCCAGTTCTGATGCTCACTTGCCTGTTGTAGGCACTTTTGACAGTGGACAGCGGGCAGCATGTGCACTCTGACGGTCAGTGGCTAGACAGCCCTATATGCAGCAAACTGCGATGCACTGTGTGTTTAACACCTTTCCATCATAGCCAGCATTAACTTTTTCAACAATTTGTACTACAGAAATTCGCCTGTGGGATCGGACCAGACAGGGGAGCCTTCTCTCACCATGCACATCAGCGAGCCTTTAGCACCCATGACCTTGTCACCAATTCACTGGTTGGCCTTCCATGGACCACTTTTAGTAGGTACTGACCACTGGGTAAAGGGAAACGCCCTACAGGACTTGCTGTTTTGGAGATGCTCTGACCTAGTTGTCTAGTGGGGATGTAATGAAAACCGTAATATCGGGATATAAAAAATACCTCGAAACAGTTGTTAACCAAGATGTCACGTGGTTATTTCGCTCATATAAACTCCGCCTGAAAAAATATATACTACATTAACGAATGCTTTGTGCTCTATTGGCCATGCACTGTTTTCACGCATTATTTAGCGTGTCAGAATGTATGGGCATGGCCTATATTTCACGCGGTGAAAACAGACCCGGCAGAAAAATGGCAGAAAACACTACAGTAAAATCCCCTTATAGTGGACATGATTATAACAGAATATCGTCCATAACGGACGAGGTCCGCTGGTCCCAGCCGTGCGCCTTTAAGAACATGCAGAGAAAGCATCAGATATATCGGACTCTCATATAACGGAATTTCACTTATAATGGACAAACAATTTGTTCCCCAGGGTTGCTTTTAGCTGTGGTTTTGTTCGACTATAACGGACATACAGGCTCTGCCTACAAGGCGCCTGGCGTGCCGGTGATATCCAGAGCAGATACGTAGTCGGATTTATTAATAGTCACGCATCTGGTCAGGTAAAGTTGGATCACTACATGTACAATAATAATAATCTACACCACAAGTGTGTCTGCAGAAGCCATTTGGCACATCACCATCCAGAACAGCACCGATCACAACCTTCTGCGAGAAAAAGGCTGGAACCCAAACAAAAGACACGAAAAGAAACTTTTGTTGCTTGACTTGCCCATAATAATCCAAGACCCGAGGAAATTACTAGATGCATCGGTGGAGTACATAGCAACAGATTTAAGGCCGTTTTCTGTATTTCGGAGTTTAATAAAAAATGAATACTATACCATTGAAGCCAAACTCAGTGATACCAGCTTTGAACCAACAGACAAAAGTTAAGGTGAAAGAGATGCTTAAAGAAGCAGAGTGCATCTCGCTAACTACAGATGGGTGGACTTCACAAGCTACTCAAAGCTATATTACAGTCACGGCTCATATAATGACTAGTGAACGGCAAATAAGTTTTACTGTACAAATCTGGACGAAATATAGCGTAGGTGTTGAAATTGGCTGTTTCGGAGTGGGAACTCGATGTGACGAATGAACGTAATCATCACAGCATTGCAGTCATTACGGATAACGTGCGAAATATGGAAGTGGCAGTGTGGGAGGCCGGCCAGTCCCCTCACAGAAAATGTTTTGCACATGCTTTAAACCCTGCTTCACGTGCAGGTTTGAACGTGTGCCGTGTTAGCCGCTTGCTTGGTCGAGTAAGGCGGGTAGCATCGTTTTTTTTAAACCGCAGTTCTACTGCCTCCGCTGCATCGGGCACCAAACAGAGAATGTTAAAGCTGCCAATGCATAAGCTGATCATGGATGTGATCACACGATGGAACAGCTCGCTCGACAGGCTAGAGCGCTACCTGCAGCAACAACACACGAAGCACATGACGGAACAGAACATGTCACTGTGGGATGAGGACTCCACCACGATCGTCCAAATGAAGAGAGCCATCCTGAAGGACTTGAGCGATCGATACCAAGGTGAGCGAGACCAGCTTCTGTTAGAAAGCACTTGTTGGACCCCGTTTCCATAGCTTGTGCCAGCTCAACCACAAAGAGAGGGAGCTAGTATTCAACAGGCTGAAAAGGAAAGCGACACAGATGCAGAACCAGGTATTTATTTCCTCTTTTTATTTATTTTCCACGTCTGTCGCATTTGTGAACTTTTCTCTACCTTTGCTTGCTTCTACAGAACCCTAGTCAAGCACCAGGGACAAAAGCTGCACTGGCCAGTCAGTCCCTCACAGGCTGCAGGACTACTTGAGCCTGGTGATGACCTGTCACACACAGCAGATGATGGCGAGGAAGAAGAGTCTCCTCCAGCCAGAAAGACAGCACTTGAAGATCTTCTTGGGGATTCTTTTGTTGGAAGAGAGGACAGTACAGAGTCTCACATTGAGATTGAAGCGGAGATTAATTTATACAGCAAATGGACATCTATTTTACTCTCTGAGTGTCCTCTTTAATCAGGGGTGTCAAACTGCAGTCCTGGGGGGCCATTGCCCTGTGTAGCTTAGTTCTTTCCCCATTCCACCACAAATAATTCAGCTGTGTGGTAATTAGCACAAGGACTTGAATCAGGTGTGTTAAATCAGGGGAAACCCAAAAATATGCAGGGCTTATTATATTATGTGGACATGCTCATAGTTTTAAAAAAGATCATGTCTGATAAACAAACAATTAACTAATTTAAGGTTCCTTACTTGAAAAACTGTAGTGCACTTGACATTTTATTTCAGGGTCAGATTTGTTTAATTGTTACATGTGACATTTAGTGGCACTAAGAAAATAATAATTTAATAATATATATTTTTTTTTTTGCAATGGTTAAAACACTGGATGTTCCTGTTCTGATCTGTTAAATACCTGCCCTGTCAGTGTGAATTTTGTTTTGATTAAAAGATACAGCTGCTGCAGTAATAATTTATATTTTACAAAGGAACCACTGACTGCTTGTTTTTCTTTTATAATTACATGCATTGTTCAGTCATTCATTGCAAAGGACAATTGCTGCTAAGTTCTGGCAAATGCTTAAGGTCACAGCTGGATATTTCACTAATGAAGAAACGGAAACGGAAGAAATAATTTGATATAAACACGTTAATTATTAATTATTAAAAAAATATATTAATTTTGTTTGTTTATTTTTTTTTAATATCAAGATAATTATTGTATTGTGAACCTTTTATCATGATATCGAGTTTTTGGTATTGTTACATCCCTATTGTCTAGCCATCACAATTTGGCCTTTATCAAAGTCATTCAGATCCTTATGCTTGCCAAGAAAACGAATCAGAGGGCTGTACAGAAGAGAACAAGCAGACAGCTGCGCACCTTTATTTACAGCACAAGGCAGTGACGGATGTTCCGATACTTGACATGTAGGACCAGCAGTGAGCTGCTTTTGCTTACGTTAAAATCAGATTTAATGTACTCAAGATGCTGAAAGGTATACCAAGAGACACACTGTCGGTTTTCTGAGTTGACAGTCGAGGTGCTTAATTAACAATGTCTTCGATGTGTCACTTCACATGATGACAGATGATCGACTGGCAAACCATGCAGGAATGCATCATAGGCCACGATCGTTGTTTAAATTACAGAGTAATTGGAGCAAGGTGAAACTTATAAAATACAGATAAATACTCAGCACAGCAGACACTGGATGGATGAAGGAGGCGCACCTCAGGAGGAGAAAAACTTGGCCAGGCTTTCCTGTTCATGGAGTCAACCAACCTCTCCTGAATGGACCATGTTCACGGCCTCAATTGTCGCAGAGAATGAAAAGAGCTGCAGCCAGAAGCCGGTTTATGTTTGTCAGGGAATTAACTCTAGGAGTCACTGGTGGAACCTGTCAAGTCAGAGGCCTAAAAAGCTCCAGCAAAGGTAGTCAGGGATGGAAAAAAAGCCATGGAGAGAGAATATAAAGGCGAGTTCAGATCAGATGAGGAAATGTTGAGCAGTGTAAAGCAGTGTTTCCCAACCCAGTCCTCATGGAACCCCGGACAGTCCACGTTTTTACTTCCTCTCAGCTCCCAGCACACATGTACCAGGTATTCGGTGTTCCTGATTGGCTGGGAGGGAGCAAAAACGTGGACTGTCCGGGGTTCCCCAAGGACCGGGTTGGGAAACACTGGGGTAAAGAACACCTAGAGGCAGGAGGCGGTGCTGAAGACTTCTAGTGCCTTGGAGTCTACAGAATGCATGAATATCTGTGTGAACATCCTTGGCACAAAATCCAAGGCCTGCACTAGAATGGTGTCTTATATGGGGGTCTATACAGTGCCTATAAAAAGTATTCACCTCCTTAGATGTTTTACCCTTTTATTGCTTTTATAAATCAATCAAGATCAACATAATTTGGCTTTTTTGACAAAAAAAGAAAAAAGAACCTCTTTCACATTAAGTGAAAACTGATTTCAATAAAATAATGAAAATTAAATAAAAATATGCAACAGAAAATAAGTTATTGCATAAATATTCACCCCCTTTAAAGCGACTGACCTAATTCAACAGAGGTCCAGCCAATTGGTGCTAGTAGTCTCACAATTATTGGAATGGAGATCACCTGAATGCAGTGACTGTCTCGAGTGATTGTAGTATAAAGACGCCTGTGTCTGGAAGGCCCATTCACCGGTTAAATCAGTATTCCTGGCTACCATTACAGTATGCAGACAAAAGAACACTTGAAGCAAATCAGAGAAAATGTTATTGAAAAATATAAGTCAGGGGATGGATACAAAAAAAATTCTAAGGCACTGAACATCCCCTGGAGCTCAGTTAAATCCATCATCAAGAAATTGAAGGAATATGGCACATGTGTAAATCTGCCTAGATCAGGCGGTCCTCACAAACTAAGTGACCGTGCAAGAAAGAGACTAGTGAGAGAGGCCACCAGGACACCTATGGCTACTCTGAAGGAGTTACAAGCTTCAGCAGCTGAGATGGGAGACACTCTGCATACTACAACTGCAGCCTGGGTTCTTCACCAGTCAAAGCTTTATAGGAGTGGCAATGAGAAAGCCACTGTTGAAGGAAACTCATTAAGTCTCTACTAAAGTTTTCCGAAAGACATGTTGGAGACTCCATGGTCAAGTAGACGAAGGTTCTTTGGTCTGATGAGACCAAAATGGAGCTTTCTGGCCATCAGACAAGACGAACATCAAACACTGCACATGACCACAAACACACCATCCCCACTGCGAAATATGCTGGTGGCAGCATGGCGCTGCGGGGATGCTGTTCGGCAGCAGGCCCTGGAAGGTTTGGAAAGGTAGAAGGTAAAATAAATGCAGCAAAACATAGGGGAATCCTGGAGGACAATTCCATCTGCAAGAGAACTATTGCTTGGGAAAAGATTTATTTTCCAGCAAGACAATGACCCGAAAACATACAGCTAAAGCTACACAGAAGTGGTTTGAAGATGACAAAGTGAACGTTCTGGAGTGGCCGAGTCAAAGCCCAGACCTCAATCCGATAGAGAATTTGTGGCTGGACTTGAAAAGGGCTGTTCACACCCAATCCCCATGCAACCTGACAGAGCTTGACCAGTTTTGCAAGGAAGAATGTAGTAAAATTCTAGTGTCCAGATGTGCAAGCCTGATTGAGAGCTATCCACAGAGACTCCATGCTGTGATTGCAGCCAAAGGTGCATCTACTAAATACTGACTTGAAGGGGGTGAATATTTATGCAATCACATATTTTGTTACATGTTTGTGTTTAATTTTCATTATTTTGTAGAAATCAGTTTTCACTTTGATATTAAAGGGATTAAAAAAAAATATATCAAAAAAAGCCAAATTATATTGATCATGATTGATTTATAAACGCAATAAAAGGGTAACACATCCAAGGGGGTGAATACTCTTTATAGGCACTGCAAGTGCCATCCCTGCTATTTGCAGATGATGTTATGCTTTGGGCCTCATCCAATCTGAATCTCCAGCACACTAAGTGTGATGGGGGGGTAAGGACCAGCACCTCCAAACCTATAGTCATGAACCTGAGCAATAACAAAAAGAACAACAACAGATACACAGCTGGCAGAAATAAGATTTCTCTGTTGGGTTACTGGACTCACTCCCAGTGATTAGGATCAATAGGAGTGACTCTTATAAGAATTCCAAGTGGACAATTGCCAAGAGAGCTGTTCCAGGTAAATCCGACCGGGTGGAGACCTTGAAGCACGATGCGGACAAGCCAGAGGAACTGCATCTCCAAGCTAGTTTAGGAATATCTAGGGATGGCCCAGAATGAGCAAGCGTCTGTCACAATGGAAGATGACGTCTGGTCTGACCTGCCCAACGTGTGTGTGACTGAACATAAAACCTTAGAATCGCAACAATCTGGGTGCCGTGAGAGTCCCGGCAGCGGAAGGTGTGGGATCTCTGAAAAGCAACATCCTATGAGCCAAATCAAGAAAATCCGGCTGTGTGGATTTTCATAGATGGCAAGTGTCAGATTGCGACATGGTTTGTAACCTGGTTATCCTGCCATACTACTAGCAGAGTGAGTGGGGGTGGGAAATAAGGAATAAACTGGTCCACAACTTGGTTCTTTCCCTGACCTGCGATATGAAATTAAGAACCACAGTATTAGTTTGTACCTATGGTCCATGGCTGTGCATGCATCATGCCAGCTAGCGGATACACTACCAATTCCCACTATTACAGACAAATACACACCGACTTACAGTGTTGTGAAGCAATTACGTTTTACTGGCAGAAGACTGAATGGAAAATATAATTAGGTCTTCAAGTTAGAAAAGCTGAACAAAACACAGAACAGCAGCAGGAAATCATGACCCTGTTACTCAAGATAATCCACAGACTTTGTCGTAAGCAGTTTAATCTAAGAAGTATTTTCTTTTAGTGAGCTCCACGCACCAATCGGATCACTGTACAGAAGAACAAGCACCCCAGCGATTTCATTGTGCATGGTAAAGAATGTCATTCTATTTGTTATAAGACTGACATTTCTATGGCTGATATCTCCAAAACTAGGCAACTCCCAGCAGAAGAACCCAGATGACTAGATAGCACTAAAGCACCTCTAAAGCATATCGTTTTCAGTTTGGGGATGAACTGCCCCTTTAAGAACCCACTCACACTGCTTGTCAAAGGGCATCTCATCAGCATATCACTTCAATGTTGAAAGGCACACAGTAAAGATAGTCAGGCACATCACTCGGGATACAAAAGCAGGGCACCAAGAAAGAAGCGGTCAGATTGAAAGGGGGTACAGATCAGACCCTTACCTGCTACCCATTAGTGTTTAGCTGAAAACCAAAACTGTAACTTACAACTTAGTGGCTAATTCAGAAGGCTTATTAATCAACTGAGGTAGCACTACTGCCAGAAGCTATAGTGCACTGACCTGTCCAGCGCCCCCTGCAGGTGTTCGTGGGACACATCAAAGTAGTAGTTGGTGTGCTCCCCACTGGTGAAGGCATTGGAACTGCCTGCATGCTCGTTGAGAAACTGGCTGTATTCATTCTCCTTTGGGTACTTCTCTGTGCCCAGGAACAGCATGTGCTCACAGAAGTGGGCCAGGCCTGATATATTGGGAGGGTCAGAGAGTGATCCTGCGGGAGAGACTAAGAGTCACCAAATGGCATCACGTTTATTCACAAATTATTTAGGTCTTCTCGGCCTAAAGTTTATCAGATTAGTTATTAAGCGAGGTGAAGCAATCCAGATAGCAAGTTACATTCCACGCAAGGGCTGTTCACACCTCAGTCCTCAAGGTCCGAGCAGCCTTTCCAGGCTTCCTTTACCTGTGAGCCAAGTGGGACACCTTTGTGCCCAATCAGACTCAGTAATCATTAAACTAACTACCTGGGAGAACTGAAAACAAGGCCTGGATCTGGAATCGATGTCCAGATTTGAAGTGCCCTTTTCTACACCCCTTTATATTAAACTTATGGCTTCAGTATTTTTTTTCATGTCACCACCCTAAAAAGAAAATATCACAATCAATCTCATTTAATAAGAGTGACACATTTTACCTAATTTGGCTATTATTTCAGGTGCTGTTTAACCCAAAAGGATCATCATAGCATTCCACAAACAAAATGCATCAAAGGAAAAATCTAACAGATATTTTTAAGCAAGAGAAAACACCAGCAGTTTATCGCCTTTAGAATGATAATTAATATTTTCAGTTTTTGAAAAGTATGCTTAACATAAAGATTTTCCCCATTTAGATAGAAGCAAACTGTTAATATCATTAATAAATATCACAGATGAAAAATACTGGCAAAGCCTGCAGCTAAACTAAGGATAAAATCTGTTCACAACATATTCAGCATTCTCTCTAAACACAACACAAGGTTGCAAAGGACAAAACTGCATTCTGCAGTGTGAACTCTGAACTAAAATCAAACAATAATTGGTTATTTTATACAATGGACAATCAAATGAATCCCATTTGTTAGAAATGGCAAAGCCAACTCTGCTTCTTGTTCTAACCAAACTGAATGCCCTTCCCTAAGCTAAGTGTTCTATTAAGTCAGTTTTACCACTAACAAAAACAAGACAAAATATGAGTAACGGGGCTGGAACCTGTGAAACCTGTGGAACCTTGTAAAATGTGCCTCATGATGTACAAAAAAATCTTTGATGAACCATGATATTTTGTGAGGCTGCCAGCTAAAATCTTTACACGTCATTATTAGTGCACTGCATTTCACACTGCAACCCCTTACTCTGTGTGGAAGAATAAACAATGACAGTTTAACCCAGTGCACCATTTAACTCAACTTTTTTTGTATACCGTTACTGCACTGAATGACTTATCAGGCATCCTGGGTTCAATTTTGCAAAAATATGACTGTTAACTAGATAAAAGATAAACAGGAAAAATAAATACTAGATGATCTCAAAAAGGACTGAAAATAGAAGCAATTTGTAGAAAATATTACGGCCAAAAAGGAGACAAGACACTGAATATTCACCAATATGCCGTTACTTGTGCGCTTCCCTACATGTCTGAAAGGACAGTACAGTTTAAACCCTACAGCTGTGCCAAGCGATGACGTCAGCAGCGAGCACAGCCTCCCTGCAGGGCCCGAGTCCTTTAAATTAAAATGTAGAATGTATTCGACATGCAGCCAATACACCTGTGAGAGACTTCTATCTTTTGCCCTAAAGGAAAAGAAAATAATTCAGAAGTACTTCATAAGTAGTATTCCGATCCCTGGAGCACTACACTAAAAATATATCAGGAGCGTTCCTGACTATTTTCGTGCAGGGGGTGGTCTTGAAAGAGTACTGTCAGGAATTATGGGCAAATATAAAAAGCATGGGGGGGGGGGGGGGTAAGTTAAGGATGCAAGAGGTAAGGGAGAGTGTTAAAGTAGGTCAGACGGCTGTAAGAATGATGACTGGCGTACCGATATGGACGTCCAATGCAGCAGATGATTTGTCTGTGGTGGGGTCGCTGACCAGCATCGCTTTTAGGCCATTGGTGAACTCCAGAGCCCTGTAGACCCGCTTGTCCTCTGGGGATCGGATGATGTCGCTCACCACCCTGCGTAATGCCGGGTCTGTCATGCTGAGCTGGCGGGGTGCTTTCTGTCTACAGCCAGTGAGGAAAATTCAGTAACAACACCCGTGACCAGAACATCTTTAATGCAGCTCTTATAGAGATCCAAACAGACACTAGGATGAATATCGAAATGTGGGTTATTTGTTGTGTGCCAGCATGCATGTAACTAAATTCATTCATTGAATAGAGTACCGCCACCTGATTTCTACAGATAAACGGCGATTAACTAGAAAATCCCCCCAACTCACAACCGAGCTTACCTGTAGTTAACTGTCATAGCGGTTAATTATTTTGTTGTGACTGTCCTGAAGCATGCCTATATTGCCATCTGTGGCTGCCCTTTGCCCATGATACACGCCATATTCATTCTGCCACCATAGAATTCACCATGACAGGCTACAGTGCAATGACAGTCCCATACATTTACACAGAGGCCTAACATTAGAGATCACACATCATCACAACCACAATATCACACACATCACTATGGAACTAGCGCAGATACGGTACCGAGCAAAGAAGCCCGCAAGCAGGTCAGCCTGATAAGATTGATGAAACCTAAACAGAACCAAAATGAGGTCCTAGCAAAGCAGAAGCAAGAATGCCAAGAATACATTTAAAACCACGCTGTATTAGATCAAAAAGACAACCGGCTTTACATCAGCCATCGGTCAATGGAAGTCCAGAAAGCAACATGTAAACTATATTTTAAGAGATAAGGAATTTGAGTTTTTAAATTTATAATATTTAAAATGATCACTCCGAAAATGCTGCGTGGCATCAATATTACTTCTGCAGCCTCATGATCGGACAGTCGATCTCAGTTAAGAGTCCCTCACTTGACCTTCAATAATTAATTCAGACTAGACAGCCGAGCAGGCCGGCTAAAAGGATCGAATGCGCGTGGAAGAGAGAAGGCGATGAGGCATTACAGGAACTGTAATACAACACTCAGACACCAATGTATACACGCCGACAGAAAGCATTCTGAATAAAACCTCAGCTTTATTTTATTCTCTTGTAACTTACTACTTACTGCATGCAAATAGGGGGAGGTTGCACATATTATAGATATGTACAAATAAATTACATTTTGCATAGAAAAAAGCCCTTCCCATAAACTCCCACAACACAAATCCCTTAGACCTGAATTTATGAAATATGCTCGTGTCAACCAAACATTTAATGCTACAACACTGAAACAATGCTTAGTGCTATTCTAGCGGCATATTTTGTACTTAATCTTTTGCTAAATCTGCCCATAGGTGCATCTGAGAGTTTCAGAATTTATTTTGACAACTGATCGCTGAATTCTTAAAAGTGACCAAACAACGACGCTGAAAGTGAACAATATTTATACAAACCTCGCAAAACACTAGGTGGTTTAATATAGCACTTTCACTAGATGATGACAGAGATAGAAATAAACAAGCTTAACCTATTCACTATTAAAACCTAAAACTTCCAATCGTAACGTTTATACTCATGTAGTCAAACCATACGGATTCCAATATGCTCCTCATATGATTATAAGAATCACCAATAGAAAGTGGAAGGCTCATTGCGTACTACTATACACTAGCAACACAGATTTCTAAATGTGTTCCAAACATATATATAAATTACATACAAACCCTTTTCTGTAATTGCCCTGGATACAATTAAGAAAACATCTTAAGATTTCAACTGGCTACATAGCTAGGCAGTTACAAAAGTAAGCAGCCAAAGAAGATTGTATTACCTTTGTCGTCTGTGTTTACAAATAACTGGCAAACAAAGTAGTATTTGTCTTTAAGGGATTATAAACATCTGTAACTCCTCATCAAACAGGCATCCATGGGACTGTTCCCAGTAGGCAGGGGTTAGCAAGGTTACAAAAAAAGCTAACATGTGCACGAAGGACATGAAAATTGTATGCGTTTTAACTACACTGTGGCTATCGTTAAATATTAAAGAACAAATAGCCGCAGTTAAGGTATTCAGTCGCTATTTTTGACTCGTATAAGAGCTGCACTGTGGGTTGGAAACTGAACAGCGTGCGATGCCGGCCTTGCCACCCAGAAAGAACGATCACACCGGTTCGCAACGACGGTGCGGCTTAAAATCACCAGTCAGCTACATTTTCACCCCCTGGAAACGCGATTGCCAGTCTTTACTTACCCGCGTGTTCATGCGATACGGCGAAATATAAAACGTCGTTTGGAGAGCGGAAAAAGACACTTGTTATGATAATTTTATCTGCTCGATTACGTGCGATCTTCGCGAAATGTGGTCAGCTGTAAGTGCATCAAAGTGCAGCTAACGGCTACATTAGTTAGCATCATTCAACTTCAGCGGTAAACGTATACCCAAGCGCAGATAGCTATGAAGACGAACTTAAACATGTCAGGAGGCTGATGATGCTCCGACCTTTGGCTGTGTATCACTTACCCCAAATCTGGCAGAATATAAGAGTACTTTCTAATTAATGGAAGGTATTTCGTAAACCGGGCCCGTCGGCTAACACATTGCTGCATACTTCAGTCACTGACAAAAAAAAAAATTGTCCAAAACGTACAACGCCATGACCTCAAGACAAACTCAATCGATTTCAGAATCTTTTTTTTGATCAAAATATGACTTATTTCATTAAATCCATTTATGCCATTCATTTCTATTTAAATATTTAACACAATTCGGTTTGCCTTTCGAAACGACGTTAACACATCTTATTTAAGATTGATAAGTTGACTAAAATTGATTAATACGCCTGTTCCATTGCAATGTCGTTTATGTTAAAACGCACGAAATTGTGTGACTCAATGCAAATATTGTTTATTTAATTTGGTAAAGACTGGAATTTTTTTATACATGGAGTTATGCTATTCTTGACTGATTTGGAAATTACTCAGTAAAAATATTAGTTTAGTAAATTTAACAGCTCGATGTCATCTATGATTCGTGGCTAGTCATTTGTAGAAAGTTCGTTTGGTATTACACGTCAACTAAGGAAAAGTAAATGTTTTTATTATCTTATTAAGTAAACCGTATATATAACTTTAGTTCTGTAGCTTATTACTACTGAGGGAGGAGAATAGACTAATCAATGAAGACAGCGACATGTAGTAAATACCTCTGCCGACACAGACCCGCTTTGAGGGAAATACCAACCTGAGGCAGAACTCAAATTTACAACCTCAGAAAAATGCAGAATTCCCACATATATTAGTTATTTGATGTCATATCTTTTCATTACTGCCATTGTATAATGGCCATTTATTGTTTTATGTGCTATACATTGTTCTGCCTTTGGTCAATAAATTACGAATGAACCTTAATTATGAGCCTGAATACTGGCGCTTTGTGACTTTTTGACTTATACGATTTCCTGTCATAGGCTGCATTTTCCATTATTAAATAAGGTTAAGGCATAAATTGTATATTTTATTATGCGTAGACTTGTTATAAGAATTACTCCAATATTGCTTCAAGCCCCAAAACACAAAGTCAGAGGAATGCTGTTAGCAATTCTAATGTAGATGAATACGCAATATAGTGTTATGAATATGCTTACTCATTCTTAACTGGAAGTCGCGATTTTCGTCATTGTCATCCCCAAGGCTAGCAAAATAGCTGACAGAATGTATTATAAATACACAATGAGCGACATCTAGCGACTACTAACAGTAAAACTTAAAAGTCCTGTCAGATATTAGATTTTACATGTGCTATTTCATGACCCCCAGGATTAAATGTTTCTGATCCCATAAAATCATAATCTATATATATATATATATGTGTGTGTGTGTGTGTGTGTGTGTGTGTGTGTGTTAGTGATTAAACACTTTCAGTGGGACAGTAGGAACACTTTATGGCAAAAATAACGGGACACACCTCTTAATCATTGAATTCAGGTGTTTTATTCAGGCCCATTGCCATAAGAGTATAAAATCAAGTGTCTAACTCTGCAGTCAGGTATGAATAAATGGGTCATGCTGAAGAATTCAGTGAATTCAGGTGTGGTGCTGTCATAGGATGCCACCTTAGCAATAAGTTAGGTTGTGAAATTTCTTCTTTGCTAGATATTCCACAGTCACCTATAAGTGGTATAATTGCAATGTGGAAGTGTTGTATTACCTGCCTGACTGCATTGTGTCAAATGTGATGTCCGGTGGAGAGTAGATAATAGCACGTTTTTTTTTTTGTTTTTACATTTTTTTAAGGGTTGGGATAGGCCCCTTAGTTCCAGCTAAGGGAACTCTTAATGCTCCTGCATACCAAGACATTTTGAACAATTCTAAGCTTCCAATTTTGTGGGAACAGTTTGCGGAAGGCGCTTTACTGTTCCAGCATGACAGGTTGGGTGAGTTCAGTGTGGAAGAACTTGATTGGTCCACACAGAGCCCTGACCTCAACCCCATTGAACACCTTTGGGATGAACTAGAATAGAGTTTGTGAGCCAGGCCTTCATATCCAACATCAATGCCTGATCTCACCAATGGTTTTCTGGATGAATGGGTAAAAATTCCTACCGATACACTCCAAAATCTTGAGGAAAGCCTTCCCAGAAGAGCTGCAGCTGTTATAGCTGCAAATGGGTGGTCAGCTCCATATTGATGCCTATGGATTTAGAATGGGGTGTCATAAAAGTTCCTGTAGATGTAATGGCCAGGTGTCCCACTACTGTTGTCCATATAGTGTAACTTGAGAACTTGAACACTAGATGGTAGTAAAAACTTACATGCATTCTGTCAGCTACCAATAAACAGAAATATAATAAGAAACTGCCTGTGTGCCAGAGTTACTTGAATGCAGTACTGCTTATATAGTTATTTTTGTTATACCTTACATGCAGTTTAATTTGTTATGAACAAGGTGAGGAAGAAAAACAGCAGCAAGCACAATTATAATGATAATAATAGCATTAATACTGTTGTTTTTTCCGTGGCGGTTATTTTTTCCTTCTGTAGGTCTAATAATAATTTCGAGTCACCTAATGATTATGTGCATAATGTTTAAAGCGGAAACATACATTAAAAGAGCAGCAACTATTGCATAATCCGACAGTATTATTACCCCTAATCAGGGGAGTGATTTGAAATTCTGGGACCCGTGGCAAAATGGGCCCATTTGTGGCTAGGGTTGCCACTTTCCATCTGACAAAGTACGAGTCGCCCTCCGCGGCACCTGGGCTACCTGAATCTGCCAGATGGCCTCTGCCCCAGATTAGCAGGTATTTCTGCTAGTTCCTACACTGAGATGATACAGGCTATATAACAACTTTATACGGTGTTATGAATTTTGATCCTCTCACTATTTTAGATATTAGTATATAGTAGGCCTAGTACAAATTTGGGTTATTGTATTATGCTTAGTTACTAATTGAGTGATGTTTGTGGACTGTGGACCTCACCTCAGGTTTACCTTTACATGTTGAGCAATGAACAAAAGAGAGAAAAAAAACGTTAGTTACGTCTACATAACGAGGATGAAGGGGAACTAAAAATCACTTCTATGAACTAAGTGACGTAGTTGTTTGGTAACACCCGCCCACTGAAAACGCGAGAAATTTTACTGACTAGAAAGGTTCAGTCTGTGGCTTGTATTTATCGATATCGTTAACAATGTCCAGCACACCAGCTAAAGCGATGGATTCTCAACCTGCGAAGAAAAAAGTCGTTGCCGTAGTTGGAGGTGGTTTGGTAAGAAACAAAACTGAAAGAACAAGCAAATCACTGCAATCAAACTGAATAAAATGATTTTTAATAAATAAATAAATGCACAATATGGCATTATCTGTCACCTAGGTCAAATTTTGCTAGTATAACTACTATACTGTTGTCTCTTCGGTTTTGTATTTTTGGTTTATCCAGTTTTATCTCTAGAAAATTGTGAATTAACTATTTGATAGCTGAGAGTTAGCAGCTGAACTGTATGATTCATTTCTATGGTGGTTCTGCCGTTCCCCATTTCGCAATTTGAGCGTGTTGAAAAACAACTTTTCTGCATTTTTTTCTAAATATATATCTTTATGCATACAAATTGCACACATTATTTAACAACCGAAAGTTTTTCCAATTTGTTGGTTAATTTTGTAATAATTGTCACGCGTTAAACTATGAAGCCTATGTTGAAAGTTGAAGTTATTTAAAATATTAGCCATAAGTAGCTCTCAGCCCCCCGAAAAACACCTTCTCTAAAATCATTTAGCGATTTGTCTATTCGTATACATTTCGTACTCCGCCTGGGCAAACTTTGCTACTTTCCTGTTGGCAAATTTCATAATGGGCTGAGGGTGACATGCCGTATTTCTTCAGGGGGGTGAGTCCCCCTAGGGGTCAAATCGTAGAATTGCCCCTGTGAATTGTAATAATATATCACCCCATGAAAAAATTGCAAAACCGCCTATGGTATATTAATTATTGTTGTGTGTTGCTTTTTTTAATGTAATACATTTATAAGCAATTATGGGAAATGGGTGGCCACCATCAATAACCTGTGCAGTGAGCCTTGGTGTGACACTCTGACTGAAACTCTCATACAGGTCGGTGCTTTGAATGCATCCTTCTTGGCAAAAAGGGGTTTTCAAGTACAGGTCTTTGAATCCCGTGAAGGTAACCAAAGTTTTCTAAATAAGTTTTATTTCCGTCATTGCCTTTCCTGTTCGAGATAATCAGTCATGAACAAATTCGGAAGGTTTTTAGTTAGCTTTGGTCGGCACCTATCTAAAGCACAATGACACCAAGATGCTAAAATGGACCATTAGAGTAGCTGTCCTCTACTACATGCCCTGTCACTGAAATAATGATACACAGTACCTTGCTTGCTGGCCACCTCTCAATGATATTTTAAGACTAGCGGATACATGTTTTATCTAAGATGCATGTGTAATCGACATCCAGTTTACTGTTGGAAAGAACCAAGGGGAATTTCAGAGTAAAACCCAATGAAATTGGTTTGTGGGCAGACACCAAACCCATGGACCGAATGAAGCTAATCATGGATACTTTCCATGTGTTTAATTATTTGAATAACACAGACGGTGTCTTTCAGAATTCAAGTGTGATAGTATCATCTGTATAGTGTCTATAACGTCTGCCGACTCCTGAACCATCCCCAGATATCCGCCACGCTAGAATTGTGCGCGGCAGAAGCATAAACCTGGCGTTATCCCTCCGAGGGCGTGAGGCCCTAAAGCACATTGGGATGGAGGAAAAGGTGACCACGCGCACAAATACATCCATCCATCTACCCATTAAATTTCCATCCACTAGTCTTAGTAAGGATTTCAGGGAGCCTAGTGTCTGTCTCTGATGTACACCCAGGAAGGTATGCCAGTATGCCAGAATGCACGTACATATGATTTCAGTATCTCTTTATAGCGCATGATGTTACTCTGCTAGACCACACATTGGTCCAGTCCAGGTTTCACACTTCCGCGACTTTTCAGCCTGACTCATTCAGACAAGATCTGATCCAATAGTTTATCTTAGACAGAGTCACAGGGCATTCACACACTCACATGTCATAGCCAATTTAGAAACACTGGCTAGCTTAAATGCATATCAGTGGGAGGATAAAGGGATACCAGAGCAATGCAAACCCCTTGTACACAGAGCTGTTGCAATACCGAAACCCGTGACCTTAGAGATATGAAGTAACACAGCTACTCATAGAGCCACTGTGTCTTCTGACTTAAGTCAGTGTCCATAATCAGATTATAATCAATTTCAGACTTCATGCGGCAAAATACATGGACAACAGACATGGTTTCCAATGAATGTAAGGTTACGATTCTTAACAGAAGGTTTTCATTGTAGATTGTTTCGAGGGGGATTCCGATGCACGCTCGCATGATCCACTCCACTAGTGGGAAACAGTCCCCAATTCCTTATGGAAAAAAGGGTCAGGTAAGGCTCAGCTTCGACATCACCCATATGTGCTATTGTGTCTCGGAAAGTGAGACCAATAAGTCTGGATATTCTTATAAATAAGAATTTTTAACAAGCTCAGTTTATAACCTTTCCTCTACGTTGTCAGTCAATGTTATTCCAACACCTACGAATGATCTGTAAAGGAAAAAGTGTTTCACACTTTGGTACCCGGTATACTGTTTTGAAGATACGACCGTTTCAATAGGTTTATGATATTCATTTTCTTGTAATCGTAATAAGTCTGCATTTTGAAGCCTAAGTTCTGGTTTTGTTGAAAGAGCTAATGGACCATGAGCTTGCATGAAATCCTGAAGTCTCTTGGTTAGAAATCCAGAGGCTGGATTGCTTCTTTACTGTAGACCAAGCATTTATTGATTTCTGGGCGGCACTGCTGTTAAATCATTGTGGAAGTAGGTAAGCTCAGTCCTAGTGTATATGTGAAGTGTGAAACCTCAGAAGACAAGAATTTTTGCCAGAGATGTATAACATAATTTAATATTTAAGTTAACCAGGTGAAATGCTCAACTAGTAATTCTGGGAGAGGTTCTGACATCAGTGTTATGCAGATTTGTGGGTTATAAAGCTGCAGCTCAGGTGTACAGAAATATGATGGCTAGATTTGGCAGAGTACAGAGAATGTAGGGGTGTCTAGTTGCCACGGTAGCAACTAGAGACAATTTAGGTTTTTATTGCATGAAGTAGCGCTGCATTTAGGTCAGACTCATCAGGGGCAATTAGCTGAGGACGGCGATCCCTTCATCATAGGGAGAGGCTAAGGTAAGACAGACTAATCACTAAGCACAAACGTAGATTGTCTTTGTGTGGAAATAGGGTGTTTTACTCATTGGCCATAGAAGCATCAGATTGTAAGAGCCCTGACTGATGGATGTGCCTGGTTTCCCTCCTCATGCACATCCTCAGCCTTTAAAAGGGCAATTTGGCTGATGAGCACTTTTCATGTCTGACCCAGTCCATCTACTGTAACGACTTGCTTTCCCCAGTGACATTTTCCAGAGGTCCTATGCAATCGTGGCTTTTGACAGTGACCAGGCGAAAAATGTGATGTTGTTTTAAAACCCCATTATGTTAAGAGGGTGGTTTGCTCATTTGCTCTTTTCTTTCCAGTACATCCTGTCCGTGGACAGAGCCAACCTCAATAAGGAACTTTTAACAGGTAGAGAGAGGTGCTAAATATGCTTTTTCAGTTTTAACCTGTAACATCCTGGGAGCAGTTGTAAATGATTCTCATTTACATATTGTTTCATATTCAGAATCTGACATGTGAGTAGCTTTTATACAGGCAATGTCAAAGTACTGGAAGATAGTATTGTGGTATTTAGGCTGCACCTTACACAGTTCCATCGCATAATAATGTAAGTAATTTTACAGTAACGTATTGAGGAAGTATTACCTTAGCACACCCTCCTATCCACAGCAATATACAGTACAAAAGGTTAAAAAAAATATTCCATGCAGTCCCCTAAAAATTTTCAAAACAACCACAGCTACCAACAAAGGAATTAGTAGTAAATTAAGCAGTACACATTGATTTTTAACAATAGCCTATTTTTTCAGGAATTTATTCCAGAGATTCCTGCAACATAACATGATTTTGAATTGATTGTCACGGTAACAGTGGATTTATGTGGAGTTATGTACTTTTAGCTGCGGAAGCCTACCCAAACACGAAGCTGAACTTTGGATATAAGCTCTTGGACTGGAGCTTTGATTCGGGGATGATGACCTTCCTGGGGTAATGACCGCTCTCAGGCTATGCGTGACCAAACTCATGTGATGAAGCACAGCAGATCTATGGGTCCATCTTATTCCACTTTTCAACTTATAGATGATATATGACATTAAGTTGAAGGCCAGACGCTCCTCTACTTACGAACTTTCAACTGACGAACTTTCAGACATACGAACGAAGACGACTGTAAGTCCAAATTGTGTTCATTGGGCTCCCGTTTCCTGTCCGCTACATAATTTTTTTTTTCTGCGCGTCAATTCCGCCTAGTACGTCTTCTGGCCGCTACTCCTGCCCGCAGCAGCGTAGTGTGCGTACTCCCAGCATCCTAGTTCTTTGTACTTGCGTATACCCTTACAATGATGTTGAATAACGACTATGAACGACTGTTTGGGACGTATCTCATTCGTAAGTACTTACTTTGTGTCAGAATCAACATTTAAGTTACAAATATATCTAAAACCACTACTCATTTAGCAACTCCCTCGGTTAGTGACTGTTTGCAAATACGACGGTAATAAATAAATAATTTTCCAACCAATGCATTATTTTAATTTAGTTACCATTTCGCTTAATGACCTGGTCACTGGAACAGAACTCGGTCACTAAAGAAGGAGTGGTTGTAAATGGATTGGTGTGTTCAAGGAAACACATGGATATTGCATTTTTTGGCCCTATAAACAACCTACTACAATTTTTCATCACTAATGTGAATATTGTGCCGTAGCTTCTGGCATAGTGAGCTGTAAATAAATATATACAGGTAATGTACAGAAAACCATATAACAATGACTTTAACATTAAAGTAACTAAAGCAGAATTATAAACACAAGCCGAGCTGGTTTATATTACATTGAACGCTGAGTAGTACTATGGGTGAAATCTCACAATCAGCACTGAATGTCGTGAGCTTCAAAACGCTGGATTTTCTGTCAGAGTTGCCTTCAAAAAATCTGCCTGTACCTATGGGCAATGCTGAGAAACACAAAAACTGGTTTAAGGAGCAGTGGAAAAATTAAAATGGTCTGATGAGTCATTTCCCACACTTTCTCAACATCCAGATGGGTTTACGTATGCAGAAAACTAACAGTCAAGCATGGTGAGGAATTCATAATGGCTTTGGCAGCCATCTTGTGAGAGTCATTAGGTTCAAGGACTAGTCTGTATGGCTATATAACATAAGGAACAGGAGGCAATTTTACTAGACCAGGCACCTCATGATATTCCCATATTTCAAAGTGATACTGCCCTCATACACAAATTCAGGAGTGAACCTTCCATAGTCAGCAGATATAAACTTTATTAAACTTACATGGGGATTTCAAAACCACTGAGTCTGTGTTATGAGAAACTAGAGCTAAGTTATCTCTCACTATATGCAGCATCTCAAGAAGGTTTGAAGGTATTCTGAAAGCAACAGATGGTCCTACTACCTTCACTATTATGGATGGGCATGATGAAAGATGCATGATCCACATTGTGACTTTATTAAACAGGACTTTATTAAACTCAAAAAAACACACAAGAGAGCAAAAGGACCACGAGGGATAAAAAAAAAACAAAGCAGGCAAACAACAAAACTAAGGCAGGGAGCAATACAGAAACAACCACAGCAGAACAGCAGGCACATATATACATATAATGAGGTCTTCAATAAAAGACAGGTGTGGGCTATTACAGAACACTGAGGACTATGGCTAACAAGAAACAAATGAGCCTAATTAAGAATTACTGCAGACACAAACACTAGGAAAGATTAGAAACATGGGTACAGAACATATCTACAAGCTGAACAGAAGGATAACTAGAAACATGGACCTATGCCAACAATACATGATCATATTAACAAGGGGAAAACAAAACTAATAAACAAACAGTCCCACATAGGCTTGAACCCATGGCGTGAGAGTATCCTAGATACTCAGCCATGCGTTTAGCATATTCAGCCACGCAGCAGCCCAGAGAAATGGGAAACACACTAAGAACTAAAACAAACCTGGTAAATAAAGGGAGACAGGATGACCAGCATCACCCACTGGCAAAACAGGGAAATGACACATGGCCCAGGTCAGGACAGGGACCAGTCCTGACATTTACTTATTTAGTAGACACTTTTATCCGAAGTGATCTACAATTCAGATAGGAGGGTCAGCCAATCCCTGGAGCTAAGGGCAATTTTAGGATTTTTATAGTGAGGGCATAAGCAGGGCAACAATTCAAACAGAGGGGCCAACCTTATAGTTAGCCAATGATCTATTTTGAATCGGTGAGTGATGGGGAGGGAGCGCTCTGGGAGCCTGTCATATTGAGCAGTACATTATTACTTTCCCAAAGCAGTTTCCTCTAATATTAATACAATTTTAAGTATATCTGTTAGTTCGCTCATCCTTATATACTCTTTACTAGTTTATTATGGACATGACTGCTAGTAATTGTGACTGTGTGTAGTCTGGTATGCCTCTGCAATCTACATCTATCTAACTGCCTGCAACTCTGTGTTTCAGACCAAATGGCACTGAGGAAGAAGTCTATGCTGACTTGATTGTGGGCTGCGATGGGGCCTTCTCAGCCGTCAGAAAGCAGTTTCTTCGTCAGAGTCGTTTCAACTACAGTCAGACGTATATCCCCCATGGATACATAGAGCTGACCATGCCCCCCATTAATGGACAGGTTGGGGTTGTAATTATACATTAGCCATCATACAATTATATAATGGGGATCAGTTTTACATTCTTTGCCTGTACCTGTATGAAATGTTTTATAACAGAATTTATAATACTAATTTAACGTATTACAGTATTATGTACTGAATGCGTGCTTCTTTTCAGTTTGCCATTGCACCGAATTTTCTCCACATTTGGCCACGGAACACATTCATGATGATCGCCCTTCCAAACATGGTGGGTTGGTTTTGTTTAGTTGTGAATTATAACAGAAGCGAGCAGCACTGTTAATAGCCAAGGTTTTTGCTGTTTGTGAGGAAGACAAATCTTCATTTGTTGCAATGGCTGCTTTTGTTGTGATGCCAAATTTCTCAAAATTATGGACTTGGGTTTCCGCTGGGTACTTCTGTATCCTTATGTGTCCTTATCCTTATGTCCAATGACATGCAGTTTATGCAAACTGGAGTCACTAAACAACTTATAGTATTTGCTAGTATGTGCCCTGTGATGAACTGGAATCAATTCGAAGCTGCCTGAGATATACCCCAGGCCTGCCACATAACACCAATTACGTGAGGCTGGAAGAGGGATAGAATATTATAGAACCAACTTTGAACCTTATCAGTTAATAGTTTATTAGCTTTTGTGAACTTTGTGAACCAAGCTTGAGTAAACTCTCAGATACCCTTTGATGCTCAAAAACTGGGTGAGTGTAACTTACTGTAAAAGAAGCTGCAAACTTCAGTACTTATTGCATATAGCTTTGCTGATAATGTAGCTATTGTTGAGTATAGTCAACCAGATGGCATGGTGGTCCTTGTAGACAGTAAAATCGTGACTAGTACATAAATGATGGAAAGTGAGTCACTTACAGTATATGGCAATTTTTCAGCCATTACCAATGCTGTTGGTGCAATGATATTCCCATTTGGTTTTCTTGTCCTTTCTGGGCTGTTAAAAAAAACCCTCATTCAGATATAAGCATGCGTGCTTCTTCTCTTTATCCATCTAGTAAAATGATGCTCTTCACAACTGCACCCTTGAAACACATAGATGACATTGATGCATGACTAAACTGGTTGCCGTGGGAACAGATGACACTCTGACCTGCTGTTCCACATCCATCAATTCAAGTTAACCTCTTGTTTTCAAGATAGCATTCAACAATTTTTAACTCTGTTGCTCCAATGGCGTGTGTATATTATAAGCAATATCCTAATATCTGTTTTCCTTGAAAAGGAATTAATACTTAATTAAGTATTATCTGTGTTCTTAAAACAGGACAAGACATTCACCTGTACCCTGTTCATGCCATTTGAAGAGTTTGACAAAATTACAACAGGAGCTCAAGCTCTGGAATTTTTCCAAGAATATTTCCCGGATGCTGTCCCAATCATGGGAGCGTAAGTAATGTTCTCTTCTGTTCTGTACGAACCTTCCCATCCACCAATCTATGTTTTTAACTATCTGCTTATCTCGCTCTTTTTAAACCATCCCCCACCTAACACAGATGTTCTGTCCGGAAGCGTGAAATTGTGGGTTCAAAGATCCAGGGCAAGATGCACTTTGTTTTGAATCAGTGACCAAACATGTGTCGACAGAAAGAGATCCCAAAAAAGAATTCTAAATTGTTGTGGATTTAACATGTTTGTTTACAACTGGTTAAATTGATTTCAGGCACTTAAGGATAAAAAAAAACATTTAATGTTATTTTTTTTCTTTGCAAGGTTCAAACCTACACTCAGCTAGTGCATAGCTTCCACAAAATTATTGTACAGAGGGCTAAAGCCAACTTAGTCAAACACAGACCCTCATGTCAGAAAATAATATATTTGTGAATGTTATTATTGGGAAGATCATGTTATATAATATTGTATAGAATTCAAAATAATATTAACCTCTAATAAGTAGATCAAATTCAAACTGGGAAGCCATTTTGTCATATTTCACTGAGTGTGTGCTCACTGTTTCTTAAAGAGCTGCCTTGAAGCGAGACTTCTTTCAATTGCCAGCCCAAGCCATGGTGTCTGTGAAAAGCTCCTTGTACCACATGGGCGCTAGGTGCGTCCTCATGGGGGACGCGGCTCATGCTGTAGTGCCCTTCTACGGGCAGGGCATGAATGCGGTGAGTCGACATGCTAACGTCATTTACATAGATGTGTCCCTCAGGTCTCAAAGGACAGCTATGAAAAACAAAGACCCACTGAAAATCACTTAGCATTCTAAGGGTATAGCCGTATTCAGTTTCTTGAAATTTCTGGAAATGTCATGATTTTTTTTAAGTAGATGAGCTACAAAAAGTATTATATCATTGCAGTAAAAGGCACAGCTGATGATGCATGTTGGCTATTTATTGTTTTGAGGAAAATTAGTTATAGTCCCTAACACCTTTCTTTTATGGAGACTGACCGTGTCTGACCTTGTATGGAGTTATATAAGACGGAAGAACAATTTTGTTTTATTTTTTAGTGGTGAGAAAAATCTGCTAATACAGTATTGAGTGGATTTTACATCATATCAAATGCATTACTTATGTTCAATTTCTAGGGTTTCGAGGACTGCACTGTTTTCGATGCTATAATGGACCAATTTAATGAAGACCTGAGTAAGTATAACCTACACAAGGGTTCTTCAAATCTGGACCTCGATTCCAAATCCTGGCCGTGTTTCCACCTCTCCCAGGTAGTTAGTGTATTAATTACTGATTCTGATTGGCCAGAGGCTTCACACCTGGCTCACAGGAAAAGGAAGGCTGGAAAACCAGCAGTGCTTCGATCTTGAGGACCGTGATTTGAACAGCCCTGACCTACACTGTGAACCTAACAAACGCAGTGAAAATGCTTCTCTACTATAAAAATTACTTGGTGCAGTTGTTGTTTTTAGGTGCTGTTCTTCCGCAATATTCCAAAATGAGGGTGCCAGATGACCACGCCATTGCCGATCTTGCCATGTATAATTATATCGAGGTATGATAACATCTGAAGGAGAGAGAGGGGCCACAAAACCTGACATTGTTATTATGATGCATCGGTACTTTATTTATTCGGTAACTTACTGGGGGACAGTAAGTCTGAAGCCTATTCTAGGATGTACAGTACACAAGACAGGGAAACCACTTAGGTGGAACGTGAGTTGCCTTTAAGCGTCGCTGTACATTTCTTCACTACGGCGGGAAACAGGAGTATCTGGAGAACTCAGAGATGGATCCAGTGTTTTTCTCCACTGTCCTGGAAGTGTGAGGCTGCAGTGCTACACACTGTTAGCCCAATGACTACTGCATGTTTTACTATTGTAACACATTTTGCCAAAATCATAGTTACATTGCTTACTTGTTTAATGACTCACATGCATACAGGTCTGCATATTTCCACCACATGAAGCTTGATTAATTCATTTCTCACCTTGAAGGGTGCAGCCACAATTTACTAGGATGTGAACAAGTCCATCCATCATCCATTGATCCTCCAACCAATTATGCTGCTCATAATGGCAAGGCGTGGGGGGGGGTTACATAGGCTATAGCCTATCCTAGGCAGCATTGTGTAAGGCTGGGGTCCGGATTTTCCTATTATAATACAAAAAGAGAGAAACAGAGTTATTGAGAACACAAACGTGAAATGGCAATAGTACTGAAGCATGTTAAATTATATGTGGGTGTTAAAGACAGCCATGGTGAAGGACAGACTATCCACAGTAAGTTTCCAGCAGAAATGAACAAATCTGTACACAAATGGGAGAAAAAACAGAAAAAAAAACGAGACCATGAGGTGTCAAACAAAAGCAGGAAGTTAAAACCAATACTATTAATGGCTAAACTAAAACACGAGAGAAACACAATCAAGAAATCACACTAAAACAACCACAAACACACACAACAAAACCAGGAGCAAACATAGCAATATAGGAAGAACACAGGTATCTAAGCAGTAGCAAACATAATGAGCAACTGTGGATCAAGGGCAAGGGCAGGAACTTAAATACACAGCTAACAAGGGTATTATGTGGGACAGGTGTCTAATTACTAATTTCACAAACATTAGACATTAGGCCAAGGTGAGGGCAATTGGGTCTGTATTCTAGTGCAAAATTGACTTTCTTGGACAGATATAAAGTTGTAAATCCGAACAACCAATTGTGATTTCTTATCTTTATTATGCTTCAGATGAGGTCCCATGTCAACTCCAGATGGTTCCTGTTTCGGAAATATCTGGATAATTTTCTTCACCGGATCATTCCGGGGACAATCATCCCATTGTATACTATGGTGAGTACGATTCTGCTTATACCTTTGTATTTTATGCAATATGATTTAACCTACTGTCCATTTATTTCACAAAGGAGCGAATTAAGAGACCCATGAAGTTTTACATTTACCCTATGTTTGCAAGAAAGCTGTAAACCCTCAAACAATTCTTCAGTTTGTTTCTTATGATGCAGCCTGTTATTAGCTATTAATATTCAGAGAATAATATAATTTCCATACAGCAAGTCCACATTCCAGTTTTCAAAAAGCCTTTTTTCAGTCTAAGGCGTTTTTTCCAGTCTTTCTTCACTTGAGTTTTATATATAAAGGTCAAGCAGAAAAAGACAAGCACATCTCTGTTTTCTTTTAGTATTGCAATATTTTCCTTTTTTAGTGCCTTTTTTGAGAGAGTGAGAAGAACTAAAATTAAGTTGCCTTATTCTGCGCACCCAGGAGAGAAGGGCAGCACTGACAGAACAGCCTTAGCTGTGAAGCCCAATCTAATTGGCCTCTATCCATATCGCCATCACTCATCTGTTGTATCTGGTGCTCTCCACTCCCATTTTATGCCCTTAGGTAACATTCAGCAGGATGAGATACCATGAAGCCGTGAGACAGTGGCAATGGCAGAACAAGGTAAGCAGGATCTTCTTTCGTTCATTTATTAGATATCTGATGATCTGGCATTGCGTAATTGGACGGAAGCCAGCCAAAGCAAAAAATGTGGAGTGACCACAGGGACAGTGAATGACTTTTACTAAGATACAGCAAAAGTTTCTGATTTGTTATTTTTGAAGGGGAGAAAAGGCATTTACTCCTAGTCGTGTCTTAGGTTAGGAGACCATGATTAACTCAATTAAATTGCAATCTAGACCGCTAACAACATTAAACCTGGGGAAACGCAGCTTGGAAAATACTTATTGGCATATCCATGCATGACTAAATGACTTTTACAAATTATTTCCTGAAAATAGGATTTATTTGGAAAAGGCCCCAAGTCAGTTAAGAGATAAATATAAGCACAGATACAACTGGCCTTAACATTCTGAAGATGCTGTTATGTCCATTTCTTTCACAAACCATTTGTTTCTTTGTGATTAGTAAACATTAACAGATGTGGACTGAAATATATATA